>LPNX010665163.1:0-36603 GCA_001517045.1 Pseudotsuga menziesii | reverse complement strand
AATAATATCATTTTTATACAAAACATCTATGAAAATCCATTAAAAATGGTTGTAAATGTCTTTATTTTCCATAATTTGTTAGAATTTTGTCAATAAAAAAGGCTCAATTTTCCTATAAAAATGTCTCATTTTAAAGAAAAAATTGCAAAATGTATATGTTTTTCAATATACTTGCTTCTAAACGGATGTTATTTTGTTAAATGTCTAAAAAACACACTTGAAAATAAAAAGTAATAATATTTTATGACAAAGATGATTCAAAGGCCCAAAAAATGCCCTGAAATGAAAATGTGTGATACTGGTATCAACCCTTTTTTAAATGGAGGTAAAAATAGCTACTAAAATTATGAGAGAGAAAAACGAGAACTGTGTCGAGTTCTCGTTTCATAGTATGAGTGGTTCTTCTCTTTGCTTCTTTGATTCATGAGAAGATTGGTTCTCCAATTGAACTAGTTTTTTTTATAGTACATGTTCCTGTTCCACATCAACTCTTACATTTTCGGATTTAATCATAGAAGATTCATAAAAAATTACATATCTGCTAATGATGATCTTGTGGGAAGTGGGATCCCACAATATATATCATTTTTCCATACATCATCATATCCAACAAAAATGCACTTCTTTGATCTAGGTTCTAATTTAAAACATTGATTTTTAGGAGTAAGTGCATATCCTTCAGAACAAAAAAAATTCAAATTCAAATAATCACAAGGATGACTAGTCCATACCTCTTCCAAAATTTTACAATTTATTGTCATTGATGGTGACCGATTTATTAGATAACCTACCTAGTCCATAGAAGAAACTACTGGCACAACTCTTGCCCCAAATTAACATTACTGAGCATGCTCCTTGCTCTCTCTAGAAGAGTCATATTCATACGCTTTGCAATTCCATTTTGCTAAGGCCGAGTGTATAAATTTGTTTTATGTATTACGATACCTTCATCTTTGAAATACTTTTAAAAATATAAAAAAGTAAACTTATCTCCATTATCCATCTTTAAACACTTGATTGTCCCGTCAATTCTTTTTTCCACCATAACTCTAAATTGTTTAAACGTGTTAAACACATCAAATTTTCTTTTTAAGACATAGACCCAAACTTTTATTGAAAAATAATCTACAAACAATACATAAGATGCTGCTCACCCATAGGAAATGGTAGGAGACTAAACCCACAAATCAGAATGAATGTAGTTGAGAACACCTTTATTAACATGACTACCTACTTTGAATTTTTGTCTACATTGCTTTCTAAATATACAATGTCTACAAAACGTCAAATTCAGAGTTTTCAGATTTAGAAGTAATTTACGATTCATTAATACCTAAAGTCCTATTTCACTCATATGACCAAGACGCTAATGACATAATTGAGTGGATTATGCCTCCTCTTCAAATACTAATGTTGTATCATTGAACTAAAACAAATCCTGGAATTAGTGTCCCATTTAGCATCATTTTTTAGTGTAATTTTATTTTACATTGAGTGGTCAAACTAGATGCTAAATGGGACGCATCATGGACGCATCATGGACAAATTTAAATCGTCTCAAAAAAACGTCTTTTTTCTTTCTATATTGCATTTTTTATGACGTCCAAAATAGCGTCTATTGTCTTGCTTCCAGAATAGTGTCCAACTTTGCTTCCCAAACAATGTCGAGGTTTATTTCCTAAATAATGTCATATTTTGTTTCCTAGTGAGTGTTCGCTTTTGCTTCTTAAATGGAATCCCCGTTAACACCATATTTGCATCCTTAATAGCACCATGTTAGCATCCAAAGTAGCATCCAATATTGCATCCATTTTTGCTACCACTTTAGCATCCCATTTTGCACCATGTTTTACTTCCAAAAATGTGCCAATTTTTGCTTCCAAATTTGCACCAATTTTTGCTTCCTTTTTTGCATCGTGGTTTGCTACCAAAATGACACCAAATATTTATCCTATTGTTGCACCATATTTTTCTTCCTATGTAGTGCCATGTTTTACATCCAAAGTAACGTCTCATTTTGCTACCATATCAGCGACATGTTTGGCTTCATCATAAGTGCCACGTGTTGTATATTTTTAATTCCTAGTTTCACGTCTTATTTTGCTACCATATCAATGCCATGTTTGGCTTCATCACTAGTGACACATGTTGCATCCTCTTTAATTCCTATTTTCACATCTCTCAATTTTTGGTCACTAATTTAGTCGTTTTTAATAATTTTATATACGAATTTTGGTCATTTTGTTTGGTCACTTATCTCTTATTTTTTAGATAATAATTTAATTTTTTTTAACCGATATTATAATATCATTATGGCATGGAGAATCAAACCACCAACCTCCTGCTTGTAAGGCAGGCGCTCTTCCATTGAGCTAGCACCCTTTAAGAATTTGGCAACCTAGCTTACATAGTCCTCTATAATGGTAAAAAAGATCAATACACAACTTTGATTATCTAATGGTCGACCAAGGATGATATATTGTATAAGTTTGCAATATATGATCAATCAGGTTATGAAATCGATAAACATTTTCTAGTAACTTAGAACAAAACTCAAGAAATTGGCTTAATGGGATTGCAAAAATCACTATTCCCTAGCAATCATAAGTGTACCACTATATGAGACCTATCAACAACAATTATCTTAGTGTGGATTCCAAGGATATAGAAGATAAGCATGATCATCCTAGAGACATGTATAAGTGGAGCAATAAGGAGAATCAAAAGAGGGTGATCAACCCAATAGTTGGTGCTTCACATGGATCCTATCCACCATGGGATGAGAAAAGTTCCTTCTTCCATCAAGCTAATAAGTATCCACAAGGAAAAATGGTTAGGATATATTGTGATGCCAATTCATAATGTTTATTCGCTTCCCAGGGTGATGTTGTAGTGCTTGCACTGGGAGATCTACATGATCCCCAACAACATTGGATATAAGCATATTCATGGGGCTATAGAGTATAGGATGAGGTTGTCTTTTTATCTTTTTCTTTGGAAAACCATGCATGATTTGAAACACTAGGAGAAGGAATAGAATTAGATATACTTAACAAACTAAAATCATGACAAGGCATAGGACTCTACTCTATAGTTATTGTGCAGATGTTGTAAATGGGTATAATTGCTTAAGCACTATGAACAACATCCTTCTAAATATGAATGCAAAACCTTCCATGTCATAGGAATACTTGATGGCAGTGCACTTACTATTTCTAACATAAAGAAACAAAGAAGCCAAAAATGAAAGCTCCAGGGAGATACACATGAATGCATGCAAACCTGTCCCTTTCAAGAATATTCCTTTCACTAAGGTGATAAGACCTTGGGGGAGAGCATTCTAGAGATCATGTACGATAACGTCGAGCATAAGAGTAACGCTGGATGAATCCTATGTCACACAGTTCGGGTTTGGGTTCGAGTTCGGCGACCTTCAAGTTCAATTTGGGTTCAAATTTTGCGATGAGGTTCGACCTTAGATTCACCTATATATATGTAAAAAATTTAAAAATATATAAATAAAAATAATGATGAAGAAATACTTAAAAATAAAATAACCATGATCAAATCTAATAATAAATGCTTTTATTAAAGTTTAAAAAAAAGAAGATGAAATTGCAATTGCAAAAAGAAGTAAAAAGTATTCTTGAAACTATAAAACTTAAACGAACATCCTTTATCTCAAATTCAAAAATTTTAAAATGGGTCAAATTTAAATATATATTTTTTATCCCGTAAACACTTACTCTCGTAAATGTTTTTTTATCCCGTAAATGTTTTTTATCCCGTAAACATTTACTCTATTTGCAAATCACAAAGTCGAGTGGTTTCTTGCAGACCAGTTGACTCACAAGCCATTTGACAAAGGATAGAGCTAAAGCTGACAAGAGAGGGTTTAGTATTTCTTGGTGGCTTGGGTTGAATCATGAACAATTGACACTCAGATCAACAATATATTCATTGGAGGCTCGTGCTAACATGCAGAGGGTCAAGATGTGGGTCGATATGTCGCTCGAGAGTTTGTTGTCATCGGGGATGTTAGTTGAAACCCTATACCCCGAAAAACTGAAAACTCCACCAAAAATGTGCTCGAACGAGAGCCGAACCTAAATGAATTTTTAAATTTTTTAGGTTCGCGGAACTTCAAACTTGGAGGTTTAGGTTCGGCAAACCGTGTGACTTAGGATGAATCCACGACCTCTTCTCACACGTTTAGGTGTTCCCTATGGGATAGGACTTCTTGCAGAAATATGACTTTGATTAGGATGGGGAAGTGTACCCTTATCAACAACAGGACTATGACTTGATCCTCTTAACAACCTTCTGCTTGGAGGCATACTTCGACTTTTCAAAGGACTTTGAGATAGGTTTTACTGTGAATTCCTACTCAAACTCCTTCGTGAACTCCTGCTTAAAGGCCTGCGAGAAATCCACGGGGGGTTCATTAGAAAGGAAATATTAAATCGCGTCCATTCATATTGGGGATTTGAATACTCCTAAAATCCTCAAAAATATATTTCCTCATATTAAGGGGTCAAGGGGTTTTTTAATTTGACAGAGTGATATAAATATTGGGGGTTATTTTATTTGGGTGAGCCGAGGAATAACATTCAAATAGTGGGATATATATATATATATATATATATATATATATATCGAGGCCACCCACAAAGACATGTTGAATGCCTCCATGGTTCAATGCAAATATGTCCCTGCATTACAAGCCTAAAATGACATTTTAGCCTCACATAAAATTGTTGTATATTAAAATATTTAATTTAAAACAATACTATAATTATGTTGATAATTTTTTTATTAATTTTATTATATAGCTTTTAAATTATATATATACACACACACACACACACACACATATATATAATTGTTGTTTATGAAAACATTTTATACTATAGTATTTAATTTCAAATAATATTATCATTATGCTTATGATTTTTTTTGTTAAATAGTTTTTATATGAAAATATTCATATCATTATGTTAATCATATTATAATATTATTGATTGAAATCTCAATTCCAATTGAAATCTAATTCCATAAATCAATCTTAAAAAATATCAAAGAATTTGATTATATGATTGGATCATATACATAAAAAATTGAGAATTTTTGTCTTAGTTTCATATAGAAGCTTCTTCCCAATTAAATAAAATTACAAATATTCCAAAATAGAATACTTCTCGACCCAAGAAAAATCAATAACCTCTTGGATAACCAATGTTAAATTTATATGGGAGTGTCATTTAATTTATTTTAAGATAGGAAATGAAGATAATCTCCTCTAATTTTAGACTAATATCTTACACAATATCTTTAACCACAATTTCTTTCTCTTCCTCAATGCCTTGCTTGTCTAAAGTTTCTTTCATTGGTAATGCAATTATTTTTCCTGGAATGAAAAAAGAAACTGTAGTCAGATATTTTCCATATAAGTTCTGGTTAATAAAATATTTTCAAAATCAATTAATATGAACATCTTTAGCACAATGATTTCAAATTTCATGATATGCAATTAAAAACCCAGCCAAGACCTAGAGTAAATTCTAAATTTGAGAGATAATAAAACCACCTTTACTACTAAAAATTTCAGCAAAATCTAAACTAAGATTTAAGAGTCATGCAATTAAACCTTTCACAAATCGTCTACTATGATATAAAAGGGCCATTAATTCTATAGCACAAGTATTGGAAGCTAGAAGAAAAAGCAATTTATGGTCTGTCGAACCATAGGCAAAGTGGCCTCATAGAAGAAAGAGTTTTCCAAGAGGTACCACCATTTTTAATGGCGCCCATTAAAATTTTGATTTATGCAACTTTCACATATAATACCTTTAAAAAAATTGGAGAATAGAACACTGGTTAAAGTGTGACCGTGAAAAACATTATCAAGCCCAACATCGCCAGTTCTATTAGTTCCACAAAATGCTTGATGGCAGGTGGAAAGCTAAACATTAAGTCAGTAATGAACTACCACTTACCAGAAAGTTGAGGCTTCTCAACTGCATGTGAGTGTGTCTTTGATTTCACACTTTTATTACCAACATCACTGTCACTCTCACTTTCAGTCTCACTCTCACTTTCAGTCTCACTCTCACTATCACTTCCACTGCTATAGTCACTATCTGAGCTCCTGTAGTTCAAAAAACATTCTTTAACAAAACATAAGTTTTCTGGTTTCTGATACTCGAAGGTTGAAAATCAGAAACTTCTGAGATCTGAAATGTCGCAAATCAGTAATTGGGGAATCGGATATCGAAACATTATGCGTTCCTTATTGCAAAAAATGATTTTTTAAATCCGAAATGCCAGAAATCAGAAATCAAGGAATAAAAAATCGGAACATAGGGTGTTCCTTATTTGAAAACATAGGATTTACGGAATCTAAAATCTTGGATTCCATATTTTTAATTTATTTCTTGCTGACTTCCACTTTTCGCTTTAAATAAATTGAAATTTTTTGAAAAATAACAGACTCCTAACTAACTGTATAATGACACTTAAACACGATGAGTAATGATTTCAAGATAGAACTATTGTAGGATATAATAGATGAAAGAAAACAACCAATTAATGTGCAAACATGCAAATCATGATTACTTCTTTCAACTTACTTTAGAGCAACTTAAAAAAAAATTGCAAAGAACAATTTCCAAAGTGTTAAAGACACAAATTGCAAAGAAGTACAAGGCAGTCCAAATAACACAATTTATATCTCTCTTTAAATAAGATTACAAACTTACAAGAAAAGAAAATATTCCCAAAATGTGGAATCAAAAATCAAATAGTTTCTAGGTTTGGCTAAGGGCGGAACGCCACTTGGAAAATAGGTCCATAATGTCATTGAATTCCTGAAAATCAGCATTCCTCAACTGAATTTTGGTCTTGCAAATTTTGGAAGAAATCTCCTCCTCTCTCATTTTCTTCCATTATTTGATGAACAACTGTATCTGAGCTATCGAAGTATGGGGAGCTTCGATCCATTTCTCAATTTCTTGCACTGTGAGTTGACTGATTTGTTGGATCAACTCTTTGGAATCATCAAACTTCTTTTCCACTTGTTCCAAATGAAGTTTAGGCGAAGGTTCCTCATTGATAAGATTCATAACAAGTAAACTCAATAGGTTAGCAAATTCTTTGAATCTGACCAACTCTGTTCACAAACCGTTTGTCCTTCATTGATTAGAGCTTCAACTAAATTGCTGATACCCTCCCATGTCTCAATGGCAACTTCAATTGTTTTGACCTGTAACTTGTCTAAGATTGGAAACCCATCAGATCTTTCCTTAATATGATTTTTCCAACCTGTTACTTGCTCTAAAGCAATGGATTCTCTTCTCATTTGATCATGGTGATCCTCAAGAGTTTCATAGTTCTTTCTAAACTTGTTGTACATCCCTTGCATCTCATCAAAACTAGTATACAAATCTATCACAACCTGTCGGAACTCTTGGTGTACTTTATAGAGTACCTGTTTGAAATCCTCAAGTGTCAGATTCAGAAAAGAGGAGGCTTTTGAGGCTAGATGAGCATCTTTGAGTTGTTGATTGATGAGAGCAATTTTCTCTGCTTGTTGCTGATTCAAAACGTCTGCATTCTCAAGCTTGTGCTTGAATTGTTAAGATTTGTTTTTTCCATTATTGTACTGTGTCTTCATGTTCTCATTTCAATTGGTTGATTTCTTATTCATGCCTTTGTTCTGCTTCTGCGAAGTCATGTTTGGCCTTTTTCAATTCCTTCTCTTTCTCACCAAGATCCAAACTTAATTGTGAAACTGATTTAAAATTAGCTCCAATGAAAACTCCCATGGAAGCTACTATGTCCACTGCCCCTTGCTGGATATCACTTGTGTCTTCCTTCCAAATGACCTGACCAAGGGTAGGCACATGTTTGGCTGAGCCTTCTCTGTCTTTCTTGGCTCCCCTTTTAACCACATATTTATCCTTTTTACTCCAATAATATTTTCCCATGGATACCACTACATCTTCTCCAAAATCTTCCATCACTTCCAATGATGAAATGGTCTAATGTTGGATGGTAACCATGGGATCAGTTTGGGTTTGGTTTAAAGGAATGTCTATGCTGTGGGGGGCAATATTCATAGGAGTAGAAGTAGAGGTAAAGGTGAGTGATGTAAAAGAATCAGACATAGGAAAATATTCCTTTTGAGAAAGAGTCATAGAGGCAGAAGGAATGTCCTCGTGAAAAAACTGGGGAATTGGGGGTGTAGGAGAAGTATGAATAGGTGAATTAACTGAAAAGGTGGGCATGCTAGTAGTAGCTCCCATTATTGATGAGAGATTTACCTTAGAAAAAGAATGTTGGGAAGATGATGTACCTAACATACTGGGAAATATTTGGATATTGGGCATGGATGACAGAAGGGTAGTCATAATAGCCTCAGGGTCTTCTTCCATGTACGTATTATGAATCTCAATCTAAGATGGAGATACAGAGATTACATTTTGTGCATAAGGTTCTTGCAAGTGCCTTCTCTTTGTTTCCACCTGAGATCAAATGCATAGGATTTTCTTTTGTGGGTGCTTATGGCAGTTGAGCATATTCAGAACCGGCTTCAATCTTCTATCTTTTAGTCTGAACTTTAGTCATCTCTGCCTGTGTTTTAAAATTTCTTTTGAGTTTTTCCCCTTTCTGTAGTGTATCTTCCATTTTGGTAATAGAGGGGATGGATGTGCCTTCACGCACACCTTTCCCCTTGTCCTTGGGTTGAGCAGCAACAGCAACAACAAAGCTTGTTGCATGTTCTCTTGCTTCTTCTTCTGTCTTCTCCTTTTCAAGATTTTGTTTTATTTTGAATTTATCTCCTCTTTATCGGAGAGTTCATATCTTAAGATCCTTTTGATACTGGTATAAATGAGACTTGGTCTCTGGATCAGTAATTTGATCGATTCCCTCCTAAAAATTGGTAGCTCCTTGAAACATGGAATGATCGAGATCGTTTTCATGAACGTATTCAAATTTACGTGCTCATGAGAAAAGAGATTAGCCAAATATTGTGACTGATTCATGCATTATTTTGGATCCCTCCCCCAATTTCATAACAAAATTATCCTTTCCCACCAAGGATGCATGAGCAGAACTCTGTAGCACAAGGTTTCCAAGATTCATAGGAAAATTCGGTCAGGCCTTCTTCTTATGTTTGGTAAACTTGGGTAAAACCCCATCAATGACAGCCTGATAGGAGAATTCTTGAAGCACCATTCAGTCTAGAACTATTATGGGAAGCAAGTGGACTATATTGCTGCCCCAAATCCTTATGTAAGAGAAATATTCTCCTACATACCAGTCGCCATACACTGAAATGAGTTCCCTAGAACTTTGAGAGAATGCAGGAGCATCAACTTTAAAAATTTTGAAGTACATTGACTCGAGAAATAGGTCACAGAGCTCATAAACCCGAGGGATGAAATTTTCGCCCCATATATCAACACAATATATGTGAAACAATGGAGATTTGTCGCTCCAATTCCAATTTAGGGCTAGGAAAGAAGTAGACGTGCAGAATGCATCCATTACGAACCCTGACATGTAGAAAGATGGTTTGCGGTTGGTGGGGGTTTTCTCATATTTTTCAATCTTGTCCCTTAAATTGCACAACAGAATTTGTGCCCAATTGAAGGAATCACCTATAAGGAGGATATGGTTCGCCATAGGGACCCATTGCGCTTTGAATGAGGAAAAATTTGGTAAGCCATATAACCTGCAAAACATGGCGTCCCACAACGAGAAGGGTACTCTGAACCATGAAACTGGACATGCTGGAAGTGAAACGGGGATGACAAGTGTTGGGTCTTCTAGCCAAGATTTCACCACTTCTTCATAATTGAATTTGGCATGGCTTTTATCGAAAAATTTCGATGAGAGAAGCTGCTTGGGGGTTGCCAAAGCGTAACCCCTAGAAAACACATCTGGATGGAACGAAACAATAAGGACATTATCGATATCATGAAATATTCATTGCTTAGGGTCTACGTCGTCCAATGCCCACTTAACAGGGTCCGTGTAAGGAATAAATGGAGGCATGGCAGCAACGCAATGGAGCTGAGAATTGTGTATCTGTAGGTAGGTACTTTGGTCATGAGCAACACAGGAAAATTCATCATTGTCAAAAATAGCATAAATTTTGGACCAGTGGAGATATCAGGTGTCAAACACATCCCACTAGTGTCAATGAAAACATCGGCATCCAGATCTTTGTTTTTATGCTCTTGAAGAGCCATTTTATATTTGGTATTCATGGTCATGGAAGATTCCTTCTTTGATTGAATTTTAGCAACCATGTCTAAAAACGACGTGAGTTCAAATTTACCATAAAAAAAAAATCAGAGGGTGAAAACTTACATGTGGAAACGCTTAGAAAGTCACAACTCTGGGTGCTGGGACACAGAGGAAATGCACAGTAAAAAAAACCCAAGTAGAGTGAAAAAACATGACTAACAATGGTATAAATTAATCGTAAGTTCAAATATTTAAAATCCCAACTCAAACGGTCAAAATACTAGGGACCATAGATTTCATATGGATAGACAGACGAGATCAAGGCGACAACATAGGATATAAGATTTGGCAAAATTTACTTTTCGTGGTTTCGTATTTTCGATTTGCGGAATTGGGAATCGAGAATCAGAAAACAAACATTCAGTCGAAAAAAGTGTGGTGTTTCTGGTTTTTGTGATCCAGAATATCGAAAATCAGGAATCGGGAAAGCAGACAAATCCCGTTTCCAAGATCCGATATCACAAATTAGAAATCGGGGAAGAAACCTTTAATTTTATCTGAAGTGAAACTTCTAGTTTTCAATACTCGGAATTGGGAAAGTAGATAAATTGTAAATCGAAAGCAATATTATAAGCGAATAGTTGGAAATCGAAAATTGGGGAAACACCAAATGACTTTAACAAAACCGAAATTTTCCATTTTCTGCAAATCGCGAAGTAAATATTCGACCAACAAACTTGTGAGTTTTCCGATTTGCGCAATCCTTAAAGCAATATTTCCGACTTACGCGATCCAAAATTGAAAAATCACAAATATCATAAAACCCTTCGTACCCGGATATCAAAAATCGCAATTTGAGAAAAGAACATTTCCTTATTGAAAATTATAGGATTTCTGGGATCCGAACATTGAAAATCGCAAAGCGTAAAACAAACTTTGACAAACCTCCAAAAAATGCATTTCCTGTTCCCGATTTCGGAAATCGTAAATCGCAATCAAGAAAGACAGGTTGGAAAACAAGTTAAAATTTATTCTAAAAGTCAATAAATCCCAAAAAAAGGGTCATTAAGGAAATTTTATTTAGTCATAAATGTCTTGAGGTAAAAACTCAATTGTAAGTCGAGTTAGTAACACAAATATAAGTATTATTAAAATGTAATTTCCAGTCTCCCAAGGTAAGTTAGAAAGGTTCAGTTGCGGAAAGACTCAATATTTTTACCCTCTTGGTGTTCCTTTACACCTCTCAGTGCAAATGCTAGTTAAATTTAAATACATGTAAAATAATAACACTAGTTTGAATCTTCTATTTTTTTACAATACAATATAATTCTAGATTCTTTTCTCAAAGCTTAGGTATTCATGTATATTGTTTTTCTTTTACAACATAACGAGGTTTTGATAAAAATAGTACTGGTTATATTTTGTATTTCTTTAGCTTTGTATTATTCTAAAGATGAAGTGGTTTTTAGTTTTAAATGTTGTAGTTCATCCTTTTTATATATAAAAGTGAGGTGCTTTATAATCTAGTAGGAGGGAGATGTCGTATTATGTAAAAAATTAAATAATTAAATAATTTAAAAAATGCATATTTACTCATAAAATACAAATTTAAAACTATATAACTTATATGTTATAAATCCAAAAATCTTAATACCTTAATATCCAACAATCTTAATACTCGATAAATATAAATTTAATATAAATCTATCCTAGTTATTAACAAAAACAAACACATAGAATTGCACTGGTACTTATTATGTAGAAATTATTATTTTGCAATTGACATTTCATAAGTCGTAATGGTCCGTTGTTAATTCGAGATCGTTTCATAAACAACTTTAGATCACGTGAAATTGAATTGTATGTATCCTTAATATAAATCAATTTATTTTCTAAGCTTTTTGTCTTCTTTGTATTCTCTTTTCCCAGTAATGTCATTTTGTGTTGCCATAACAATATAGTATTTTGTTTTTATTTTTATTTTTCCAAGTCTATTTTCACATGGTATTAAAATTAGGTTGGCTCTAATTTCCTCACGGAGATGCCTACAAGTACATAACTGTTCTGAAGTGTATTTCTATCTATTACATATAAGATACTTTAACGGTTGTGGAGTGTATAATTAAGGGATTTGATAGATTGCATGTTCTATTGAATAATTTTTAGGACTTATATTTAAAGCTCCAATAAGCTTTTAGAAAATATGAGACTGTTGCCACTGTTAACTTGAATAATAATGCAGTAAGAAAAGTTCTTATTTTTACTATTTTTGGACTTGTAACACACTATTTTGGGATTACTAGAGAGTAAATTTTTGACCAAAATATTTTGACCAGGAACTTATATAAAAAGAGATTTCTTTGTCTAAAGACTTATAATATGAAAAACACTCTTCACCAACCGGTAACTCGGGGTAAACTTCTAGACACAACTATAATGCAACAGACTCACAATATCATATAACCAAATATTAAGTAAGACTTGTGTGGAGCATTCTCTGTTAAAAACTTAGCCTTTTACAATGTGAAATATTTATGCATTCTGTGTGTCTTTCACTAAACAGTAAATGTAAACAATCATTTACTACGGTAATTCTAGAGAATTTGTGCAGCTAAATAAAACATGCATTCAACCATAAACTATGAAATTATATATACATAATGACGTGACATATCAAAGCACTATAGTTGTCTTCTACCAATTTCTGACATATAAGTTGTCTTCTATGTGAAGAGACAGCAGAAATAGACTCATCCTAATGTCTTCATGCACGATGTTACTTTCCCAGATGAATTGTATGAATGCTTGCACATGAGATGTTGTGTGGCACTTATACTGATGGAACAATGGGAACAATTCCTTCTCACCATCTCCAATGGGGACAGTTCCTTCTCACCATCTCTGATAGCGTACTTGTGAGGGAAACTTGGAATGCATGAGAAGTCCAATATGTCCATCCACAGTTCATAATTGGATGTCATCTCGTGAGGCTTCCCTGTCTTTATAGAGCACTTCTTTTATTTTTCTTTAATTGGAGTCGCCAGGAGAAACATGCCGGGCCAATTAAGCAAATCTCGCCAAGTACAAAATAAAACAAGGGTGTACTTGATAGATGGGACAAACATCCCATACTGTTGTTTACAAAAACTTTAAAATGAACCCCTAATTGGAAAAATATTTTTTTCTTCAAGAAATAAATTACAACTATTTTGAAACTTGCATATTAAAAAAAAATCATAAATAATTTCACCACTCTAACCATAGAAAATCAAAGAAAATATGATGTGAAGTAATTTTTGCGTCGAGAGGCGCTCTACAACCTAGTATGAGGGAGATCTTGTAACGTTTTTCAAATCTTGTATGATGGAGATCTTGTAAAGTTTCTCCATATTAAGTCGGCCAAAAATAATATGAGGGAGATCTTTTAACGTTTGTCTAATCTTCTATGACGGAGATCTTGTAACGTTTGTCTATTCTTGTATGATGGAGATCTTGTAAAGTGTGTCTATAATATTAAGTTGGCCAAAAATAATATGAGGGAGATCTTGTAACGTTTGTCTAATCTTATATGACGGAGATCTTGTAAATTTTGTCCAATCATAATTTGTAAAGATTCTAATAAAAGGAAAAATAAAAATAAAAAATATTATGTCCTCTATTAATAAAATGAAAAGATGTGTATTTTCATTTAATTGCTATATAAACACCAAAAACATTCATAAAATGCATAAAATGTAGCAAAGACAACCGGCAAAGAAAAGGAAATCAAGGAAGGGTAAATTTAAACAGGTAATCTCCTCGCCATTCTCCATCTCCACGAACTACAAGATTAATTGTCAAATATTTCATGAGTTTTAATTGCAAAACCATGCCGCTATTTTAACGCTAAGTGTTTTTCCACGAACTCCTCGCCATTATCCATCTCCACAAACTCCAGGATTAATTGCAAAACCATGCCTCAGTTTAAACGCCAGGTGTTTTTTTGCCAGACCAGGCATTTAAAATATGCCCAGTTAAATAGCTCCTTTGATACTGGCAGATACGAAATCCCAAATGACTCAATTAAATAGGGTTAAATAGATCCCTATTGATTCTGGAAGATACGAAGTCCCAAACAGAAAATTCCCAGCTGCCATTACACCCAGAACTCCACCTACGAGTTTCTTCTCTTTGGCGCGCTTTAGGTTTTGGGAGTGGCCTGTCCGTTGCTATCTCTTTGTGGCGACTGTAATTGGACTACCAAGTATGGAACATTTAGGTTTTGTTGTAGATTTGGTGTGGAGCCATCACCGATAATCCATGTGGAATTATGCCCACATTTCACCCAAGCTCTAATTATTAACTTTTTTAGGTGATTTGTTTTGATAAACAGATGAGAGTATTAGTTTTCGAGATATTTCTCAGTGTCGATGGCCTGGACAATACAGAGGATATAGTAAACTAATATTTCTCAGTATCCATGGCCTGGCCATTACAGAGATCATTCGACACCTAATATACTGTATAATTTCTCTTTGATATCCAAGTCGAAAGTTTACAGTGCTTATTGTCTATCTTCATCTCAATTTTGTAACAAAATTATTCTCAAATTTACAGTGCTTCTTCTCAGATTTATAAGATTTATAGTGTTTTACAATGCTTATTCTCAAAATTTTATCCAAATTTCATTTTAATTTATAAAATTTATCTTTAATACAAAATTTAATAAATATCAAATAAAAATATTTTATTTATCTAAAATTATAATGTTTTATATTAATAAAATTTCATCTTAATCTCAAATATTTCATTTTTTATTTAATACAAAATTTAATAAATACCAAATAAAATATTTATTTATCGGAAATTATAATAATTTATATTAATATAATTTGTTTTCTTTCTCCGTAAACCTTTGCTAAATCACCTCACACTAATATTTGTTAGTTTTGTTAAGGCATGGAAATTTCAGTTGTCAAAACTTATTTCTTTTCTAAGAGATTTTGCGTCAATAGCGTGTTGAGAAAAGCATAATCAATTGAATTCTACATTATAGACTCTTTGGCCTATCATTTGCATATTTATTGACAGCACATCTACCTCTACACAAAAGAAACCTACTTTTTTTCGAACAAACTCATAGTAATTGTAAATACAGAACGCCATTCCCACACATGAGCAATCTGGTTGGAAGGGTTAAATAATTTGTTCTTGGATACCAACATTTACATGCCTGTGGTTTATTATGGAGATGGTCGTAAGCTTGGCTTATTGTTGCATAATTGTAAATGTCTTGGCTGTGATAGCACAGAAAATAGGGTTTTTAAATGGATTCTTTTGGCATTTAAATGACTTGGGTTTTGTTCTCAATGGATAATTTCAGTGGGGTTTTACCTCTCGGCCATGAGCCTTAATAACGAAATGCAGCATGTATATTTTGTTTAAATTAATGTGGAACGTTGACAGAGCAATGACTTTGATTACAGTTTAAAGCTGGGGTTTTAGGTTCGAGCTTGATAGCTGCGATTTCAACCCTTATGTGAAATACGTAGCCTATGTAAAGTTTCAATGGTTAATCCTTCATGTATTTTAGTTTCATTAGCATAGTTTACTTTTTACTTAGGTGGAAATTTGTATGGCTTTACAGCATTGTCATTTTTACAAATCAAAACCTACAGGATTTGATTCCTAGCATGTTTTGATATAGCTTCTATTTTAAAATGTGAGACTACAAGGTTCGAGCTTGGGTTGCGTGGGTTGGTGGTTCAATGTCGTGTGTGTGGGTTTTTTTGGCAGAAGTGACAACAGGATTTGATCTTGAATCCTTTAAATGGATATGTTGTTCATTAATGAGTTTGTATTATGTATAAGGTTGATTCTTAGCTTGATAATAGATAGTATGATTATTGGTTATAATAATAGTGCCTACGGACGTTGATAGGTATCGATGGCTGGCATACTATGTAGATAAATTTATAAAGTGGAAATTATTGTTTGGGGTTTGTTTATGTTATTTGGTAGGTTTTAAATGGGTTAACTTTGTTTATCTTTTGTTTTGTTATAAAGGTTAAAGTTTCAGCAATAAAATTTAAGTTGTAGTGTATGTATAGTATTTATGCTACAACTTGTATGTACTCATTTTGATGGTTAAAAATAATAAAATCCTGCTACCAATATGAAATCTTCCAGCAGAGAAAAAAGGGTACACAGTCGGTTTTTAAATAGTAATTTGGTTGATTGTTTCATCTGTTAGGGTTAATAAGATCTATTTACCTAGTCTCTGATATTACATTTGTGTTTTGAACTTTAAATAAAATATAGGAAATCTAGCTCACTTAATAACGTAGACTCTGTTTAAAGAAATACATCTGTTTAGAGAAGACTGAATTTAACATTAAAATGATGAAAGAATATAACTGCAAAGAAATAACAGAAACCAAATTCTCCTAAGGTTTAACAACTGATAAGACTTATAGGTGATAGTCTATCATTACAAACATCAATAGGACATATATATGAAAGCCAATAAATCTATAAAATACAGTATATGATTTCAAACATGGATAAGATCTATATTTTCCTAACTTGGAAGAATTTTGTTGGAGTAAAATAAAATAACCTAGCTATAACACAGGGACACTATTCAACCTTCGAGAACTTAATCTCCTTATTAAATAAGGAAACCTGTGTAAACTATAAGGAAAATCAAGAAACCTCATACCTACAAGTTGAAGTTATTTTAATGGCTGAAAATATTGCACACTCAAACACCCATCATTAAAACGTACATAGATAGTTCTGACCTCTGTTCAAATAACCGAATAACTTGGGAACTACCATGTTCCACCCAACCATGACCCGAAACCGTTCTTGGTTTCAATCCGAATCCCCCTGAGCTAGTTCCAACATGTAAGTAGCTTAGAGATCCTAAGGTAAGGCTTCCCTACTTTGGATAATAGGTTCTGTATCAATTTTCATTTTTCCTCTTAGGAAAAATGTTCTCTAAGAACTCTCTTGAGAATAATTAGGTAGAATTATGGAATAATCAAAAGATCCCCAAGCCTCTCTTTGGCTTGTGTTTCTATAGACAGACTTTTCAAGAAAAGGGGCAGTTAGATCAAGAATCATTTGATTTCTTAAAATAACCATTTTTATTTAATTTAAAGGTAATTTTAATATTTATTTAAATTTAACTTAGAAACTTTTGACTAGATCCTACTTTGACTCTTGTAGGTATTTAATATTTAATTATCATCAGTAATAATAATAACATGTGGATCCTTTCATTATTACTTATAGTTACTAGTATTATTACTATGCTTACTCTTTTATACATATCATGTATAAATTATATATTTATATATATATATATATATATCATTTGTTAATATTTTAGCTTTAGGTATCATATAGCATGATCCCTAATCATATGACACATTTCTTTTAGCTTAGTCACTTTCTTTAATAAGGCCTTCGGGTAGGGGTTAGGTCAACTAGGTTAGGAAACTCTAAACCTCCTTGCATGTCAAATTCCCTCGTATAACATGGTATTTCTTCAATACTCGATGAGATACAAAAATTTGAAATTTCATTTAAGCACTTAAAAGTAAGTAAAATGCGATCAATGTTTTATCATAGTATAGGCATTTTCACTCAACATATTAATTTTTCAGTAACTCCTAGCATTGATCTAGAGCCCATACCCAACGCTGAAAAAATGGGGAGTTACAAACTTAGTAAAATTCCAGAGCTCCTCGCTCAACACTAATGCTAGGATGTATTTGTAGGATACAATGGCCAAAGATCTGATGTTCCAGAGATTATGCTCAACATCAACTTGGAAGGCTCCAAGGATTATTCCCAACACTTACAATTCTTATATTTTCATGTGCTCCAAAGCTTCATGCTCAACATAAATATTTCATAACTCATGTGTTCCAAATCTTCTCGCTCAACACAAATATAAATACTCATGTACTCCAGAGCTCCTCGCTCAACACAAAACATCAAATACTCATGTGCCTCAGAGCTTGTGCTCAACACAAACATTTCATCAAATATGTTCCTCAGGGTCCATGCCCAACACATGAAATCATATACATAACACATATGCATTTGGATTACACCCAATATATCAATTAAATCATCATTCTCGTGTGTAGTGGGGTCTTATGGCCAATATACAAAATAAAACATCAAAGCAACATCATAATCAATGGGACTTATGCCCATAAGTGTTAGGTCCAAAAATTTGGGATATTACATCCCTCCCCACTTAGAACAACATCGTCCTTTGCATTCTAGGGACTCGAAATGAAATCATGAAACCAAGCACGGTAAACCTTTCTCATGGTGGCTTCATTCTCCCAAGTAGACTCATCAACTTCGAAGTGCTTCCATCGCATTTTCAACTGAAATATGGTGCACTTCCTAATATGCACCTCTCTCTTGTCCAGTATATGAAGGGGTTCAGGTGCAAAACCCCTTCAGGTTCCACCTGTAACAAGGACCAATCAATCACATGTTTAGTATCATAAACATATTTATTTAATAAGGATGCGTGGAAAACATTATGAACTCTTATGTGAGAAGGTAAAGCTAGTTCATATGCCATTGGCCCTCTTTTGGCCAGTATCTCAAAGGGTCCACAAAATCTAGGTGCTAACTTACCACACCTTCCCAAGCTCAATGAGATTCTTTTTGCTTTTACTTTCAAGTAAACATGGTCACCTATCTAATAATCTTTATATTTTCTTTTCTTATCTACGTAACTCTTCTAGTGGTCTTGTGCTTCTTTAAGGTTCAGTCGAACCTTGGTAACCAATTGTTCCAAGTCCTTTAGTAAGTCAGGCCCTAACATGAGCCGATCCATCGGATTATCCCAAGTAACCAGTGTTCTACATTTCCATCCATAAAGTACCTCAAAGGGACTCATCTTGGAGGAATTCTAGTATCCGTTATTATATGCAAACTCTACAAGATGCAGGTAATCTTCCCACTTGGTGGGGTTGCTCATGACATACATCCTAAGCATGTCCTCTACAATCTGGTTAACCCATTATGCCTGCCCATCATTCTACGGGTGGTAAGCACTACTAAAGTTCAACTATGTCTATAATCCAAAGAATAAGGATCTCCAAAAGTTCCCAATAAACTTCGTATCTTGATCCGAGATGATTGCCTTGGGTATCCTGTGCAATCTATATATCTCCTTTGAGAAGATGTTGGCAATGTGTGTTGTCTTGTAGGTCGACTTCACTGAAGTGAAGTGTGCTTCTTTTGACAACTTGTCAACTGACTACAAAGATAGAATCATTTTGCTTCTTACTCTTTGGTGGACCTGTGATAAAATCTATATGAATGACCTCCCACTTCCATTTCGGAATGCGTAATGGTTGTAGCAACCCAAAAGGATGTTGGTGCTCAGCTTTGACCAGATGACATTCTTATCATTTTGTGATAAACAATGCTATGTCGGCGTTTAACTTAGGCCAGAAAAAGTGTTTCTTTACTGCAAATATCATCTTTTGATATCCCAGATGCCCCGAGTAGGGTGTCCGATGAAATCTTGTGAGGATTATGGATCTGATGTCCCCTCTGTCTAGAAAATACAATCTTTATTTGGATCACAATAGTCCCGTTTCGTCTACCTTGTACTCTTTTTATTGTTGAAACAACCTATTCTCTTGAACCTTCTTGAGGATTTCAACATAGAAAGGATCAACTATGTTGGCCGTTCTAATCCTCTCATGTAAATCCAAATTGGTTTGACTTAAAGTCACCTCATATATCATATGAGCTCGTCGGCTTAAAGAATCAGCAATTTTGTTCTCCTTTCCCTTTATATGCTTTAGCTCGAAATGGGACTCACTAAGGAAAGCCAATCATCTGGCCTACCTGGCAATCAGATCTGGTTACTCAAATAAATACTTCAGACTCATATTGTCTATTTTCAGAAGAAATTTCTTCCCTGTGAGGTAGTTCCTCCACATCTTCAAGGCATGGATGATGGTTTCTACCTCAAGATCATGGGTGGGGTATTTCTATTCGCGTTCTTTTAACTTCGGGGAATCTTAGCAGATCGCGTAATCATTTTGCAAGAGGACTCCTCTGAGCCCTTCCTTGCTTTCATCCGTGCAAACAACGAAATCCCCATCAGGATCCACAATTCGTACTATTGGTGCATTCATCAAAAGTTGTTTAAGCTTCTGAAAAATTTCCCCGCACTTGGTTTTCCATAAGAACTTGTTCACCTTCTTTTGCAAAGCGTTCATGGGGCAAGCAATCCTCAAAAAGTTCTCAATGAACTTTCGGTAGTAACCGGATAATCCCAAAAATGACCTAATTTCGGTGACACTAGTGGGGGTAGGCCTATCCTCTATGGCTTTAATATTTTCCAGGTCCACATCTATCCCCTTCTCGAAGATGATGTGACCCAAGTACTGTATCTATGGTTTGTAAAAATTGCATTTACTAAACTTGGCGTAGAGTTGGTGTTCCCGTAACACCTGTAGCACTATGAGGATATGCTCCTCGTGTTCATCTTTACCCTTGGAGTAAACTAGGATGTCGTCTATAAAAATCAAAACAAATTTATCCAGGTATTTACTGAAGATATTGTTCATCATACACATAAATTTTGCGGGTGCATTGGTCAACCTGAATGGCATCACTACAACCTTGTAATGGTCGTACCTCGTACGAAAGGTGGTTTTTCGAATATCCTCATCGTGAATACATACCTAATGGTACCCAGATCACAAGTCGATCTTCAAAAATATCTTGGCTTCTCCCACTTGATCGAACAAGTCACAATCCTAGGGAGTGGGTATCGGTTCTTGATGGTCATCTTGTTAAGTTGGCGATAATCGATGCACATCCGCATCATACCGTATTTCTTTTTTATGAAAAGTATCGATGCTCCCTAAGGGGACACCCTCGGTAGAATATATCCCTTCGAAATCAACTCCTGCAACTGCAGTTTGAGTTCCACCAACTCTAGTACACTCATGCGATAAGGGGATTTTGAAGCTGGAACTGACCCTGGTGTCAGTTTTATGGAAAACTATAGGTCTCGTTTTGGTGGTAATCCGGGTATATCCTCCGGAAATACATCCATGAATTCTACAAGAACTAGAAATTCCTCGATGTGTTGTTGTCTTTCAGCTTCTACATCTTAAATGTTCACTGCAAACAGTTTGCAGCCTTTCCTAATGCACTTATTTGCTTGTAAAACAGATATCTACCTTATGAAAATATTCTTAGGTATGCCTTGAATCTTCACCTGATTCCCTTAGCTATCTGTACATAATATTGAATTGTGTAAATAATCGAGCATGACATGGTGTTGTTCCAACTAGTCCATGCCAATAAGTATATCATACGATCCTAAGGGTAGAATGTTTAGGTTTATTCTAGCAGGAAAACCATTTAGTTTTACCTCGCAATCTCTAACTATTTCATAAACCTTTCATTTTGTACCCATGGCTAATTGCACCAACCAGGGTTTCTCATGTTTAATTTTGTCTATTTTACATACATCAACAATTTTAGGTGATACATAGCTTCGATAAGCACCGGGGTCAATCAATATCGAAATATGTGTCAGAAACCTTACATTGTATCTCAACCATGGTAGCCTGATGGTCTACCTATCGGCCATCCAAGGCTGCATATATCCTCAGCATTCTAGCTATGTCCTCTACCGTTGGTTCTTCTTGTAAGTTGTGCAAGACTCCATTGGTCTTGTTCCTACTGTCTTAGGCATAATGGGGTCCTTGGAATTTCCAACATTATATTTGCAGCGGGGCAACATTGGCTCCCCCGTTTTCTATTGGCTTGTTAACATTTAGAGCTAGTACATATGGCTTCGTACATGTCTTGCTGAAGTTTTTATTAGCTGGAAAACTATTGTTTTGTTTTTTGTAAGGTGGTGGGTTGAAACCCAATTTGCGGTTGTCCAAGAAGTTCCTAGACCTGTCTCTGCTTCTGTTGATGTTCTCTTGCCTCAGTTGTCCATGCTCATAGAAAAGTCTGGATTTGTGTAGGGTGGTGTCCAATGTTTTAGGCATGTCAAATTCAATCCTCTCCCGAAAGTTGGGAGGAAGACATCCTAAAAACTCTTGTATTTTCACCTTCTTGTCCTTTATGTATGGCACATAATGTAACAGATCCAAAAATCTGTTAATAAAAGCATCCATAGTCATGGAACCCATTCTTAACTTGAAACTCTTTCACCTTTCTGTCGAAGAATATTTCAGACATGTATTTTTCCTGAAAAATTCTGTGAAAGTTACTCCATCATATTTCTTTTACCTCATCTTTCTTGGTATTCTTTAGTTCTCTCCACCATCTAGCTGCTTTTCCATTTAAGTTATAGATGCCTAGATGGAATTTCATCTCGCTAGAGTAGCTATGTACTCGAAAATATTTGATCATACCTAGAAACCATTGTTCATCTTTCTCCCCTGTGTACATCTCTCCTTCATAGGTTGGAGATTTTATCTTTCTGAACTCTCCCTAGATATTGTCATCATTCCTCTATTTCTTTCTGCAAGGAGAAAGAGAATCATCACTATAAAGACTGTGATAATCTCTTTTTGGAGGTTCAAGGGTGTGTTCTTATTTCCCTTCTTCCTTTGGGTTGCTGGCCCATTTATGGCAGAATTCTTTCTTGAACTTGTTGATTGAATGAGTGATTTTTCCCTATGGGATTCCTCCCATCATGTTCCACAGCAAATATTCATTAATTTTTTTTGTTCTTTTCTTTCATTCATATTATCATCCTTGAAACTCTGTAAGTCTGCTTGAACACTTTGTATGGTTTTCAGTATATCAAAATTTAGTTCAACCACCAATTATCCTTCCTGTGTGGGGGTATTCAATTTTCCTTGTCGACTCTTGTCTTCTTCTGTGTTCATGATCTAAACTGGTTTTTGAATCTTGCACTTAAAAATTTTAATAACAGGAAAAAATTATGTTAGTTAAAAAAATTTTGAAACATACTTTAAATATTTTCTACAACGAATGTTTGGCACGCCCATTAGGTCTCTTAGTGTTGAAACTGAGCTCTTATACCACTTGTAATGTCCCCAAAATTTGAAAAAAAAATAAAAAAATTGTAGGCTATTTAATTACTACCTAATATGGACATTAGCTTGTCTCTTGCGGATTATGTCGGTCATTCTTTTCTAGTTTGGAGTGTCGTAAGATGTCCTTACCATTTCTATATGTTTTCCTATGTATTTATTGATATATTTATGTACTATATTTATTTACTTGTATTGATTTAAAATGATTACGTTGTTTATAGATTATTTACTTATCTTGCACATGCGTGTGTTCGTTCAGTTATCTTACTTCCTGGTTTTAAGGTTTGTTCATTGTTTATGGAAAGTTCTGACTTATCGTTAACTGTTAAGGGATGGAGTGGCGAGATTTGTATCCCTTATCGGACCACTTAGAGAGGTAATTGGTTCTACCTGATGTTACGGGGTTTACTTAGTTCACGTTGAACTAATGCAAACTTCTCTTCTTTTTGTGCAGGTTCATTAGATCACGAAGAGTTTCTACGACAACTAAACTTGGCATGTTATCTATGCTATATTACTTCATGCCTTTCGAGGACAAAATAACTAAATTCCTATCCTAAGTATTCTTACTGCTACGATTCATGTTATTATTGTGGATTGGGACTGTGACAATTTTTATTCCTATGCTATGTATTTATAACATATAGTTGGAATGTTTTTATGCTTAAATGTTAAAGGCTTAAGTCATAAGACTTAACCATATTATATTAAATTTTATATGCAACATGGTTTATATGGTAAGCCATTCATGGCATATTTCATATGTCATGAAACCATGGCTTAGTTATGCCAACAAGGGTTTTCATGGGGGCCTTAATACAAATCACAATGTTGGGGGTTTAGATTATAGGAATGTGGGTAAAAATTACAACGATGGTGGTGGACAGGGTGGCGAAGTTAATGCTCATTGGGATGGGGGGAAAACGAACCCTATGTTGGGTCTATCATGGATTGGAAAACCATTTGTCACTACTGTGGGTTGTTTCTCTATTCGACTCTATGGTTTTATCACAGCATGGAGGACTTGCTCGCCCTACGCTTTGGAAGGTATGTTCTCTGCTTGGTTTTGCAACATTATAATTTTGTTGTTTCAGTTGGAGGTTTTAGCATACTTCTGAGGTTTCTCTATTTCATTACTGCAGGTGACAGGGCTTCCAATTCGTGGGTCATGGGGTGTTTGCAAGGCTCGCCACGATACCCTTCCATAGGTAAGCCCTGTGATAACTTAGGATTGTTACCTTTGCATGGAAACATTGAGTAGATCTTTGAGCTTTGTGTTGTAATGTTGAATGTGATGAACATTTGGTTATGGGATTCAGTTGTATGGGTCTTCTTGTGTTGATGGGAATCCAGGGATGCGTATATAAATTTTATTTTGGGACTGGTTTAAAAGTGGAGCCTTCGGGCCATGTCTGTAATCATTTTTATTTATGTAAATTAAACGTTTGTTTTGGTATGTTAATGGAAGTTCTATGTTTTGGTTTTAAACAATGAGTTTAACTTACGACAGTGCCATTGCTTGAAATGGCACCCTTGTCGATTTGTAACTATGTATAGTTTTATTGACAAATGTCATTTAATGGTAATTTATGATTTAATTTGCATTCCTATAGTTTATTATGGAGATGGTCGTAAGCTTGGATTACTGTTGCGTAATTGTAAATGTCGTGGTTGTGATAGCACAGACAGTAGGGTTTTTAAATGGATTATTTTGGCATTTAAATGATTTCGGTTCTGTTTTTAATGGATAATTTCAGTGGGGTTTTACCTCTCAGCCATGATCCTTGATAATGAAATGCAGCATGTATGTTTTGTTTAAATTAATGTGGAACATTGAACGCGCAATGATTTCGATTATGGGTTAAAGCTGGGGTCTTAGGTTCAAGCTAGATAGTTGCTATTTCAACACTTATGTGAAATATGCAGCATGTGTAAAGTTTCAATGGTTAATCCTTCATGTATTTTAGTTTCATTAGCGTTGTTTACTTTTGACTTATGTGGAAATTTGAATAGATTTACAACGTTGTCATTTTTACAAATCGAATCCTACAGGATTTGATTCCTGCCATGTTTTGATATAGCTTATGTTTTAAAACGTGAGCCTACAAGATTCGATCCTGGGTTGCATGGGTTGGTGGTTCAATGTCGTGTGTGTGGGTTTTGTTTTGGAAGAAGTTCCAACATGATTCGATCATAAATCATTTAAATGGATGTGTTGTTCATTAATGAGTTTGTATTATGTATAAGGTTGATTCTTAGCTTGATAGTAGACAGTATGATTATTGGTTATAATAATCATGCCTACGGACCTTGACAGGTCTCGATGGCTAGCATACTATGTAGATAAATTTATAAAGTGGAAATTATTGTTTGGGGTTTGTTTATATTATTTGGTAGGTTTTAAATGGGTTTTAACTCTCTTTGTCTTGTGTTTTGTTATAAAGGTTAAAGTTTCAACAATAATATTTAAGTTGTAGTGTATGTATAGTATTTATGCTACACCTTGTATATACTCATTTTGATGGTTAAAAATAATACAATCTTGTCGATGATATGAAATCTACCAGTAGAGAAAAATAAGATATAGAGTTGGTTTTTAAATAGTACTTTGGTTGATTGTTTCATCCACCGGGGTTAATAAGATCTATTTACCTAATCTCTGATATTACCTTTTTGTTTTGAACTTTAAGTAAAATACAGGAAATCTAGCTCACTTAATAACCTAGACTATGTTTAAAGAAATACATATGTTTAGACAAGACTTAATTTAAAATGTAAATGATGAAAGAATATTGCAGAGAAATAACAGAAACCAAATAAGACTTATAGGTGACCGTCTATGATTACAAACATGAATATGATATATATATGAAAGCTCATAAATCTATCGAAGACAATATATCATTTCAAACATGGATAAGATCTATATTTTCCTAACTTGGAAGAATTTTATTAGACTAAAATAAAATAACCTAGGTATAACAGACAAACACTATTCAACCTTCTAGAACTTAATCTCCATATTAAATATGGAAACCTATGTAAACTATAAGGAAAATCAAGAAACCTCATACGTGCAAGTTGAATCTATTTTAATGGATGAAAATCCTGCACACTCAAACACCCAGCATTAACAAGTACATAGACAGTTTTGACCTCTGTTCAAATAACCGAATAACTTGTGAACTACCACGTTCCACCCAACCATGACCCATAACCATTCCTGGTTTCAATCCGGATCCCCCTGAGTTGGTTCCAACATGCAAGTAGCTTATAGGTCCTAAGGTAAGGCTTCCATATCTGGGATGACAGGTTTTGTATTAGTTTTCATTTTTCGTCTTAGGAAACATGTTCTCCGAGAACTCTCTTGAGAATAATCAGGTAGAATTATGGAATAATCAAAAGATCCCCAAGCCTCTCTTTGGCTTGAGTTTTTATAGACAGACTTTTTAGGAAAATAGGCAATTACATCAAAAATCATTTGATTTCTTGAATTAACTATTTTTATTTAATTTAGGTAATTTTAATATTTATTTAAATTTAACTTAGGAACTTTTGACTAGTTCCTACTTTGACTCTTGTAGGTATTTAATATTTAATTATCACTAATAATAATAATATGTGGGTCCTTCCATTTTACTTATAGTTACTAGTATTATTACTATGCTTAATCTTTTATACATATCATGTATAAATTATATTTATATATATATACCATTTGTTAACATTTTAACTTTAGGTATCATATAGTATGATCCCTAATCATATGACACATTTCTTTTAGCTTAGTCACTTTCTTTAATAAGGCTTTCAGGTAAAGGTTAGGTCAACTAAGTTAGGAAACTCTAAACCTCCTTGCATGTTGTATTCTCTTATATAACATGGTATTTCTTCAGTACTTGATGAGATACATAAATTCAAAATTTCATTTAAGAACTTAAAAATAAATAAGATGTGATCAATGTTTTATCAAAGTCGTTTTCACTCAACATATTAATTTTTCAGTAACTCCTAGCGTTTATCCAGAGCCTATACTCAACACTGAAAAAACAGGGAGTTACAAACTTAGTGCAATTCTAGAGCTCCTCACTCAACACTAATGCTAGGATGTATTTGTAGGATACACCTAGGGATACAAGGATCCGATGTTCCAGAGCTTATGCTCAACATCAACTTGGAAGACTCCAGGGCTTATTCCTAACACTTCCAATTCTTATATTTTCATGTGCTCCAGAGCTTCATGCTCAATACAAATGTTTCATAACTCATGTGTTCTAGAGCTTCTCGTTTAACGCAAATATAAATATTCATGTTCTCTAGAGCTTCTCCCTCAACACAAATATCACATACCCATGTGCTCGAGAGCAACTCGATGAACACAAAACATCAAACAATCATGCTCCTCAGAGCTTGTGCTCAACACAAATATCTCATCAAATATGTGTCTCAAGGTCCACTCCCAACATATGAAATCATATACATAACACATGCATTTGGCTTATGCCCAATATATCAAATAAATCATCATTCACATGTGTAGTGGGGTCTTATACCCAATATGCAAAATAAAATATCAAAGCAACATCATAAGCAATGGGACTTATGCCCATAAAGTGTTAGGTCCAAAAATTCGGGATATTACATTTTTTTACTTTCGGACTTTATTTTAGAAATAAAATTTATATATATAATGTTTTTAATATCTCGTTTACAAATATATGGTATAGTTTTTCTTGAATTTATGTGAATCATTACTTTTTGGAAAATAATATGAAATAGTATCATTTTTATACAAAAAATCTCTGAAAATCCATTGAAAATGGTTTTAAATGTCTTTATTTTCAGTTAAAAAAAAATTTAAAAAAAATTTACAATTTTTTCAATAAAAATGTCTTATTTTGTCCATAAAAATGTCTTATTTAAAGAAAAAAATGAAAAATGCATATCTTTTTCATTATAACTTGTTTCTAAATCTATGTTATTTTGTTAAATTTCTAAAAAACACACTTGAAAATATAAATTAAAAATATCTTATGACAAAGATGATTCCAAGGCCCAAAAAATGCCTCAAAATGAAAATGTGTAAAATTGATATCAACCCGTTTTGAAACAGAGGTAAAAATAGCTACTAAAATCAGGATAGAAAGAAACTAGAACTATGTTGAATTCTCGTTTCATAATATAAGTGGTTGTAAGCCTATAGGCTAGTCCTTTCAAGAACGTATGTGATCATATATAATAAGGACTTCACATCTTACCAGAGCGTTAATCCTTGCTCAGCTTCTTCTTTGTGGAGTCGCCAGGTAAGATCTACAAGGTTAGTCTTCAATAATATTTTCAAAATACCCAGAAAGACTTACATCAATTTTTCTTACCGGATGCCATTCTTTCCAGGGTGTGAATGACTCAGGATCAACCACTTCAAATTTTGAAATGGTCCCGAAAATGATGCCAAAATGTTACACGATGAAATGGCAATTCTTGCCACCGACGAGCATTTAAGGGAAAAGTGACCACTAGCACCTTAGTCACTTGTCCCCGAATACTTTGGAAGTTGAAACCTCCTAGGGAAGAGCCCTATTAAAACCCTACAAAGACACTAAAACACCAAATTGTTCTCATACGAGGAGGCAAGCCACTAGTGTCTTATTGAAATCAAATGTGTAAATAGAGAAGATGTATAAGGATTACACATACAAATAGTGCAAATGCATCTCATATGTCCTAAATTATTAATACATAGTAGTAATAACTCAGAAATATCAGTAGTAAGAGTATCGGTCATCAAAGCAAGTTAGCATGAAAGCAATATGTGCTAAGTACTCCCCCCATTGATAAGTCTAAAAGAGGTCATAATGATCATGTTCTTTATCATGTATAAACACAGTGATGAAAAATAAATAAAAAATATATCAAGCATCATTAGCAATATCACGTTCACTACCATAAATATGCATTCAAACTACAAAGTGCATGTAAAGAAGCGATATACAAGTGCAAAATTGGAAATAGTGACCATTTATATGATATGAAAACAGTTGTGTGGATCTTATATGCATAGTGTAGGAGTTTATTGAGTGTTGTGATTACAACAACCATCACATGAAACAAAATATTTATTGAGCAATTACATCCACCAACTAATATGCGTGATAAGAAGGGACGATGGAGTATTTACATTATGAAATTTAGTTAACCCTTGGTCATTTTGATTGTACTCGTGTTGTAGGATGAGAAGGCTTCCACTGTAAGGGCAGCCTTCGGTCCAAATGGAAAGATGGAAATTCACGGGAGCGAGCTTTAAATGGGTATGCACCAGACCTACGGGCCGCAGCAGCAGTGAAGAGAGGCACAGACTCCCGGAGAGAAGGAGATGGTCAGCGGGGTAGAAAGGTCGAGGTTGTAAGTATGGCGAGGCCCGCTTGGAGGGAGCCAGGATGACGGGGAGAAGACAATAGCTGGCTGTGTGGAGGATAAGCGGTAAGGATAGGAGAGCTGGTGGGAAGGATAGCCAGTAGCGTGGTTGAATTGGGGACAGGCTCGCAAGGAGGCAGCAAGAATGGTTTGCAAGGTATTCACGTGGAGGAAGGAATGTGTCAGGGGACTGCGAGCTCAGAAGGTGCGCAGCGAGGAGGAGAATATGTGAAAGAGAAAGGTGATCCCGTGGAGGAAAAGGAAGCAGCAATGGCACTATGGAATCCCGCAGGTATACCCGAGGGTAAACAAAGAGGCCAACAAAGTGGAAAAGGCCTGGTGAGTAGGGAAAGGAGGGCGCTGAGGGTGGAAACTAACGATGTTGTGGGTGGAGATCTTGGGGAGGAGCTACCAAAGCAGTGCTAGCCTCTAGGGAAGTTTTGGGATGGATAAGGAGGCTACTAACCTAAGAAATAACTCGAAAAAAACCTAATTTAACACTAACTTAAGAACTAACCTAAAACCAACATATACTAACCTACGACTAACCCTAATCTAGTTTTTGAAGGAGAAAGTGTGAAAACCTAAGGAAAACCCTAGCACAACCCCTACCTAACCTAGGGAATATAGGGAGGATGACCTACTCACAGAGGAAGAAATCTTAAAGGTCGGCAACTATCTTAGAAGAGTTAAAGAAAACCCTAGAGGACTCTCACAAGAAGACGTCTCTCTACCTGCTAAGGTGACAAGAAGGCTGGAATTGGTCTGTCCTAGGAGGAAATGCACCACTAGGGAAACCGCTTAGTCAAGAACATGCACTAAAACAACAATCAAACAAAGATATAAGAAGCCGGACCTTAATGTGCTCATGTTTATCCAACAAATCAGACTCATCACCTTGCAAAGAATTCCACCAAAGAAAACCAAGAACAACTTGCATAACAAGAAAACTTTCTTCCTTCACTCCACAGAAAACCCTAGGTAGGGTAGAACAGATGCATAGTGTATTATCCCCTAAGTTCTGATTTAAAATGAAAGTGAGAACATCTATTTATATGATCTCACTCACTTTTACAAATAAAATCCAGGCTGACATGCCTTAAAACAAGTAAATTCATAATTATTAAATGTGAACTTAAAATTAAAAGAAAAAAATAATAAAATATAAACTTAGGAAGGATACGTGAGGTATTTGCACCCCTAGGTGTCAAAACATGCTTGAATAAGAGAATCGCTCCGAACAAAAGGCCGGAGTGAGATGGAGGGAGGGTGTTATGCCCCATCTAACCCCTAGAATACTGTAAAATCCCTCAACGCCAGTCTCAAAGCATGAAAACGACCTAGCATGGAGGATGCCTTCCTCTAAAGAAAGAAGGCGAGGGAGAGGAATGACCCGCTGACTGAAGGGCCAAGAGGGTGTATAAAGTCACCGCGACTAAAGAATAGAGTCTCATGGCTGAAGTGGAGGCCACCAGAGCACACAAGAAGGGAATGGATCCATGAGACCCAGTAGTCAACCTTTAGGGGCCCCGGATCCCAACCCTGAGGTTGAAAACCTCGCTAACGGGAAGTCAACAATGCCATTAAGCCATAGTACCCTTAAAGGAGGACCAAAGGGTCCATCCATGACCGTCATTGCTCAATAACACCCCCTTGGTCGAAAAAATGGTCTGCTCTCCCTTAGGTACACTTGAAAGTGCGTTAAGTACAAGTACATCGTAACACTTGGTAAGACATCTAAATATTATGAGCTAATACAAACATGCCCAAGTAGAGATTTATGTTGCATTGAAACAGTGAAAGGGTTAATAACAAGTTGGGATCTGAGCATTAACAAATACAAATTCTTACAAAGAGAAACTTTGTTGTATGTTACTTCGCAAGAGTGGTTAGTATTGGCTCGGTGATGTTTATCATTGGAAAGCATGAAAACAACTAACTATTGGTAGAGATAATTCTACGAGTAGCTGTTAATGGAAGCTCTCAATAGGACCATGTCCAATTTCAAAACCTGAATTGAACCCTGTGTATCAAATAAACTGAAATATATTAGCTTGACAATGTTTTTTTTAAACCAAAAACAAATAATAATTTGAATAAGCAACACTGGACTAACCTAGATTGTAAAGTTAAGTGCATAGACTAAATTGTTGAGAGATAGTGATGGAATGGAAGATAGTTTGGAAATGTTTTTTTATTCTTGGTATTCTTTTAGTTAAACATGTTCAATATTGAGTTATCCATGTGACTTACATGTTATCACGCACATTCTTCTTGTTATCTAATTATCAGTTATTTTTTTTGTTATAATGTTGGTTATCCATTCATGAGCTACCAGTTATTTTTATATTCTTTTTTTTATAATTGTTTATTTAAAATTTTAAACTATTATTATTCCATAAAATCAATCTGGACAGTATGCTATTCTTGTATGTAGATTTAAAAAAAAATAGTTATAATGTTGGTTATCCATTCATGAGCTACCAGTTATTTTATATATATATATTTTATAATTGTTTGTTTAGAATTTTAAACTACTACCATAACATAAAATCAATCTGGAGCTATTCTTGTATGTAGATTAAAAAGCATAAGCCGCAATCCACTCCAAATCTCAAATAAAAAAGTCTATCCATCCACATAAAAAAATGATAATTATTTTAAAAAATAAATATTATTATGACAAACGAATGCAAAACATCAAGCCAAGGATTGCCAATCGACCAATTTAAGCGGAGAACAGAAGAGATCCACGGGTGAATGCGCCACTGGTCCGACTAATAACTGATTAACGGAATCAGATGAAAGCCCGAAAATATCAGCCGTCATTCCACGATTGGAGCATTCCAATTCTTGATCTCTGCATCTAACATAACACAAAATTAGGTTAAAACATTAATTCATCTGCGGAATGTGTAACGTCGACGAGTTACCCTTATCACATTCTGCTTTATATCACCATCCATTCTCTCAGATCTCAGAACACAGAGTTTCTAATCTGACTGGTAAGCTCCACCCATTTAAAGTGTTTCTGTTATACACCTTTTCTTGAATGGGGGAGCTCCAAGAGTCCTCAACGTGGTGGTCTCAATTGCCAGACAATTTCCAAATGGAGGTCTTGGCATGGTTGCCATGGGAATACTTAAGTAGATATGCCGGCGTCTGCAAACAGTGGAATGCCCTCTTTTCATCCATTAAATTCCTAACTGAGCTATGGTCTGTAACACCCAACAAGAAACCATTGCTTGTCATCTGGAATCGGTGGAACCCACAGCATTGTATGGCTTATTCCTTCATTACAAAATCCTGGAAAACCGTCTCCCTTTCTTTCATAATGGAAAATCATCTCAACTTTACATTGACACTCAAGAATTCAGCAGCAGCAGGCCTATTCTTGGTCAAGGTATACAGCAGACCTGTTGTGTACAGTGTCTGTAATCCTCTCACAGGAGCGTCGTTAATACTTCCTGCCATCAATAATAGTTCTATTCTGGACATGGGTATCCTGGCTGGGAAGGGCGACCGTCCATTGACATATAGAGTTGTAGCGTTGGCCCAGTCGGAGAATTTACACAGAGTAGAAATCTACGATTCGTCTTCAATGGCTTGGACAACAGCAGCATACCTGCCACAGAATTTGCGCGCAATCGGGTGGATGTTGGGGAAAAGTATGGTGTTATGCGATAATGTTTTATACTTTTGGGCTCAGGAGCGCCTCAATTCTCAGAGGAATATAGGCATCTCGGCTTTCAGCATCCAAAATAGAAATTTCGCTTTTATACCGTTGCCGAAGGAGGAGGGGGTTTATACCGGCAGGATTGACCATTTATTCAGTTCTGGGCCGCGGTTTTTGATAGCTACATACATATGGGAAATATCCGGCAATTCATGTTCTTTTATTGTATGGGAGTTACAAAAGGACTCACGAATATTCAAAGAGATTGCAAGGTTGCCGGCCTTGTCGTCGCCTTTTTTCGAAGTTGAAGGAATCGGGGATTTGATTTGCATCAAATGCTTCGGCTCTGCTGATGTCTGTGTTTATGATTTAAATGATAATTCGTGGAATCGAATTAGTCCTTGTGGTGTAAATAATGACATGGGCTGGCCTACCGGAGAAACTATTTTTGCGTTTGAACCTCGGCCGGAAATGAAGGTTGAATGAATCGTTACGGCTGTTTTTCACTTTTTTTTTTGAACCTTTGCCGGACATGAAGGCCGAATGAATTTTTAACTGCACCGCTTTTGTCTACGAGTCGTAAAGGGCATTTCACTTTCACAAAATGTATTGAGAATGTCTCATGTATTGACATTGTCAAGATTTTGGATATTTGATTATACTGTTTTTGCCATCGTCTTAAAAGCTAAACTAAAATGTTTATTTTTTAATTTGAATTTATTAATATTTGAATAGTGAATGAAAAAATCTATTTGTTAAAATTTAGTATTTGATGAAGTTTTTATACGACTAAAATGTAAATTTGCCCGCATTTAAATTGCGTTTTTAAATGCATAAATGAATTCAATATTTTTAAATATCTTTGTGATACTTGGATCATACAATTTTCACAACTAATATGTGAATGTAAGAATTTTTGAAATTTTTTAAAAGATTTCAAACAAAACAAATCTAAAAATATACCCAAAATATAAATATATAGAGAGAGACTACTCAATTGGATAAGTATATTTATGTTTATATACTAGCACACCCACATAGTTTGTGGTTGGATCACGTGGATAGGGATCAAATGGTTGAGAGATAGTTATCGTTGAGACGTTGAGAGATAGTTCTGGAAATATTTTCTTATTTCTATTTTCTTATTTCTCATATCCTTATAGTTAAATTGGTTCAATGTGAATTTAAATTGGTTCAATGTGAATTATCCATGCCTCGCTACATGTTATCACCAGCATTCTTCATGTTATCAATTTATCAACTAACAGTGATTTTTAATATTCTTTTTCATTTTATCTCACATTCTTCTAGCTATCTTCCATGAATGGTTGGTTATTCATTCATCATCTATGACTTATCCATGCATTGCTATCAGTTATCCATTTCTATTTTCTTATTTCTCATATCCTTATAGTTAAACTGGTTCAATGTGAATTATCCATTCCTAGCTACATGTTATCACCAACATTCTTCATGTTATCAATTTATCAACTATCAGTGATTTTTAATATTCTTTTTCATTTTATCTCACATTTTTCTAGCTATCTTCCATGAATGGTTGGTTATTCATTCATCATCTATGAGTTATCCATGCATTGCTATTAGTTATCCATTCATCGGCTAACTACCAATTATTTTTTATATTCCATAGAATCAATCTGGACATTACACTTGTCTTATCTTCGTTGGGAGATGAAAAACATAGGTTGTATTCCACCCCAAATCTCAAATAAAAATGTCTATCAACCTAATTAAAAATTAAAAAAAAAAACTAAAAAAAAATTATTCTCAATTTTATGGATATTTAAAATAGATCATAATACAATGTTTGCATTGCTTTGTTGTTTTAGGTGAGAATGGTGTTTATAATTCCTTTTAACACTTGACTTTAACTTAACTTATTAATAACTTAACTTTATAAACGTTAATATCTAGTAGCAAGTTTTTTTTAATGAATTTTTTATTTTCAATTATTTATATAAATTTATGTTATTGGTAGACTTTGTACCTTAAAAGTATTAGGGTGTTTGTCATGGTTATAGGAAGTATTAGGGTGTTTTTCATGGTTATAGGAAGTTTTAGGGTGTTTGTCATGGTTATAGGAAGTTTTAGGGTGTTTGTCATGGTTATATGAAAAAAAACAATAATTGGCTTTCAATTGAGAATATGGACACCATTACTATTTTTGGGAGCAACATTATTCTTTCTACATTTTTTTCTACTATTAAAAGGATTTTGCACACTAAGAATACCTCTCAAGTTGTTTACCAATGGCCATGAATAAAGCATTCAACTAAGAATGTGTCACATTAAGAATGTGGCATCATTAATATGCTTAACATAATAATTTGGTGATTCAAGGAGGGCATCCAAATGGCTTATGGTCATGGTCGATGGTATATAAAGTGGACAACTATGGCTAGGAGAATGAATATTTCCATTTTCATTTCCATGAAGTTATGGAAAACTCTTGTGGATCTCACTTAAATTATGAAATCCATATCTTTGGTTATGTAATGATGCAACTTAATATAATATTTTGTTTGGGTGGTTGTATGGTTAATGATTAAATATGGGAGGGAAATGGATGGATTGAGATTATCAATTTTGTGAATTTTTGTTTAAATAGTAAAAACTGAGTATGATTTTATACATATAAACAATGTAATGGTTTTTAGTTTATAAATAAAATAATTAATTTTTTTCATTAAAAAAACAAATGTTTTCCTCATAGGTCTATGTATAATAAGCAAAAGCAATGTAATTTTGTTTAGTTTATAAATAAAATAATAATTTTTTCCCAAAAAAAGCAAATGTTTTCCTCATACGTCCATGCATTAAGTGTTTTAGGAAAATAGTGCTTTCCCATGTAGCCCATGGATTTTGCATCTCTTCCATTTTTCTACATGGCGGTTGGTTAACATTAAAAGCACTAGTTACATGTAACCCTAAAGGAATCCATGGGAGTAAATTCAATAAATTCCCCAACATTATCTGTTTGTTAAAAGGGTCAAGCAAAATGTATTGAATTCCATTTTTTTTTCTAATGAAAACAAATATATATTGAGTTAAAATTATGTGTTTTCACCCAAATAGAGAAGGGTTACAAATCGATATGAATTTGAATGTTTTTGACGATCCCTTTGCTCGAAAGGGGATTGAGGGTTTTCACTCAAAAAGGTCCCTCAG
>LPNX010665133.1:107548-156716 GCA_001517045.1 Pseudotsuga menziesii | reverse complement strand
TGTAAATACCCTGTCAACTTTATGGTCATAGAATCAAAGGATCCTTCTAAAGGACATCCCATTATCTTGGGAAGACCATGGTTAGCTACTGCAAATCATTAAAGGAAATTTCAACTCAAAATGGGCCTCCTAAAAAAAATTAATAAATTAATAGTTAAAATAATAAAATAATATTTATTAATTTGGAGGAAGAAAAGAAAAAAACTACTTTTTTCGTGTGTATTTTTGACATATCGCCTCGTGTTTTTACTCAAATTTTTATCGGGAGAGCTGGCTGGATGCGGAATTAAATTCTCCATCCCTAGAGTACCCACTTGGCATACTTTTGATGGACCCCGCTAACCGAAAAACAAGAAATACCTGAAAAAATGTGATGATGATGTCAGGTATTTTTCATCATCACATTTTTTAGGTATTTATTTTTTTTGGGTTAGCGAGGTTCATCAAAATTATGCCGAGTGGGTACTCGTTGGATTCGGAATTTAATTCCGCATCCAGCAAGCTCTCCCGATCGAAATTTGAGTAAAACAACATGGAGATATGTTGAAAATACAAACAAGAAAGGAGTTTTTTTTATGATACCTATCCCAAAGTGTATATTAAAAAGTGTTTAAGACCTATATGGTATTTCAAATTTAAATCAATTTCATTAGCTAACACATGCTGACATGGACTTTGAATTAGAGTTAAAAGGCCCATTTTGAGTTGAAATTTCCTCTAATGGATTTTATAGGATGTGCGGATGGGGAGATGACTATTTCTAATGGGTTGTCCACACAAAGACTTATTTTATACCTCCTAGCACAACCAATAACTGAAAATTCATGGTGGTTAAATTGTTCTTTTGGGGATGAAGACTTTGATGATCTCTCCCTTCCTAGTGATTTTTCTTTATCACTTCAAGAGCATACCACTGAGAATGTATTAAACCAGTTTGTTTCTTCGACAACATGTAAAGATATCCCTCAGTCCTTTGCAACTCGATTAGATTTTTTGATATGAGTTTCAAAAGAATATGGCTCTCTCAATGTCTAGATAAACACCTTGTGTCTTCACAATTAAAGAGCATACATGACCATATACCATACGTTGTGAGGTTGGTCCTAAGAAATTCTTAGATATAAATGCCAGATTAAGTGAAAACCAGCAAGCATGACTGCTTTAAGTTCTTAAGGAAAAGGCTGGAGCATTTTCATGGAAATACACCGATATGAAGGGTATACACCCTGATACCTCTATTCACCATATTTATATGGATCTAAGCATGCCACCTGTAAGGAAGCCACAGAGGAGGATGAATCCTGCTCTAAAGGATATAGTAAAAGAAGAACTAAAAAAACTCCTCACTGTTGGTTTCATCTATCCTATTTCTGATAGTAAATGAGTATCTCCTTTAGTAGTAGTTCGAAAGAAAGTTACATGGAAATGGTGTATTTGTGTTGATTTTAGACAGTTAAAGAAAGATACACTTAAAGACTACTTTCCTTTACCTTTTATCGATCAAGTATTAGATACTCTATCAAGTAAACAATATTTTTCCTTTCTTGATGGGTATAGTGGTTACAACCAAATTTTGATAGCACCGAAAGATCAAGACAAAACCACTTTTACATGCCCTTTGGGGAACATATTCTTATCGAATTTTTCCATTTGGATTATCTAATGCACCTGCCACTTTCTAGCGAGCAGTCATAGGAATATTTTCCTATCTTATACATGAATGTGTGGAGGTATACATGGATGACTATACGACATATGGTAATACTTTTTAAGAAGCCCTTGAAAACCTTGAGAAGGTCTTGATCCAATGTCAAGAAACAAATTTATCCCTTAGTCATGAAAAATGTAAAATGTTACTCACAGAAGATATAGTTTTGAGACCCCATGTTTCTTCCCAAGGAATGAAGGTAGACCCTGCAAAGATCGAAGTAATTGTTGGCCTTCCCTCTCCCAAAACTCAGAAAGAGGTAAGAATTTTCCTTGGTCATGCAGGCTATTACCGTCGCTTTATTGAAAATTTTACTAAAATAGTTGCACCAATTTTTAAGCTACTTACAAAGGATTCAGAATTTGAGTGGACAGAATCCTGTCAAAATGCTTTTGAAATCCTAAACTCTAAACTATCGGTGGCACCAATACTTAGGGGTCCTGATTGGTCCCTCCCTTTTCACATATCTACCGATGCCTCTGATATGGCCATAGGAGGAGTCCTTGGCCAAAAATAAGGAGAAGCACCTTATGGAATCTATTTTATTAGAAAAAATTTGACCCCTACCGAATTAAATTATACTGTTACTGAAAAAGAATTTTTGGCAGTAGTTTATTCTATTAATAAATTTTGTCATTATATCATAGGTTATGAATTTTTTGTGTATACCGATCACTCAGACATTAAATTTCTAATGAATAAACCAATTACCAATGTTAGAGTGACTTGATGGCTTCTTTTATTGCAATAATTTAACATTACCATCATTGATCAACCTGGTAAAGAAAATAAGATAGTAGATTTCCTTTCCTGGATTCAAAATGAAGACGCTACTAACCCAGTTGACGACACTTTTCATGATGAACATCTATTTGCTGTATATGTTCAAACCCCTTGGTTTGCGGATATTTCCAATTATATAGGAACTCGGAAAATACCAAACCATTTGTCTTCGAATGAGAAGCGTCGTATTATAGTTTAGAGTTCTAATTATTCTTGGGTTGATAACGATCTCTTCTATACTGGTCTCGAGATTATTATTGAACGATGTGTGCGGGAAGATGAAATGACAGACATCCTCCATGCATGCGATGATGGACCATGTGGAGGACATTTTTCTGATAAGAGGACATCATATAAAGTCTTACATTCTGTTTATTATTGGCAAAGAATTTTTAAGGATGCTACCAAATATGTTAAAGGATGCGATAGTTGCCAAAGAATTGGTAGACCTACGTCATCTGATCAGATTACTTTACAACTGCAAGTTATGATTGAACCTTTTGAGAAATGGGCTCTTGATTTTGTAGGACCAATTTCTCCCATGTCTCGTAAAAAGAAACATATTTTAGTCTGTACAGATTATGTCACCAAGTGGGTAGAAGCTAAACCTTCATTTAGAGCCGTAGAGAAATCAATGGTAGAATTGATATATGAAGAAATATTCACCCAGTTTTGTGTACCTAGAGAAATTGTCACAGATCAAGTTACCCAGTTTACTTCTAAATTAATGAAAGAAATTACTACGAAATATGGCATCCGACATTGCAAATATTAACCTTACCACCCTTAGGCTAATGGTCAAGGACAATCAACTAATAAAGTATCAGAAGCCATTTTAACTAAAACCATTCATTTACATCATAAGGATTGGGCAGATAGACTCCAAGAGGCTTTATGGGCCTATAGGATAACATGGAGAAACACTATCGGACATACCCCCTATGAGTTAGTATATGGTAGACAAGTCCTTTTACCTATTGAAATTCAAGTTAAAACCTTTTGTATGGAAGCACAATTAGGCATGAATTTGGATGACTTATGGGAGTGTTCCCCATATAATATAATAAATTCAAAAGTGTGGAGGTAGGATGCACATTCTAGTCTTCAAATATGAGGGCATTATTGGTAATGAGAATGCGCCATCATACAATGACGAGAATTGAAAGGAGCTCAATATTTTTACACTTTCTATGACATTATCCCATGCTTCGATGGGCGATGGGAGAGAAACATTCTCATGGTAGAAGAGGTATTCCCATTGCATATCAAACCACACTCAATACGTCTTTGATGAAGGGACTAGATACCAATATATGAGTGATGAATTCCCCATGATATTTGCACATATGGCATATTCATGGTAGAAGTGTATTTCTTAATATAGCTGGAAAGGTGAGGCTCCAACAACCCTGTATGATTCTCACCCCTCCATGTGGCCTATTTACTCTATGTTTTTCTATGTTACTCTATGGATCAATTGCTAACAATTTTGCAGCTTTAATATCCTTATTTTTCGACATTCAAGCCTCTCGAGTATCAACGCCCAATATATGGATTAATAGTGAGTATATATAGGGAAAAGGGAAGGTCATTAAGAAATGATGAATAAGGTGTGGGAAATCCTGCTTTACAAATGACACATCATATCTGAGGTGCATTGATCAAGAACATATTGACAGGGAAACCTATATTTTGGGGGTTGTACTAATAACAATTGAACATATTGTTGGAGATCCATATTGTAGGGGTGCATGCATCTATGATATCCACTTTAGAGGGCATTTCTATTTCATTGTCAATAGATGTAATAATTAATAAAGATGAATTTGTTGCTGATGCAAATAGTAAGGTTTTGTTTCTGAAATGCAATTATAAAGAATCACGACTTAGAAGAAACAACTAAATGACCTTTTGTTTGGATTTTTAGGTGAGATTAATCCTTTAATTAAATACTTTAAATTATTTTTCTTGAAGGTTAGCTAAACTTTAGTATTAGGTTTATCCTTGGATTACGTGTTGTATGTGGTTTATAAGTTGTTCGTGCTGGTGATATTGTAGATGGATGGATGGGTTTATAATGTATTTCATGGAACAAGCTTTAGACACAGTAAACTTAGAATTTTCAATGAAACACATGTGGAATAGAGCTATAATCATAATGATGATGATGATGTCATAGTAAAGTCAAATAAAGTTTAGATGAGTAGTCTTAGACAATCAAAATAGTTATTAAAGGTAGTGAGTATACCTTTATTGCATAAATCTACAATATTTTTTATTTCATGTGTTGGCATAGTTTTCCAAGTTTTTTTATATCATCTTTGTGTGGACTCGGAGACAAGTGCTCAGTGTAGGGTGAATATGGCCCCATGACCTCGTACAATTGGTTTGTTTGGTGTTTTAATGGGCCATGCATTGGGAGTTGGTACTAGAGCTCCTAAATATTCTTGTGGGGGCCAATGAAGCATATAGTGGGGGTGGGGTGTGATCTAATGATTCACTGATCTAGTTTATGAGGTGCTCTGAGCCTTGACCTGGCATTTTCTTCCATAAGTGGATGTGACAACATGGACAAAAAAAGTGACAACAGAGCTTTTAGTTTGTGAAATATTACCTTGTTTTTATATAGAAAAGATTTTTTTTCATACTCGCATGCATATCATTCTTATCAGAAAGATTCATTTCTCTCCCATAGACATGTTAGGATTAATTATAATTCTCCTTTGACCAAACCATGGTCTAAATGTCATTTACTAGCAGAGGAGTATGTTTCCACTTCACGAGTGTCACAGGGAACTAATCTAGGGCCCACATGTTGGAATATATTATATTCCTTGGAAGGTAATAATGTCTTTGTATTATGTCGAAAGTTGTCTACAATCTTAAGTAAAAGAGTAATACATTTAACCCATAGTTATATGGTGTTGTATTTACTTGTGTAGAGTATTTTTCCATGGTATTGTATTAAAAGATAATTATTTTGGAGAATTATACTATCCCATATGCAATATATGAGAGTAATTCCTCCTCGTCTCTTAGTATATAATAGGGTCAAGTGAGTCTCTACACATCATGCATTCTTGATGTAATAGTGGTACTATTGTGACACTATTGTACATCATCTATATTCTTTGGGGTATTTGTGCTTTGCTCTCTTGTAAGATTGGAGAAGACATTTGGAGATAATAGAAGCAGGGATATTTTTAGGGGCGAATTTTAGCCGAGTGAGCTATTTTTCCATGTTTTTCTCCCAAAAAACATTCACCATTTTGCATTTTTTGAAGCCCTGTTTCATCCTTTTTTGATGGGGTAAACTTTTTTCACCCTAAAAATCGCCAAATTATTACATAAACGATATACAATCCTTGGAAATTAAAATATTTTTTGAAAAATATCGCCAATCATTTTATAGTTGGCGTTTTAAGAATTGGTAATATTCACCAACATTTATACACTTTTAAATAAGTATGGTTCCTTAAAATCATCCCTGAATAGAAGACTACCTTCCTGTGGATGTAACCCATTAGGGTGAACCACATATATCGGTGTTCTTTTGTCCTTTTCTTTTCTTGTTCTTATCTTTTGTGATATGTTGTTGGTTGCTTAGATAGGTTAACTAGTTTAGCTTGACTATACTATTCTAACATGGTATCACAGTAGGTTGCTATGATCCAGTACCTTCTATAGCTTTCAATCAATAATGATTATCATTTGGGCATTGTCATTTTGTTGTAGAATTGTTTTCTATCTGGTAGCCATTAGGCTTCTCTCCAGATCTAGGCATATTTCTGCATTTGTTTTACCCTAACCCTAACTTGTTGTGTAAGTTTTTTGCATAATTTTTTCAAGGGTTTCTTTATGTTTTTTCTATAGATCTACATGATTTCGGGGCTCTCCTCAAGGAGATATTTCTTCCGATTATAAAAATGACAGTTATAAAAAGGGTCATAACTTGGTCAGTTTTTACCATAATTTTATTATATCGTATTTTTGGAATTGGAAATGCCATTCTAGATCCACCCATGTGACCAGAACAAAAAACTGGGTATTTATGGGCTTCCTTTTGGTAATAAAAATGACAGTTATACAAAAGGGTCGTAACATGGTTATTGTTTATCATATTGTTTATTATAGCCTATTTTTGGAATTGGAACAACCATTCTGGGTCTACCTATGCGACCAGAACAGAATATTGAGCTTTTCTAGGAAAATTGTTTTTTTATAGGGTTGTGAGTGAAAGTTTCTCCTCTTTTGTTTACCGTGTTTCTAACTGTGCTTTTATAGATTCAGATCAGTAAAGTGTAACTATTTTCAAGTTCTTCACTGTTTTTTTGTCATTTTTCAATATTAGGGTTTCTTATTTCTTGACAAAATTTCACTCATTATGACTTCTGAGGTAGCTTATGTTCCTCAATCAGTTGGTTCTAACTATCTTTCCTAAAAGAGAAAGATGATTGATGTTCTCAGGAGTAAGAATGTTCATAGGCTAGTAAATGGTGAACACAAGACACCTACTGGTACTGATGATTTAGCTATATGGGAAGCTAAAAGTGATCAAGCAAGGGGGCTCATTGGTCAAACTATTGCAGATAGTCTTCAGGTAGGTATTGAGGCAGAAGACAACTAGGTTCAGGTATGGAAAATTAATTCATCTTTATTCAATAAATCTGATGATGTTTCTTCATATTATCTTGAAAAGAAGATCTTTGACATCAAACATGCTGACTTTGAAAGAGTTGAGTTATATCTTCCTGAATTGAAAACTTTAAATAAAAAATTAAATAGTTGTGGTAAATATTACAAGAAAACTGACACTGCTCTTATTGTTCTTGTAGAACGTAAAATGACATCTTGTTTTGATATGTTCATCCAAACTAGGAATAGAGGTATAGAATTGTCTCAAAGTACTACGAAGAAAACTTTTGATGATTTTTGTAAAGGATTGATCAATGAGAAATAAAGGTTAATTGTTTCAGGACAACTCACACCTAATAAAGCTCTAACAACACTTAATAAGCATCATAAGAAAATTTTTAATAATGCTAAAGGTTCTAATCCTTCTAATACTAATTCTGGACATGCTTCTCATGCTTCTAATGGAAATAGTAAATAGAAGAAAGTATATGTTCCTTGTAAACATTGTGGTAAAATTAACCATCCTCAAAAGAATTGTTTTAAAGAAAAACGTGTAATGGCTAAAGCTAAAAAGAAAACTTCTCATGACTCTCAAGTAGCTTTATGTGCATATGTTGTTTTGCCTAATAATTCTTCTTCTAACGTGGAATGGATAATGGATTTTGGTGTATCTAAACATATGACTGGTGATGCTTCTTTATTTACTTCTTATGACAATCATAAACACATATCTTAGAAAGTTTATATAGGTGATAGTAAACAACTTTCCGTAATTGGTTTCGGTAATGGTAATGTTACTAATGGTCAATTGGAATATGTTTTTCATGTTGAACACATTCCCATTAACTTACTTTTTATTTATCATGCTTGTCAAAAAGGGTTTAAAGTTGAAGCATGGCCTCACAAATATGTTCTTAAAGATATCAATCAAATTTTCAAAGTAGTTTCTTCTAGTTCTGTTGATCATACTGCTAGTCTATATAAATTTGTTGGTTTTAACTCAACTAAAAGACAACCTTTTTATTCCTATGTTGCCCACGCTGATGAACAAAGTAAATTATGGCATGAAATATTAGGTCATTTGAATTATGGTAAAATGCAATTGTTAACTAAAATGGTACATGGCTTGCCTCATATTTCTTCTACTAATGGTGTTTGTGAAGGTTGCGCTCTTGGTAAACATCGTAGAGAAATGCTTGAGAAAAGGTAAAGCTTGGCATGCTAAAGAACCTTTGCAATTAATTCATAGTGACATTTTTGGTCCTCTTGAATTTCCCTCTTTATCTCATACAATCTATTTTTTTACTTTTATTGATGACTTTAGTAGAAAATCATGGGTTTATTTCTTCAAAAATAAAAGTGAAGTTTTTTCAATTTTTAAATTTTTAAATATTTGGTTGAAAATGAGTCTGGTAAGAAGATTAATACTTTAAGATCAAATAATGGGGGGGAATTTGTTAAGAATGAATTTGAATCTTTTTTATCTAAACATGGTATTCAACACGAAAAGATTGTACCTTACACACCTCAACAAAATGGTGTTACTGAAAGGAAAAACAAAACTTTAGTTGAAATGGCTAGATGTATGCTTTATTCTAAAGGAATACATAAAAAAAATTGGGGTGAAGCTGTAAGTTGTGCAACCTTTATTTTAAATCGAATTCCTACAAAATTCGTTAAACCTGTTACCCCCAAGGAAAAGTGGAATGATCAAAAACCTGATATTAGTAACTTTAAGGTGTTTGGTTGTGAATGTTGGGCTCATATTCCTGATGATAAATGGAAAAAGTTAGATCCCAAGTCTCAAAAATGTAAATTCATTGGCTATTCTGAGGATTCTAAGGCTTACGGGTTATTTGATACCTATACTCAGAGTGTTATCATCACAAGGGATGTTCACTTTACTGAAGTATCGTCACCACTTGAGTCTGTCGAACCTCATGTTACATTGAATATCCCATTGTCTCTTGTTACTCCTATCTCAGTTTCTCCTTCCAGTTATGTTCCCAGTGTTGATTCTAGTTCACCCTCTTCTTCAAGTATTCCACGTGAATGTACTGAAGCTGAAGAAACTTCTGTTTCCTCTGGCCTTCTTGTTTGGACCTGGAAAAATCTTAAATCTGTAGGTAGTGAGGTCGGTAGCCCTTCCAACCCTATAACTAGATCTAACTTTTCCCTTATGACCAAAGTTTTGGCCACAAATGATCCTACCTCTTATGCTCAAGCTCAAGGTAAACCTCAATGGGGACAAGCTATGACTGGTGAGTATGAGTCTCTTATGAAGAACAAGACTTGGTATAATGTTCCTCTTCTTGTTGGTAAGAATTTAGTTGGTTGTAAATGGGTTTATAAAACTAAGTTCACTGTAGAAGGACAGATTGAAAACTATAAAGCTAGATTAGTTGCAAAATGTTTTAATCAACTTGAAGGTATAGATTATATTGAAACTTTTGCTCCTGTTGCTAAAATGAATACAATAACATCTATTTTATCTATTGCTTCATCTTATAAATGGGAAATACACAAAATGGATGTTAAAAGTTATTTTTTAAATGGTGATATTAATGAAGAAATTTATATGCAACAACCTCTTGGTTTTATTAATCCTGAATCATCAAATTTAGTATGTAAACTACACAAGTCTTTATATGGTCTCAAACAAGAACCCAGGGCTTGGTATGATAAAATTGATGCATATTTTTTGAAGAATGGTTTTACACATTGTATATCTTATCCAAATATGTATGTTTAGAACTTTGGTACTAATATTCTCATTGTTTTTTTATATGTAGATGATCTAATCATCACAAGCAGTCAACTTACATTAATTCAAAATCAAAAAAGTGATCTTCAAAATCATTTGAAATGACTGACCTTGGTTTATTGCATTATTTTTTGGGTCTTCAAATATGGCATATGGCAGATGGTATGTTTCTCTCTCATCCATAGTACACTACAGACCTATTGGATCATTTCCATATGAGTGATTGTAAATCTACTCCTACATGTTTTCAGTGTGGTGTAAAGTTAATTGTTGAGTGTACCACACCGCTTGTTGATTCTACTCTTTATCGTCACCTTGTAGGAAGTTTGATATCTTTAACTCACAGCCAACCAGATCTCTCTTTTGCCATCATTTTGGTTTCTCGGTTCATGCAACAACCTCATGAAATTCATTGGCAGGAAGCCAAACAGATTCTGAGATATTTACAGGGGACATTACAGTATGGTGTTTTTTATTCTAGCAGTACTACAGTTTCACTCTCTGGTTACACACATTCTGATTGGGCAAGTGACAGTTTTGATCCACAGTCCACTGTAGGTTACGTATTTCAACTTGGTTTGGGTCTAATTTCTTGGTCGACCAAGAAGGTGAAGAATATTTCTTTACCTTCATCTGAAGAAGAATATAGAGCAACCAAAGAAGCAGCTAAAGAAGCAGTTTGGTTATGGCATGTTCTTACAGATATTGGTCTACCTCCAAAATCGTCTACTATGTTGAAATGTGACAATCAGGGTGCAATCGAGCTTGCTTATAATCCGATATATCACTCCAAGACAAAGCATATGGACCTTTATGCTCATTACATTCACAAACTTGTGGCAGATGGTATCTTTTCTTTTCAGTATTGTCTTACCGAGCAGCAAGCAACATATATATTCACCAAATCCTTCACTGACGTGAAGTTTGTGCATCTTCATTCCTTGCTTGGAATGCGGGAATTTGTCATCAAGGGGGAGTAGTAATGACTCCTTCCTTCCTTAGTATTAGTGTGAGCCTTTATCCCAACCATTATTAAGGGGGAGTGTTGGAATATATTATATTCCTTGGAAGATAATAATGTATTTGTATTTTGTCGGAATTTAAGATCTACAATCTTATGTAAAAGTGTAATACATTTAACGCATAGTTATGTGGTGTTTTATTTACTTGTGTAGAGTATTTGTCCATGATATTGTATTAAGAGATGTTATTTTGGAGAATTGTATCATCCCACATGCAATATGTGAGAGTAATTACTCCTCATCTCTTAGTATATAATAGGGTCAAGTGAGTCTCTACACATCATGCTTTCTTGATGTAGTAGTGGTACTATTGTGACACTGTTATACACCATCTATATTCTTTGGGGTATTTTTGCTTTGCTATCTTATAAGATTGAATAATACATTCTGGAGATAATAGAAGACTACCTTCCCATGCATGTAACCCATTAGGGTGAACCACATATATCGGTGTTCTCTTATCTGTTTCTTTTTCTTTTTCTTATCTTGTATGATATGTTCTTGGTTGCTTAGATAGGTTAACTAGTTTATCTTGACTCTACTATTATAACACCATCTACCACTTGATGCGCCAGTTTGCAGGAGTTTACAATCTCTAGAGGACAATCCCTATAATTTAGGAACCCACACTGAGTCATGGGAGTCTTATAATTAGTTAACCCTAGTCTATGTTGAGTTATCCTCCAATGGGCACCAGTTAGTTCATCTCCAATTAGCCTACCGACACATTTTCATGAATTAAGGAGGTTAGGAACCTTTTTATACCTACCTTGATGAGTTAACGTATTGTGAACTAGTTTAGTTGTCTTCAGTTAAACTAGTGATCCTCAAGTGGTGATTTTTCCATAGTTAGTGAGCTTTGGAGCTAGTCCAAGTGGGTGAATTTGAATCACACCTAGTGGATTACAATTATCCCTATTGTATCAACATCATATTACATGGAGATTAAGGATAATGACAGTAATGTTATTCTAACCATTTTTTGCATCTTAACTGTTCAATTTCACTATAATTGTTTGATCATTATACATTGAATTGCTTCTTCCTCCTTCAACCTTCTTTCATAGTGGGGTTCATTCTATCCTGAATATCCTGAAGCTTTGCTAAATTAAACATGGTATCAAAGTAGGTATTCAAACCAACTTCAATCCTCTGAGACTTCTATTGACACACCAAAATAATTTGGGTTCCACATAATTCCTCGTATATTTTCCTTGCTCCCTCTATATTTTATCTAGAGAAGTCTATCTAGGTCTGATGCACTTAGATAATGTGCACATGTTGATGTAGACAAGTATTGAATTGGTTTTCCTTTCAATTGAATAATTTTTGCAGGTAAATTGAAGAATTTTGAAGCATTGTGTTTCCTCTGAAGATTGAAGATGGATAATTCAGTAGCCTTAACACCTAGGATCCTCACATCTTTAAACTATATTGATTGGAGGGATATATTTTGTACTTTGTTGTGCAATACAGGTCTATAAATGGTCACTATGGGAAAGGAGGTCAAACCACAACATGCTATTTAGAATTTGAAGTATCTGATCAAGCTGGATGAAGAATTTGGCTTCATGTCCATTCATATCTCCATGGACTTACACTTCCATCTTGATGGATTAAAAAATCTAAAGGAAGTATGGAATAAGCTTGAAACACTGTTTGGAAAGAAGAATGAGCTAAGAGGCCATTTTCTAGAGAATTAGTTGTTTTCTATTCATCCCAACAATTTCAAAACCATCTAGCAATTTTTCTCCAAATCCAAATCCTTTTTCATGCAGTGCAAGAAGTGTGGGATAGACAAGAAGGATGTGTAATTGGTGCTCTCAATTCTGAGCAAACATGGCCAAGAATTCTCATTTTTTGTATCCACCTTTAACTCCTGGAGTCTAAAAAATCCTAATTGGAAAATTCTATCCCTTGATTGCTTCACATAACCTCTTATTAAGTAACAAGGTAAGATGATACAGATGGGATCCCTCAAAGTGTAAAAAAATCAGGGTCTCTTAGCCGGGGAGAATAAGAATGCACAAGCAAAGTGGAAGCAGAAAGGAAAAGAAAATAACAACACTAATTTCAAGTGTAAGGAGAAGCATAATCCTTTAGAAGGTGCCTTGGGCTCCAAGAAGGATAAGCACAAAAGGTTTGACAAGGCCAAGTGGTCATACTGCAAGAGAGAGAATCATCTAGAGAACCTATGTACGAAGAAAAGCATAGAACAAATGTCTAGCCTCCTTGAACATAACAATATTTCCCTTCCTAAAGGTGTAAGGAATCCTGATCCTAGAAATAAGGTTGAATATGATGAAATATTCCATGCACTAAAGGCAGGCTTCTCTCAGTGACAATATTTTCTCACTAATTCTCGAGCCTCCAACCACATGGTTTCCTCCAAATAATCATTCTCTTCTTTGGATCTCTATAGTGGACCAAGCATTCACATGGGAGATGACTCTCAAGTCCCAAGTATTGGGAAAGGTTCAACCACATTTAATCATGGAGTGTTCATGAATGTTATCTATGATCCCTCCATGGCAGAAACTTTGTTGTATGTATACTCGATGACCCATACTGGAACACCCAAGAGATTCATATTTAATCCTGACTCAGTGGATATATTAGAAATATTTATTAGGAATCTGATAGAGAAAGGAGATGTAAATCATGCCTTCAAGGCATACAAACTTTCTCATTTTCTTCCTCATTCATATCCCAGTGCCATATTGACTCATGTTAATGATACACGAAGGATTTGGCATGAAACATTTGTCCATCTGAATTTCAAATATATCAAGCAATTGCACAATGAAGAGATGGTTGAGTGATTTCCTTCATGAAGTCCTATGAAGTTTTATGCAATGGTTTCTTGGTAGGTAAGCATACAAAGAGAAGGTATGATATTGGAAATGAAAGAAGACCCACTTCTACACTTGATTTATTTCATAATGATGTCTCCAGACCAATTCCTACAATATCTATCAATGGATCTAGATAGTTTTTGATCTCCATTCAAGACTACACAAGGCATTGTTGGATCTACTTCCTTAAGAAAAAGTCTAAGGTGTTTGAAACCTTTTAAATTTTCAAATCCTTAGCTAAGAACAATCTTGGGAAGAAGATCAAATCACTTAGATTAGATAATGGAGAAGAATACATCAAAACAAAATTCCAACAGCTGCGTGCTTCGGTAAGTATTAAAATGCCCCACTCAATCCCATACACACTATTGGTTTGATTAATTGTCTAATTAATTAAACAACTGAAACTACCAAAACACAAAGTGTCAACCTGAAGAAGTCTTTTATTTCAAATCTATTGTGCAAGATATATGCAGGCACAATTTTTACCTAACAATGTTGATCTATTGGTGCGAAATCAAAACTCATTATAAACTAGATCACACCTTCTTGAAAAGAAAACAAACCTCAATCCTATTCAGAAATCCAAACTGTACATCTAATCACACTTCAACAAAATCAATTCCTATGAAGCAAGTTATAACTACATAAATCTGAAAGAAATGCTATCTTGTCCAACGATCTATCAAATGAATTTACATGAAAACAACTATGACAAATATACTGAATGAAATCATACAACTATGATAAATCTAATGAATGAAAGCATGAACTAAATAATAATCAAATATAAACAATAACACACTTACAACCAACACTATCAATATCTACTTAGGGAAGAGGGCCCTTCCTCCACTGAGCAGATCTAGATCTCCACAATGAGGGTCTACAACTCAAGAATCAAGAAACGTCCATCATGTATTATTAGAATGAAATCATTGTTAGATTTTTATCATTTAATCAATATGATCTAGGATCTTATCTGAAAGAGACAAGAGACACAAAGATTTTCCTAGGGAAAACCATAAAGGAGAAAACCCCGGAACTTCCTCAGAGATAGAATGAGCACCAATGGCATTAGTAAAACCCAAAGATAGAAAATATGATCTCCAACTGTTGTTCTCTCTCTCACTTGTGTGAGCACTTCCTCTCTCACTCATGCTCACAAGTTAAGCGGAGTATGTGTGTCAAATAGAGATTTTCACTATCTATTTATAATAGCTTTCGACTTGACAATTACTTATCAAGGCCAACATCTATAGGAGAGTCTAATAACCCTAGTTCCCCTCAACTATGGGGACTTTGACCCCCTGATCAACAAGGAGGGTTAACCTAAACTCAATTGTGGGGTATATTTCCCCAACTTACAACAGAGGGTAAACCTCATTTACTTTGCATGACTTTATTATATTAATGACTATCTTGATAGGAACATTGGGGTACAATGAAATATAAATGATAATCCCGATAGGAAAATCGAGGTACAATATAAGTGAATACATTCCAAAGTTACATATACATCAACACTCCCTCTTAACTAGGAAGGTATTATGTTGACACAATTCAATAGTACAAGTCTTCATCATTAGATCATCACTGGATCAACATCAAGTCTAGATCATCACTCTATCATCATCACTAGATCAACATCAATTATGGATCATCACTAGATCAAAGCTAGATCATCACTAGATCATCATCATCATTGCTTCTACTATCTCGATCAAATGGTGATATCTCTCAATTCTACTCGTCACAAGAAGTTCTACAGAGCCAACCCTTTTTCATGCTGGTTGTAGGCCTAGCCTCCATGTAGGTCTTGGTCAATAGATCGAGCCCTTTTTCATGCTAGGTGTACTGCCTTGCCTTTGCAAGGACTTCCCCTACAGAGCCAGTCCTTTTTTATACTGGATGCAGCACCTTGCCTCTTGCAAGGATTTTCCCTATAGAGCCAGTCCTTTTTCATACTAGATGCGGAACCTTTCCTCTTGCAAGTATTTCCCCTACATAACCAATTCTTTTTCATACTGGATGCAGCACCTTTCCTCTTGCAAAGATTTCCCCTATAGAGCTAGTCCTTTTTCATATCGGATGCATCACCTTTCCTCTTACAAGGATTTCCCCTACAGATCCTGTTATCACTCTAGGAAACTCCTCTAGGTTGTAGCTCGAGCATGCCTGGTAACTTAATTATTTTGAGGGTTTTCTAATATGGATCAAGTCAGGTGACCTATATGACCTTCCACTCTCAAGACATGCATGAAACTCAATCAAGTACAAGGCTTTTAGTTACCAATGTTCAGAGGTTTACAATAAGGTGCAGGGATGGAGAACTCATCAGGATGGCAGATTTGCACACAAAATAGATGCATATAAATGGCTAAATCATGATAAGAATGGTGCTTATAATTCAAATCACATCAATATTCCAATAGGGTGACAGCTATCAGTCATTAATTAACTAATTTAACCCGAATACACACTCAAGCACAAGCACAGAAAAGACAAAAATGGAAGTTGAACAAATGATAACAAAAGAGCTTATATTAAATCATGAGAAAAATGAGAAGCTGACAATAGTATGGTCTACAAGTCACCGAAGTTGAACCTTTTCCATAAAATAAGTCTTAGGATTTATAGCTGTTGGGTAAAATAACTCCCGATTCATCTTATTCCATTGCTAATGCATATATTTATACAATTCATATGTCGGTTGTGATTCAACTTCCGACCAACCTATTCATATTCCTACATGACTATTCACATTCAGAATATATTTGCAATATTTACATATTGTATAATCCCGACGGATTATATTCCAACAATCCCCCCTTAATCCGAAGGGGTGTTAGTAAGTTCGAGCATGTTTCTGAATCTTTCAAACTTTTCTCATCCAAGCGCTTTAGTGAAGATGTCTGCAACTTGATCATTTGTGGAACAATGTCGAAGATGGACTATCTTGGCCTCTACATGATGTCGAATCAAATGATACTTTGTGTTGATGTGTTTGGTTCGATCATGGAATCTGGGATTCTTAGCCAGCTTGATTGCAGAAGTATTTTCAATCAATAATGGAGTGGAGTTCTCTTGTTTTTCTTGCAAATATTCAAGTATCTTCCTGAGCCATACTATTTCTTTCGTCGCTTCAGCTGCAGCCACATATTCTGCTTCTGTTGTTGAATCTACCGGAACTGACTGTTCGCGTGATATACATGAGACAGCTGCTGATCCAAGACTCATAGTGTATCCAGAAGTTGATACTCATGTCTCCTTATCGCCATCAAAATCTGAGTCTGAGTACCCAATAAGTTTGAAGTCATCCACTTTAGAGTACTTGAGTCCAACGTCTTGAGTCCCCTTCAAGTATCTTAGAACTCTTTTTGCAGCTGACCAGTGTCCTTCACAAGGTTTATGCATGAACCTTGAAAGTATGCCAACAACATAAGAAATATCTGGTCTAGTTGTTGTAAGGTAGATAAGACTTCCTACAAGTTGTCGATACTTGGTCGCATCCTCAAATTCTTTACTTCTCTTGATGTGAGCTTCATTTTATGTTCCATTGGAGTAGAGATAGGGTTGCATTCTGTCATGCAAAATTTGTTTAGTAGTTCTCCAACATATTTTTTCTGAGATAGGAATATGTACTTAGGATGTTGAGTGACTTCAATCCCTAAGTAATAGTGGAGATGTCCCATATCTGTCATTTCAAAGATCTTTTTCAAATCTTTCTTTATGGATGCTATATAGCTCTCATTGTTCCCTGTCATCAAAAGATCATCTACGTACACCACAAGATACACAATAGATCTTCCAACTTTCTTTATAAACAGTGTTGCATCATCAAGATCAAAATGTTCAAAATTTAACTTCAAAATATGCTCTGTTAATTTTTCATACCATGCGCGAGAGGCTTGTTTTAGGCCATACAAGGATTTGACAAGCTTGCATACCTTTTGTTCTTTTCCTTTCACAACAAATCCTTCTAGTTGAGACATGAAGACATTCTCTTTCAAGTCTCCATTCAAGAAAGCAGTCTTCACATCCATCTGATGAACTTTCCACCCTTTCTGAGCACCTAAAGAGAGTAAGGTACAGATGGTAGCCCATTTTTCTATAGGAGAAAACGTTTCTCCATAGTCAATTCCTTCCTTCTGTGCATAGCCTTTTTCTACAAGCCTCGCTTTGCGCTTGTCAAGTGAGCCATCTGATTTGTATTTGTTCTTGTACACCCACTTGCAACCAATTGGTTTGGTTCCAACTGGAGGGTCAACCAGCTTCCAAGTTCCATTTTTCATGAGTGCATCATACTCATTCTACATAGCTTCTTTCCACTCAACTCGAGTAGAAGCTTCTTCAAAGGAAGTTGGTTCAAAGTTAGCAGATAAATTAAATTCACAATCAAATGATACATCCATGTCATCACCTGAATTATTTGCTTCTCCTCCATCTTCATGTCTTTTTGAACTTCTCGTTCCCTTCTTTCCAACTTCATCCGAATGGACACTTTCAAGTGTCTTTTTGTCCCATTTAGGAATCTTCCGTGATGGTCCTGGTTGATCAGTTGGTGGTGCTTCATCATTGATTGAGAGTATTTCAATTCTCTCAATCACATCATCCAGTTGAATCTCTTGTTCAGGTGAAGTATCAGGAAATTCTTCATGCGGGGGAGTTGGTGCTTCATATGGAAATTCCAAAGGTTGATCCAGAATAGGAATCCTCCCTTCAAGGTTTGGACTTTCATATTCATTTTCAGAATATTTCTTTTGATGAGGATATTTTTCCAAATGATCAAGCTGTCTCTCAATGGACTGGTCATTTTTATTAGTTTCAAGAAAAATGACATCTCTAGAAATAACAAACTTCTTGTTTACCTCATCATACAGATGGTATGCCTTGGAGTATTCTTCATACCCCAGGAAAATTCATTTTCTGCTTCGAGCACCAAGCTTGTTTCTTTGCTCCTTTGGAATCAAGGCATAACAGGTGGAACCAAAAACTCTGAGATGCCTGACTGAAGGGAGATGGCCAAACCACATTTCATGTGGAGTCTTGTTTTCAAGAGCATTTGAGGGACTTCTGTTTCTCAAATAGGTTGCACATTTCACTGCATCACCCCAAAACATTAGTTTTACATTCTTGAAAAACATCATTGAGCGTACCATATTCATTATGGTTCTATTCATTATTTTTGCTACACCGTTTTGTTGAGGATTGTAGGGAACTGTAGTCTGATGTGCAATTCCATGTTGGTGAAGATAATCTTCAAAAGCATTTGAAGTGTATTCTTTCCCATTGTCAGTACGAAGTGTACCAATTTTTTATTGTGCTTGTTTTTCTATCAATGCATGAAATTCCTTGAATGTTTGAAATGCTTCTGATTTTGTCTTTAAATAGTAAATCCAGCACATTCTTGAGTAGTCATCAACAAAAGGTCATAAAATACTTATTCCCATTGGCAGAAGGAGTTGGCATTGGGCCACATAAATCAGAATGCACTAATTCTAATTTCCTACTTGCTCTGAAATTAGATTCATGGAATGGCAGCTTACTGTGTTTCCCTAATATACATGCATCACATTTGTTCTTCTCTTTGGGAATGGTGGGAAAACCAAATACACCATTCTTTCTCAACAAACGAAGATTGTTATAATTTAGATGACCAAATCTTGCATGCCATAGTAAACTTGATGAAAAATTACCTTCTCCATGCTGAGAGAGGTAAGCATAGTTCTGAACTCTTGCAGATGAACCCTTTAGCTTCAGCAGCTTCCCATCTTCGTATCCAGTCATGATGACTTGGTTGTTAGAGGACTTTCTTATTTCTATGATTCCATCAAACATGTGGATGGAATGTACACGCTGTCGAATCTCCACCAATGACAATAGGCTTCTCTGCAACTCTGGAAGATAAAGAACATTCTTCAACAAGAAATCATGGAATCCAGGCATCTTCAGTTGAATGGTGCCCATTCCCTTTGGTTTAAGAGTTGACTTATCTACAAAGTACATTATGCCATTTATTGTTTCATTAAGTTCTTCAAAACAGTATTTTCTAAAAGTCATGTGTGATGTTGCACCAGTATCAAGCAGCCAACAATCTTTGTAAGATGAAAGTGAAGTCATTTCATTAATTCCAAGATTACAATGTGCAACAATACAATGAGCATAATCAGAATATCTACTAGCATCTTGGTTTTTATTGTCATCTTTCTTCTGGTTATGTCTGTCTTTGATGGAGTCCCACGAAGCCCAACACTGATCTGATGTGTGTCCAGTATTTCCACAACACTTGCACTGCAAATCTGATCTTTTGCTGGAGTTGTTTCTACCTCCTCTACCTCTGAAGTTTTTTCTTCCTTTGCCTCTCTTGCTGCTTTCTCCTTTGGGGTGATCTTTGGATTGGTATTTGGTGTGGTTCTTTGTTTTTTTAGCAAAGCAAAGTGATTCTCCATAATGCTCGATTGTCTTCTTACCAAAGGCTTTCTCTCTGTCAGCTATCTTCTCTACCAGGGTGTCAAATGTTAGTGATTTGAACTTGTCGCTTGTTTGCAACGACTCAAGATAGTTGGAGTGAGAAGGATACAAAGATTTTACAAATGCTGCAAGGGGAAGATCTGGTTTCATACCAGAGGCTTAAATCTTGTGCATGATAGCTTTGATTTCAGAGGCAACTAACATGGGATCATTGTCTTTTACTTCTAAACTGAATAGTTTTAACATTAGTTGAATAACTTCCATTTCAGAGTGTGAATCATACAGATCTTTCAATGTTTTTAGTGCTTCAAAACATGATTTTGCAGGCAATATGTGCTAGCTCACCTCTTCACTGACTGTGGCAGTGATTACTACTAAAGCTTTCTTGTCTTTTGTTCTCCAAATGGCCTTCTCTTTCTCGGATTCTGGAGGTCTTGGGTCTATGGTTATGGGCTTTCCAGCTTCTGTCTCTATTGTGGTTCCTTCGCAAATGCCGTCCCAAAGGTCATTGTAGATGAAGGCATATTTGATCTTCCTCCACCATTCTGGATAAGTGTCTTTTCCAGTGAGAGGGGAACCAACTATATATGCTATAGATTGCATCTTGTGCAACTGTTAGTGATTTTTACAATAATGAACTTAATATGACAAAGAGAAATAGAAAAACAATAACCTTCCAGGTCTACAGTCTCTGCCAAGGTGATTTACAACGTAGTCTTTACGGTCTTCAATGCATCTAGAAATAAATTAGATTCACACCAACATAGCTCCTTGAGATAGGTCGTAGGCACAACATAGTCTTCAAAAAAAGGGTTTATCTTCAGATAAACCAGACATATGTTTACACCAAACCATGATCACGATCCCAACCAAACAATTATAATAAGCACAGTCCCTTGCCAACAACAGTACTATTAGAGCCACATAAAATATAAGAACCAAAGAAAATCAAGCACTAAACACCATGCTTATCTCCTCCAAGCACCAACGCCGTAGAAGTCTTCAACCCAGGCTTCAGTCAGCAGCAATTGCAGCATACATTATTTCTCCAATGCATCAAATATCAGTCACAATCTCATCAAATTCATATACGCCATGAAAATACTTATTGAAAACCAACAGAGCCTGAACACGCTATAATCCTTCGGGACAAAACGCTGCAATGAGTGTTTATAGAGGCAAAGGATGCGGATAGGACTGATAAGAAGCATAGAGCTTGCAGGTTTTCCTTCTTATCGTCTCACGGTTTCTGATTCAACAAAACCAACTACCAGACCATGACATGAAGATGAAATTCAAGTCCATTTCAATGCAATTTACTGGAGACAGCGATCACCAATGTTTTACAAAAATAATTGTAAAATGCATAGGGTTTATGCTTTTACCTCCATGCTGTATTATGAAGGCGTGGATCTTCATGCAGCTGACTAAGGACGTGAAAATCCAAGCTCAACACACAGCAAATACTCAACACACAGCAGCTCTCATTGAAAGCACCAGTCAACAGTTTCGAGCTCAACACACAACAAATACTCAACCAGGAAGGAATTCACAGTAAAGAAATTGCAGCACTCTCCAACTTCATGATACTCCACAAGAGCATGCCGTAGGCAGGATACTCCCCGAGCTTACACGATCAACAAAGATCTTTAGTCACCGAAGCGTGGTCACAACTTCAAAGAACTGTCACCATTCATAAATATGAAAATATTTGTATACATTTCCTAGGGCAAAATGTTTACAGACTTCTCAAATTAAACTCCACACGTAAAGCTAGGGAAAAAATATTAGGTTTTATCAACGGTCAGAGACTACGATGAAGAATCAATCATTTGCGTGAAGACTGCTTGTGAAGTGTATGGAGGCTTAGTCTAAATGTGAGTGAAGAACTTGACGCCTGTAGACAACACACTCGCAGTAGAAATAATATGAAATCGCAGCTTACACAACAGATTAGGGTTAGGCAGGTTTCGAAGAGAATAACGGATACAATGCATGCGACTGGCAGACTGACGGAGCAGGAAACCTGAAACGAATTTGGAAAAATGAAGCTCTGGCAGGAAGAATGCCAGGACTGAAATGCAGCCAGGAGTTATGGCAGGTGGTGCTCTGATACCACTGTTGGGTAAAATAACTCCCGATTCATCTTATTCCATTGCTAATGCATACATTTATACAATTCATATGTCGGTTGTGATTCAACTTCCGACCAACCTATTCATATTCCTACATGACTATTCACATTCAGAATATATTTACAATATTTACCTATTGTATAATCCCAACGGATTATATTCCAACAATAGCCTTTACAAATTATATAGATCCTTAAAACTTGGATCTGTTTTTACAAAGATTAAAAAAAATAGTTTTTTGCAAATTAGGTTTAAAAACCCTAATTAAATACTTGTATAACTTAACTGAAGAATTAGTTCACTATTTGAACATTCAGATAACTGATCAAACTGCAAGAAATCACTGCCACTAGCCCTCTGCTGGTTAAGTCATTGTTTTCTTTTGAAAGGTAGGTGTTGGTGGCATTTTCTGCTATTCTTTCATAGTAAAACCGAAAAAGACCTTTTCTTGATGCTTTCCTCCATGCCCTTCATCTTCAGAATATGTCCCTGAGCCATCTATATTCGCCCAAAATCAGTCCTGTATGCCAAAATTTGATTTTAAGCCTCTCTCTGATTTCAGTGGTTAAGAGACCAGTCTATCAAAACCATTAGCTACTAAAAGCGGCGCTTTTGGTGGCTACTGAACTGCCCAAGCGTCTGCCTAAGCCATCGAAAGTCCTGTTTTGTAAAAATGATTAGGTTTTTCCCAAAAATGTCATTTTAGGTCTATCAGCTTAGCTTTCTTATTCAGAAATATCTGTGCTAGGAGGGTTAACAACAACCTGGCTAGTTTCTGGAGGCTGAAGGCTAACCGTAGCTTCAGCTAGGGTTTCCAGTGTGGGGTGGCTACTAGGGTTTTCCTTGGCCTCCTTCAGCTACAATATTTGGAGCCTAATCATCCTATATAGTCTTATGTTGTCCTTTAGGTATCTCCTGTGTCTTATTTCTAGCAAGATATATGCTCCTCTCATCTCCTATAAAGCATTTTGCAATTGCTTGCTCCTTTTTGTCAATATAGTATTGCTTCTCTTTATTTCCCTTTCTAACACTTCCATCTCATAAATTTGCCTCAGTAATTGATTGATCTTTTGAGTTTTAGGCTTGCTAGAGAAAACCTTCTCTGCTAGTTCCTCTTGCTCCTTTGTTATGGGGGATGGTAGTGCTTCAGATACTAGTAAAATTTGTAGAGCTAGGTCTGCACCTTCCTCTTGCTCCTCTTCAGAATCTGAGTAGGGTAGATTTAGAATATTTTCATTATGTGTTTCAACCTCCTATCCATTCTCACTGAAGTCCAAGTTCCTTTTTACCTTCTTGGCCTTAGAAGAGGAGGGAAGTTGTTCTGCTGCTGCTATTGGGGATATAGCCCTCCTCTTTCTTAGTCTCACTCCTTGGTGTGCTGGACCTATTAGAAGGAGACTTCCCTTTCTCTTCTAGTTGAAGGCCTGTCTCAAATCCATATGATAGAACTCCCTCTTTTGAGAGACCTCGATCTGGATCACAAACTCAAGCTTCACTGCTCCTCTCTCCCAAATAGTTGAGCAAGTGGCAACATGTTTTTCCTTAGATATACTTAGCACCATGCGAGACTCCTTCCTGGTAAACCAAGAGATTATACATGATCTCATATTGAAGCAACATACCGAAGTGCTCTTCCTATCAATGTCACTGCCTTCCCAATATGAATCCACATAACCCTCCAAGTTAATTTTCATATTTGTATCATACTTGATCCCATACTCAAATGTACCCTTCAGGTACCTCATTGCATGCTTTGCAACCATCAAGTGAACATGTATGAATGTGTTCACATCAAAGAAAATATCTGGTCTTGTATTCATCAAGTAAATCAAAGAACAAATCATTTGATGATACATCATGGAATCAACTGACTCTGATGAAGAAACACTCAATAGCTTCAGGTTCAATGCCATAGGTGTGTTCATGTCATTGCAGTCCATGATCATAAACCTCTTCAAAATATCTACAACATACTTCCCTTGTAACATGGAGATTCCATCTGCATTCTGCCACACCTCCATGCCTAGAAAGTAGTGCATCATCTCCAACTCAGCAACAATTATCCTTGTTGAAAATTTAATGAGTTCCTCTATTCTGTCAGTAATAATTCATTGACATATAATAGGAGAATCATTGGTCTTCCACCTTCAACCTTAAAGTAAAGGTTGGAATCTACTTCACTCTCAGTAAGTCCTAGAGTCATTGGTAATCTATCCATCCTGTTGTACTATGTCAAACCTTAGGATCATCTGTAGTCACTCCCTCTAAAGTGGAGCATCATTCTCCCTCTTCCTTTAGTACTCTATGCATTGAAACATTCTATACTGGAGTTACAAGTATCTTCCTCTGCTACTAATCTTCTATGTATCCATCTAGGGTCACTGGATACCAAGATCCTATATATTGAACATTTCCAAAAGTTCTTCTCACACCCATCTGTGAGCTTGTCATCCTCTATAGGATTTCATCTTCAACCTTGCACCAAAGGTTAACATCTTCATCACTCTAGGTGATATTCAAGATCCTCATGTATGTTTTATCCCAAGGGTGTCTTCTGAGCTTGTACAAGGCCTTCTTTAATTTGCACACATGAATCTGCATGTCATGTTTCTTAACTTCCAGTGGCTGCAAATGTCTTTTCATAGTCTATGCCTTCTTTGCATGAGAAGCCTCATAATATGAATCCTACCTTGTATCCCATGATTTTTCCATCTAGTGCATGCTAAATCATGTAGATCCATATGGAATACATTACATTATTCCCTTCAGGTCTCGATACCGCATCCTAGACATCATTCTTCTTGAACTGGTACTTTCCTTCCCTTTCTTCTTGGCTGCTTCTTTATAGCTGGAAGGTTTTGCATGTTTCTCAACAGTGTCACATAATTGCACTTTTTTTGAGACCTCTTCTTTTTTTGATTGTATCATCATATCATTCTTCATCTTGGACTATTTCTCAAGCTGTCGTCACTTGTTCTTCAGAACAAGTCTCATCCTTCTTTGCTTAAAGGTATTTGTACACAATCTTTCCTACAAGTCAGATACACCAGTTGTATGGTTAGAAACATTTCATAAGTCATATTAATAATGGTAAATTACTATGCATAAATATATGATCATGCAACTATTTTAGCCAATACAACATTCATCCATACCCCATGGAAAATTTCTATATGGCTTCCATCTCAACCAAGACATGATTGAGATTGTGCACTAATCCAATATGTCAGCAAAGAGCTTTCATTCTAGATAATTAGAAATGGAGAGTTGTATAGCACCATGAGCTACTTACCCATCACATTCATATTAGTAGTATATTGTCATTAATGCAAACATTATATCATGTAGAATACATCAACTGAAAATAAACAAATGCATAACAAAACAATATCATGAAATGACAATTGAATACTTATCTTTATTTGTTTCGTGGGTAGACTCCTTCTTTCAGCTTCATCATCTTGTTCATTCATAACACCATCATTTATTATCCAAATGTATGGATAGGCTCTCCAAGTGTTGAGTCCTTTATATTCCTCATCGCTTGAGGGATCTTCTTTGGAATGTGAGAGCTTGACCTTCAGTTGCTCCCATTTTCTCTTCTCTTATTATGAGTCAAGATTCTTCTTGTGTGTGCTCTTCCTAGAGTCTGCTAAGAGTAATCACTTCCTCATGGCACACATTCCTCGACTAAATGAATCCCATGATCCTGGGAGGCCATTCAAGGTGGTTATCACAACTTATGCATTCTCCACTTCTTATTCTACTTCTTCAAGTTGTTCTTTGATTTGAGAGACCATTGTAACATATGGCTGTATGGTCTCTGCATTCTGTATCTTAAAATTATTCCACTTGGTTTCTCAAAGTCATCTTTCGATTTATGTTCTTCCTTTCAAATAGCTTGGTTAAGAAATCAAACATCTCTTTAGGTATCTTTATGGAATACACTTGTGGTATAAGGTGATCAGCAATGATCTTCTTTGCCTTGACCAAGTTATTCTTGTGTAAGGCTTTAGCCTCATCCCCCACTGGAACTAGAACCTCTCCACTTATGTAGGTGTCCAATTCATTTCCTTTAAGAAATAGTGAGATCATATACTTACATTCTTTGAAGTTGTGAGTTTCATCAAGATTGTCATCAAGCTGGTGTGATTAGTCATTTTGAAATGAGAACCTCAAATGTAAATATCAAAAGATTAATTCTTATTGATTTGAGGTGTCTGTCATGGTTCCCGAGCTGGATTCTCTAGGGTTTTTAGGAGAAACCCTGATTGTCAAAACTTAGAATATTTCGGATATGATTGGATAGAAATATGAACCTCCTCAAGATGGGCTGTCCAATGTACTCCTTTTTTGAAAATAGTGGAGGGAAGCTCCTAGAACAGGAAGCCCTAGTTTTCCAAGTTCCTTTACAGAAATGCCTGATAGTGTTTCTGTAGTATCTCCTAAATTAATTATATTATGTGTCTGAAAATTCACAATAAGGTATCTTTTCCTGTTGTCTTTCCAACACCATATGTTTGATCAGAATTCGTTTCTCCAATTGGGACTTTTGAGCATTTTCCCAAGATGACTCGTTTCAGGATTGGTCAGCATAGCAAAGTTGTATGAAATGCCACGTGTCACTATTCCATCATCAGGTTTTGAAAAATTTACCACAAAAATCAACTTCCATTCCCTATATAGAACATCTTGTGAAATTTCATTTCGACCTTTGTAGCCTAAGATATAGCAATTCTCCTAGGTGTCCTGTTTAGGGATGAATCTTGGAAGGGGATGGAACCCTGATTTGGAGGAATCATATCTCCCATAATATAGAAAATATGAGGTATAAATTTTTAAAAAGGGTACATCAGTATTTTATCTTCATCCTGTGAAAATTTTGGCCCCTGATCCTTCTTCAATCCCTTGATTTAGAGAATGTACCAAAACTACTCGTTTTGGTATTTTAGGGTTTTTCAGGCTCGGGGTCAAACTAGGGTTTGACTTTCCAATATTTTTACTCAAACAAAAAATTTGGCATTGGTCTCTAAACTTTGATTTTGAGGAGGAGAGTAATCCTAGCCTGGTCTCACTCAAAAATTCCTCTTCAGTGAAAATCACTAATTTCCTAATGCAGTGATAGGTCAAAAACTGAAATTGCTCAGAATCAGATTCGGCTTCGACAGAAATATGCACCCTTCAATAGAGGTTCATCCTAGACTCATTTTGCTAATGGATTGTGGAGAGAGACCTAAAATGTAAGAATGCCTAGATTCCAGAGCTACATAGTGTCTTCTTCTCAGGTTAGCTCTGATACCATGTTAGATTTTTATCATTTAATAAATATGATCTAGGATCTTATTTGAGAAAATAACATGCACAACAATAATCACAAGAGATAGGAGACACAAATATTTTCCTCAGGGAAAATATAAAGGAGAAAACCCCCCAACTTCTTTAGAGATAGAATGAGCACCAATGGTAGCAGTAAAGCCCAAAGAAAAAAAATATGATCTCCAATAGTTGTTCTCTCTCTCACTTGTGTGAGAAATCCCTCTCTCACTCATGCACCCCAGTTGAGTGAATCTGTGTGTAAAATAGAGAGTATCACTCTATGTATACTAGTTTCCGACTTGACAATAGCTTACTAGGGATAACATCTATATGAGAGTCTAATAACCATAGTGCCCCTCAACAAGGAGAGTTAACCTCAACTCAATTGTGGGGTCTATTTCCTCAACTTATAACATAGGGTAAACCTCATTAACTTTGCATGAATTTATTATATTAATTTCCATCCTGATAGGAACATCAGGGTACAATGAAATATAAATTATTCTCCCGATAGGAACATCGGGGTACAATATAAGTGAATACATTCCAAAGTTACAAATACATCAACAATCATTAGAATGGAGTCTGGATCAAATCCTAAAAAATAACATTGTTTTTATCTCATGTCTCTTTTATCATGAGATTGATTACATATTTATACATAAAATTATCTTAGGAGAATGAGGAACCGAATCCCCAACTTGATTTGTTTCAACAATTTGGAAAACCTTCCATAACTACAAATCTAGAAAATACCCTTTCGAAGAACCGCCTATGTATCTCGAACCCTAGATTTGTTTAGCAATTTTGTCACAGGTTAGGTAAATGAGGTCATTACGCAAAAAACCCATGTCTCTTATTTTTTATATTCTTTTCCATCGACAATGAAAATTGGCATGCAAATCAAGGTGTTCTTATCTAGCATGCGTTTTTGGTTAAGTTCATTTGATCATTAGCTGGAGGCTTAAACCATGAGTGTTGTTGTTGTTAATATAAAATTCACTCCATAAACCATCATTAGTAAAAATATGCATACTAGTCTTCAATTCATTAAGAATAAAGGAATATCATGATTAACCCCTCAAGCATCAATGGAAGTAACATGATATTTTACGGGCAGTTACAACAAATCGATGGAAAATGGAATGATAAATGGATAATAATATGAATAAGAGGGATGAAATATATGTCGATTGGTGATGAAAATATGGACAAATCCGTGACCCAACATCTCCCCCAAATTGAACTTGTTCCATGTCCTTATGCAACCCACAACCTCTATAGCATCCAAACTAGAAAGACTCATCCAATTGTTGTTTTCATTTTACCATTGGCACAGTTGTAGCCAAAAGAAATGGAAAGTTTAGTAGAGTTGCAGCTATGAAAGATAAAAGTTACGTAGAATTGGCGTAGTCACAGCTAGTGTATAAATCAAATCTGGTGAATTCACAACTGCAAGAATAGGAAAAATGGTGGAGAATTGGGGAAGTCGCAGCTGGTGTATAAAGCAAATCTATTAGAGTCGCAACTGCTTGGTGGAGGATTTAGCATAAAATTTGGTGGGGTCACAGCTTCTTAGAAGAGGATTTAGCATAAAATTTGGTGGAGTTGCAGCTCATTTAGCAAATAATTTGGCGAAGTTGCATCTCATTTAGCAAAGAATTTGGTGTAGTCGTAGCTCATTTAGAGGAGTATTTGGTAGAAAATTTGGCAAAAAATTTGGTGGAGTCGTAGCTCATTTAGCGAAAAATTGTGGTGGAGTTTCATATTATTTAGCAAAGAATTGGTGAAACATTTAGTGGAGTCGCAGGTCAAACAACGCTAAGTTTAGAGGAGTCACAACCAAAGAGTGCTAAATTTAGTGGTGTCACAACCTTTTGAGTAGAAAAATTCCGAAATAAATTTCTCCCAAATGATGAACTGGGTTTGGCTGAAACATCTAGGAGAACTCCTTGGAAATCTAGAGATCAACCAGCATATCCAAACATTCCACCAAAACCTCCACTCTATTATCCTCCATATCAACCAACTCAACAATGGAACAATTCTAGCTCGCAGAATTGGCCACCTTAGTATTCTCCTCCTCAATTTCCACAACAGCAATATGTGTCGCAAGGATGGAGAGGACAACCATGTCCTCAACCACAATATTTCCCTACACCTAATCATCTTTATCCTTAGAATCAAACAAATTTCCAGCAAATGCTGCTTGGATTTGTACCTCTAGTTCCTTTTATCACACAACAACCTCATCACTTTCAGAATGTAAATCCTCCTCAACCAACATTATTACCAGCACATCCGATACCTAACCCTAACAATAAACTAACTCAAGATCTTGATAGCATTGAGTTGCAAACTCCTCCCTCATACCTTATCTCGATTGTACCTGTACATGAAATTCAATTATGATCAAGAAGAGTGGTGAATAATCAACCCAAGTCATCAGTCATCATTCAGGAACCAAAGGATGAAGAAGAAGATTCAAGTGAACCCATGACTGATTCTATCTTGGAGGATGTGAACATTCCAAAGGTTCCAGTACACACCCATCCTCCACAAGAGACTATTCAGGAGCAAATAATTCCTCCATTTCAAGAAAGGTTAATAATAGAAATACCTATAGTTCATCTAGAGTATAACATCTTGAATGAATTAAAGAACATCTGTATTAAAATCCCTCTATTACAAGCTATTAAAGATATACCAATATATAGTAAGGTAATAAAAGAGCTCCGTATTAAACTCCCAGGAAAGAAGCAAAAGGACCATCTTACAATTCATGTTATAGGAGAAATGTATGAATGTATGACAGGTCAGTCCCAAATTACAAAATATACAAATCCAGGAGCCCCAGTAGTGACTGTAATTATAAACAACACCGCCATATAGAATACATTAATTGATTTAGGGTCTGCTATTAACATGATGACCACCGCAGTTTTAGAAGTTTTACAGTTAGGACAATTTCTTCGACCTACTCCTTCCATCCTAAAACTAGAAGATTGCATTATGGTAAAACCCACTGGAGTCTTGGATGACAATGTTGTATCAATAGCTTCATGTAAATACCCTGTCGACTTTATGGTCATAGAATCAAAGGATCCTTCTAAAGGACATCCCATTATCTTGGGAAGACCATGGTTAGCTACTGCAAATCATTAGAGGAAATTTCAACTCAAAATGGGCCTCCTAAAAAAAATCAATAAATTAATAGTTAAAATAATAAAATAATATTTATTAATTTGGAGGAAGAAAAGAAAAAAACTACTTTTTTTGTGTGTATTTTTGACATATCGCCTCGTGTTTTTACTCAAATTTTGATCAAGAGAGCTCGCTGGATGTGGAATTAAATTATGCCGAGTGGGTACTCGTTGGATGCGGAATTTAATTCTGCATCCAGCAAGCTCTCCCGATCGAAATTTGAGTAAAACAACATGGAGATATGTTGAAAATACAAACAAAAAGGGAATTTTTTTATGATACCTATCCCAAAGTGTATATTAAAAAGTGTTTAAGACCTATACGGTATTTCAAATTTAAATCAATTTCATTAGCTAACACATGCTGACATGGAATTTGAATTAGAGTTAAAAGGCCCATTTTGAGTTGAAATTTCCTCTAATGGCTTTTATAGGATGTGCGGATGGGGAGATGACTATTTCTAATGGGTTGTCCACACAAAGACTTATTTTATACCTCCTAGCACAACCAATAACTGAAAATTCATGGTGGTTAAATTGTTCTTTTGGGGATGAAGACTTTGATGATCTCTCCCTTCCTAGTGATTTTTCTTTATCACTTCAGGAGCATACCACTGAGAATGTATTAAACCAGTTTGTTTCTTCGACAACATGTAAAGATTTCCCTCAGTCCTTTGCAACTCGATTAGATTTTTGGATATGATTTTCAAAAGAATATGGCTCTCTCGATGTCTAGATAAACACCTTGTGTCTTCACAATTGAAGAGCATACATGACCATATACCATACGTTGTGAGGTTGGTCCTAAGAAATTCTTAGCTATAAATGCCAGATTAAGTGAAAACCAGCAAGCATGCCTGCTTTAAGTGCTTAAGGAAAAGGCTGGAGCATTTGCATGGAAATACACCGATATGAAGGGTATACACCCTGATACCTGTATTCACCATATCTATATGGATCTAAGCATGCCACCTGTAAGGAATCCATAGAGGAGGATGAATCCTGCTCTAAAGGATATAGTAAAAGAAGAACTACAAAAACTCCTCACTGTTGGTTTCATCTATCCTATTTCTGATAGTAAATGAGTATCTCCTTTAGTAGTAGTTTGAAAGAAAGTTACATGGAAATGGTGTATTTGTGTTGATTTTAGACAGTTAAAGAAATATACACTTAAAGACTACTTTCCTTTACCTTTTATCGATCAAGTATTAGATACTCTATCAAGTAAACAATATTTTTCCTTTCTTGACGGGTATAGTGGTTACAACCAAATTTTGATAGCACCGAAAGATCAAGACAAAACCACTTTTACATGCCCTTGGGGAACATATTCTTATCGAATTTTTCCATTTGGATTATCTAATGCACCTGCCACTTTCCAGCGGGCAGTCATAGGAATATTTTCCTATCTTATACATGACTGTGTGGAGGTATACATGGATGACTATACGACATATACTAATACTTTTTAAGAAGCCCTTGAAAACCTTGAGAAGGTCTTGATCCAATGTCAAGAAACAAATTTCTCCCTTAGTCATGAAAAATGTAAAATGTTACTCACAGAAGATATAGTTTTGAGACACCATGTTTCTTCCCAAGGAATGAAGGTAGACCCTGCAAAGATCGAAGTAATTGTTGGCCTTCCCTCTCCCAAAACTCAGAAAGAGGTAAGAAGCTTCCTTGGTCATGCAGGCTATTACCGTCGCTTTATTCAAAATTTTACTAAAATAGTTGCACCAAATTTTAAGCTACTTACGAAGGATTCAGAATTTGAGTGGACAGAATCCTGTCAAAATGCTTTTGAAATCCTAAACTCTAAACTATCGGTGGCACCAATACTTAGGGGTCCTGATTGGTCCCTCCCTTTTCACATATCTACCGATGCCTCTGATATGGCCATAGGAGGAGTCCTTGGCCAAAAATAAGGAGAAGCGCCTTATGCCATCTATTTTATTAGCAAAAATTTGACCCCTACCGAATTAAATTATACTGTTACTGAAAAATATTTTTTGGCAGTAGTTTATTCTATTAATAAATTTTGTCATTATATCATAGGTTATGAATTTTTTGTGTATACCGATCACTCCGACATTAAATTTATAATGAATAAACCAATTACCAATGTTAGAGTGACCCGATGGCTTCTTTTATTGCAATAATTTAACATTGTCGTCATTGATCAACCTGGTAAAGAAAATATCATAGTAGATTTCCTTTCCTGGATTCAACATGAAGACGCTACTAAACCAGTTGACAACACTTTTCATGATGAACATCTATTTGCTGTATATGTTCAAACCCCTTGGTTTGCGGATATTTCCAATTATATAGGAACTAGGAAAATACCAAACCATTTGTCTCCGAATGAGAAGCATCGTATTATAGTTCAGAGTTCTAATTATTCTTGGGTTGATAACGATCTCTTCTATACTGGTCCCGAGATTATTATTGAACGATGTGTGCGGGAAGATGAAATGACAGACATCCTCCATGCATGCCATGATGGACCATGTGGAGGACATTTTTCTGATAAGAGGACATCATATAAAGTCTTACATTCTGTTTATTATTGGCAAAGAATTTTTAAGGATGCTACCAAATATGTTAAAGGATGTGATAGTTTCCAAAGAATTGGTAGACCTACGTCATCTGATCATATTACTTTACAACCGCAAGTTATGATTGAACCTTTTGAGAAATGGGTTCTTGATTTTGTAGGACCAATTTCTCCCATGTCTCGTAAAAAGAAACATATTTTAGTCTGTACAGATTATGTCACCAAGTGGGTAGAAGCTAAAGCTTCATTTAGAGCCGTAGAGAAATCAATGGTAGAATTGATATATGAAGAAATATTCAACCGGTTTTGTGTACCTAGAGAAATTGTCACAGATCAAGTTACCTAGTTTACGTCTAAATTAATGAAAGAAATTACTACGAAATATGGCATCCGGCATTGAAAATATTCACCTTACCACCCTCAGGCTAATGGTCAGGGACAATCAACTAATAAATTATTAGAAGCCATTCTAACTAAAACCATTCATTTACATCATAAGGATTGGGCAAATAGACTCCAAGAGGCTTTATGGGCCTATAGGATAACATGGAGAAACACTACCGAACATACCCCCTATGAGTTAGTATATGGTAAACAAGTCCTTTTACCTATTGAAATTCAAGTTAAAACCTTTTGTATGGAAGCACAATTAGGCAAGAATTTGGATGAAGCACAGAAACAATGAATATTACAGATTAATGAGTTAGATGAAATTATACAAGATGTACTTCAAAGAACAATGTTAATACATAATCAACGAAAAACATGGCATGATAAATTTATTAAAAAAAAGTAAGTTAGTACTGGAGATTGTGCACTACTATTCGATTCGCAGTTTAAAAATTTTAAAGGGAAATTAACTACCCGTTGGATGGGTCCATATGAAGTAGTTACAAATTTTGATAATGGATCAGTAAAAATTAAAACAATTGATGGCTTAGAAATCTCCTTTGTAGTAAATGGACATAGAATTAGGCTCTATCACCAACCAACATCTAAACAGGATTTCATACAAAATGTTTTGCAGCAAAATAAAATGGAATTAGTTGAAGGGGAAGTTATTCCTCCTCCTCCTGATCCTTGAAAAATATTTTGTATTATTATCACTCGTATATATATCTAAATATGTGCTTGTTTCTTTAAATAAATAAGAGTTGTTTCTAATAGGTTGTTTACACATGACTCTTTTTTCTTTTTATGTCTTTATGAATAAATTGAATCATCTAACAAGTGGTTTTGTAGTTTGATTACACATATATTATCTCTATGAGCAGCTAATGGAATATTACTTGGACAAGGAAAGTATACTAAATACCCATCAGGTATTTTAATCTTTTTGGGGTACTTTCGAAATTTGCAGCTTATACGGATAAATTCGTATATCCTTTGTATATCATACTTAACCAATTCTGTTACGATTCATATAGTTCTTTGTATTTTGATTCACACATGTATATTTCTGATTTATTCTCTTAAACAATTGATTGATAAGACCCACTTTCATTATCATATTTTTCACATCCTTATTTTTACCTATGGATTACTAGTTCGTCCTATACTTGTTATCTGTCACGTCCCCATACCTCAGACCGGCGAAGAGGACGCGATGGACACCACATACAAGTGGGAAAACCGCCCCATGAACATAAACAGGGATAAATCAATGCTGAAATTGAAAGCTTAACATGGTGCATAACAGGAATGCCAAACATACAAGCAGATGCCTAATTCCTCAATCATACAGCGGAAGACAATAGATACGTTTCTAGCATTCACATGTTCATCATGATTAATCAATTGACATCAATATATAATTGCAGAGATGAAATATAGACAGCAGGCTTATCTTTTGTTGAAGAATCCTGCAACCAGCTACGTCGTTGCAACGTTCCACCCAACCATAGGCCAGCTTGCTCATTGATCTCTCAGCAATACTGCCACCCCCGAGTTGGGCATGATTCCTCAAGGACTAAGGGGACAAAGCAGGCTTACACATAGCCAAGGGGACACAAAATAGCCAAACCAAACACTACTGGGTTCAACAGGCCTTCAACAACGGCCAAGCCAGCACAGTTTGAAGACCAACCACTGCATACCCGCAGCAATCAAACCCTTCATAGCCCCGTGAATAAAGAAAAAAAACCGATGACAATCTCAAACGGAAGGTGAGACACAGCTCAAACCTACAAGGCAACTCAGATTTGTTCTTGGCCCTAACGTGGCCAAAACAACTCAGCAACAGCACCCAAACCAGGGTATATCAGCAGCCACAACACACAATGAAGGATAACAACAATCCACAGTCCCAAAACAAGGAAATTCAGCCAACAGCACACACAATTCCTCAATGGAACGACTGGGAAACATCACACAATCCACAAACAGAGGAGAGGCCGACTCCAAGCGTGGACAGACAAGGGAAATTCAACCAACGGATTAGCAATCCACAGTGGCCCAAAAGGAATTTTGGACACCACAGCCAACAAAGCGTGCGGGGAAGACAACAGCCCCAAAACATAATCGGTGAGTCCAAAACACAGGAAAAACATACCCGATTTCCACTCCGTGGGAAAATGTAATTGACCACCGATACACAGCTCCTCTCCTGGCTGCGTGAGAAGGTAGGGCCGCGAGCGAACAACTCGCTGGTCTCTACGCGAATGGAAAAATGCCACAATAGACGGATGCATAGCATGAGAGAGAACAACCCTCCACGCGAGAGGGAGAGCCGACCACCATGAGGGACGAATAGACCTCCTAGGTACGCGCGGATGAGCAAACTTTCCCTCTGCGTGAGGAAGAACAGACCATGGCTCTGCATGAGGAGAAACAGACCAGACATGAGAGCAACCAACCATGGGGAGAATGAAGACCAGCGTGAGAGAAACGAAGGTTCTCCACTGGGCATCTGTACTGTCCAAACTAACAACAACCTGCCAAAACCCACGTTTTCCCATGCCCACGTTCCCTCATGCAATAACTGCCCCCAACTAACAAAGTCAAGACATTGAAGAGGTTGGAGAGGTTGGGTAAGACAAGAAAGGTGGCAAACAAAACAAATGTGGCAAAACATGGGTTTTTCCCCCATAGACTAAGGTTTGACATCCCCACCCCTTATCCTTTGGAACCATGCCCTTTTCATTCAACGTTGCACTGTTGTAGTTGGTTGTGGTTTTATTTTTATTTGATGTACGTATTTACATGATGTCAAATTATAATGTGCCATATGGCATGATAAACCATCGGCAACTATCCCCATTGCCGAAACATACAAAACCAAATCGATGCTGGGGCTTTTGCCTTTAGCTCCTCACCAAGATTAATTACAATATATACATCATGCGAACGGAGTCGAAACCGGGGATGTGACATTATCAAAACTTGTCTCTTGAGTATTTTGGTGATAACTCGAAAGTAAGTGGAATTTTTATCTATGGGGAACATTACTTTACTTTATAAAGAAGAAGGAATGTTAGGTTAAAGAACAATTTTTAGTTATTCTCTTTTGACATGTTTTATGAGTGTGGCCATTATGAAATTACTTATAACTTTATTTTTTATTTATTTTTAATTATCTATTTAGCAGGACTTAACATGCTCTAGTACCAATCGGCTTCCATATCTTTAAATATCATTATACAAGGAAAACTCGACGGGGTACTAAACAGGCATGCTAGCAGCGGGTCAATGCTGAGTAAAACCTTACAACATGAAGCTCGATAAATGCAAGTAAACCTGTCGGGGTATTGAACAAGCTCGCTGGCAGCGGGGCTATGCTTGCATGGTACCAAGATAAACCAGTCGCGGTACTAAACAGGCCTATTGGAAGCAGGGAAATATCTGGTAAATCAGATCTAGTTAATACACCACTATACACATAGTTCGCCAAATAGTGATAATATTTGAAAAAAAAATTGAAAAAACTATGTCATGGCTAACTGTTTCTAATGTCATTTAAGAATGGCTCTAAGTTGGCTTTGCCCTAGTCACCTAATCCACATATATCTAAGATGTCATTATCTTAGAAATGGGACCCATAGCTATAAATATCACACACTCTGGGGTACACTTAAAATACTTGATGATGACAGGATATCTTTACAATGAGGCATGTATGGCTAGTTTTTCCTTATGGTATTCTTTTAATTATATTATTCTCATTTTACATGGTCTTTATAAGCACTATTTTATTTTCCATAAATATACATTTCTGAACCATTTCCATTTACTAGTTTGTTTCCTTACAACAAATTAACAGCATGCTCACATTCTTTCTATTTTTTTGGAACAATCATTTCTTCTCTTTGTATGGATTGAGAACATGCCATTTCCTTGGTTTAGCGAAAGATGGATTTGATTTGAAAAATTAGATTATTTTTATTTTTTATAACAAATCTATTTATCTCTAACAAATGATAAGTATTTTCAGGAATATAAATAGTGGAATTTGGTTATAGCTTGAAGCACATTTTGCAGCAAAATTCAATATGGTCTTACCATATGAAGAAACGAATAAAAAAAATGAAATATCAAATAGCGATCTGAAAAAATGGTGATATTATAGTACTTATGATTAAATTTTGCTAACTAAATTTTGTTTTTGGGAAAATAGTTCTTACTTCTATTTCAGTGTTAATAATTATATTCTCTTACCTAGTCATGTATGAAAATTAAAAATCTTTTTGTTATTCAAAATGCAATTTATGTTTTTGTCTTATATATTAAACCTGCCTAAAGTTTTACTTTGGACATGGTTGAATTAATTTTAAAACTCTATAAATGATAAATTTATTTTGAACTTGAGAACTGTTAAATTGAGAATTGTTGAAAACTCAATAAAAAAAAATTTATATAAATTTGTGACATGAAAGATATGTTATTTTTAAGTTACTGGTTAACAGAGTGAAGCTTCTTCATCTGCCAACTTGAAGGAAACTGCTAGTTCGCCTTCTTCCTAAATTGTTTTTCTTTATTTTTGCTCAGTGGGACCTGGCATTTCTCCAGTTTGGGGGAATGGTGATCCTAGATTTGTTATCATTTTTGGCAGATAAATTACTCATTTAACCACATATTTTATTATCTTTTGTATATTTTATGATACGCAAATCATTATTCAACCTCAGGTATGAGTTTTTTAAGGTTTATAAAAAATTATTATTTTATTAACATTTTTATGGTTTTATTAATTAAAAACAACATTATTAAAACTCATTTGATGTATTAATTGGTTTGTATAATTGTTTGCAGGTTTTATAATCTTTTTGGGCCAAGTTAATATGCCAAAATGCATTCATCCTGGTTTTCATACAGCAATTCCAGCTCTTCATTCATCCTGTTGTGTGAAACTCGTTGGTGGTTTGCTAGATGTCGAAGTGTGTTGCTAAAGACTCTAGTCCTGAAGCACGCCAAGAGATAGACCCTCCATTCTCCCTAGATTGACGCCCAGTGTATCCATCTCATGTCCCATCCTTCTGTTCAACACTCCGTCTAGATCGCCCATCAGATTGTGCACTCTTGAGAATTAACTCCGGGCATTAAAACGTTGGAACAATTTGCAAACGATCTCGTTATCCATGCGTCTGGTGATGGAGATGTGTTCTAGATACTTTCCAACCTTCGTTCTCTTTTGCTTTCCACCACATCAACCATCCACGTGTTGGATTGATGCATTCAACTCATGCCCTAGAAGATTCGCCACTACGCTCTCCTCTGCTTAGCTCCAAACTACCACGAGTCTGTGCATTTAAAGAATAGAATGACCTGCATTCTAGAAGACCCACCGTGTACACTTCCCTAGTTCGCCACCATTCCATATTTGTGCTGAAGAAGGAGTCATGCGCCACGTATTTATACCATTTGCGTTGGAGAAGGAACCTATGTGTATGTTGTCCAGTGAAAAGAACCAGGCTTGCGTTGAAGAAGGGAGATGCTTATGCGTTGGCCTATGATCATTTAAATGCCATTATAGTGACTAAATTTAGACAGTAGTCGACCACAAAAGGGTTGAATTTCTCATCCCTGTAAATCATTATATAAAGCAGCCTCTATGAGAGAGCTCAAGTAGATAGAAAATCAGTCAACTAGCAGAGTTAGGAGAAGAGTTCTTGTTGTGATTTAGTCTTGAACATTGTATTTATGTTCCACCATCTAAATAAAGAGTTGTATGCATTGTTGTTGAAGATTGAATTTAAGTAGAAGTTAGCTAGGCATCACCTCTTATTGCTGAGAGGGCCCCTCATCAACCAAAGGTTCATTTTCTTTGTTTAGCTTAGCTTGTTTTCTATTTTATCTAGTTTAGTTTAAATTCTAGTTTGCTTCCATTAGATTATAGCAAATTCTATTCTATTTTTTTTCTATAATACATTAACGTAGTTTTATTTAAAAAATAATTAGTTAGATGCATGCATAACTTACTTTCAGTTTTTTTTTTTTCAGTCATTTTGTTTCCAGTTATTTCATTTCCAGCATTACTTTCAATCTTTGTTTTCAAGAATATAGAATAAGTTGTTTTTATGAATTTAGAATAGATTCAATTCTGTTGTTTCCTTTTATGTTTTGAATTTATGCAAGTTAATTTCCAGTTTATTTATTAGTTTAATATGCAATGATTCCTTTTATTCATGAATTAGTTTAAGGTTAATTTGTTATTAAATAGGTTTATTTACTGTTTTGATGCATTAGAATTACATCTGCACGGATTGAGCTGAAGATTAGTTCATTTAGGTTAGTTTTTACCATTTTAACTGTGCAAACTATCATTCGGACTGCCTGTTCAGTATCTTATTCATCAACCCCTTTCAGACTCACAGTTCAGTCTGTCATTCAACCCTTAGTTGTGCTTTTAGTGTTTTTTATGTGTTTTAAGATTGTTTTTAGTTTTGTTTTATGAATACCTGAATTATGTTTTGATTGTAATATTTAGATGTTAGTTTGGTTTGACATTAAAGTTAAAGTTTAGTTGTTTTAAATTATTTATTAAAGGTTTATCATCTTCCTTACTTCTTTTACCTTGAATGAAGTTTAAGTTATTCTTAAGTTTTGTTTCTGATTTTGTTTTATTGTTGTATGGTTTTGTGTTTATTCCTCTTGAATTGATTTATTTGTTTGTATGCAAAATTTAGGGTTATATTTGTTTTCCTTGGTATCTTTTTAGGTTGTCTTTTTATTTTGTGTTATTGTTGAAAGAACTTGTAGGATAGAACCTAAAGATATTTTATTAAGTTTTCTACTTGCTTCCTTTTTAAGTTTTCTTTATTAAGGTTTCTACTTGCTTCTTTTATTAATTTTTCTAGTTGCTTATAAGTTAAGTTTTTCTTGTACCCTAGTTTCCCATTTGAATGATCAACTGTTGATTGTACTTTAATTTAAAACTTATTTCCAATTGTTTAGTCTGCCTCAGTTTAATTACTTTAATAATTGCATTTTTTTGTGTTTGACTCAATTTTTCATTTTGAAATATCTTTCAATCTTTTGTTTGTTAAAGTATTTACGCGACACCCTCTACCTTCACATATATTTTGTGTCAAATCTAAACTTACCAACCCCGTTTGATAATTAAAGAATTGGTGGATTAATTTAGACAATAAACTACCCAACAACTATAATATATGGTGAATGCTTTTTATCCATTCAATATCCCTCTTTGTGTTTGAAAGGATCTGAAGTTCTTTGACCTATTTATATACAACCATTGTTAAAACTATAAGTAGGCTCAGAAATTCAACATAATTATTAAATTTTGTTAGTTCCTACACCTCTCTTAAAAGTATACTTTTTGATCTACAAAATTATAAATCTTCCTTATCCATATGTTCCAAGATTTCCTTTCGATGATCCATCACAAATAATGTGTTGCTACATTCAATCAAAATTTGGTGGTGGGTTTATTTTTTTTCCTTTTTATTTGGACTTATGGGAGTGTTCCCCATAAAATATAATAAATTCAAAAGCATGGAGGTAGGATGCACATTGTAGCCTTCAAATATGAGGGCCCTTTTGGTGATTAGAATTCACCATCATACAATGATGAGAATTGAAAGGAGCTTAGTATTTTTATGCATTCTATGAAATTTATCCCATGCTTCGATGGGAGAGAAAAAATCTCATGGAAGAAGAGGTATTCCCATTGCATATCATACCACACTTAAGACAGGTCCTTTATGAAGGGACCATATACTAATATATGAGTGATGAATTCCCCATGAGATTTGCACATCTGCCATATATTTTGATGTTGTTTCCCTCTTTTCTGTAGGTTGTCCCAAGGAATAANACTATAAATAGACTGGATGGACTCCCGATTTAGACATGACTCCCGATTTAGACATATGACCAAATTTGGACAAGGGAGGATTAATAATCCTAACATCCATGTCAACCAATATAATATCCTTGGCTAAGAAATCGACAACTTAAATTATGCCTAACATAACCAATTTACCATTTCTTGTATTACGTGATAAGTCTTTCCCTATAATGTGAAAAGTTATTTTTATGACCGACGAGAAGAAGTATTCTCNTATGGGCTAGCATATCGCTTTTTGTCCAATATGAGGGAGTTTCATTCATATGCTAAACTTATGGATGACCTTTGAAGGCCTTTAGTATAAAAATCCCATTGGGAACCTTATGGGCCTCTAAGGAAAACCATCGAAGTGTTATACCATTTTGATTGTGAAGAATTTAAAAGTATTTTCATATATCCATCTACTAAGTCATAGATATGAAGAGAGTGTAGTTTGTTTTCCNAAAGAGATTGAGGTTCTTCATTCTACATCTCCCCTTTAATTTTGGGTTCCATAATAATTCTTGTTCGCAAATAGGAACACCTTCCTCTTCCTTATTCCCTGACTATAGGTATGTTGTGCGAAGTTTCCTTATCTTGATTAGAATTTATTTTTGTATATATGTTGAATACATCCAATAAATAGGTATTGCTTCAATGTCACTTTTGGTGAGTATTAGATTCCCAACAAGAGAAATCCATCAATGGTACGATAGACCAATTCATTTACTGATCTTTTTTATTAACCATTTCTAATCCACGATCATATATTCATTTTCTTTAAGAAGAAACCCTATGTATTTGAAACAAAAATCATATGGATCAGCCTCCATTAAGGGTATCATGATGAGAATCAAAGGTTTGTGAGATTTGTAACATGAATGAACAAAATGGATTTTTTCTTATTATTTATCTCCATATCAATGGTAGAGGAAAAAATATTTAAAACTTTGTTTTGACAATTTTCCTATCATATGGATGCTTTCCTAATTATCCATGAACATAATTGATGAAATTTAAAGTCAACCCACAAATTTCACCCTAGTGAGGTTCCCATTTGTTTTTTTGGTGTTCATCAATTTGATGAGAGCATCAAAAATCCTATAAGGAAAAGTAAAGGGGATAGTGGGAACCCTTGGTGCAACCCATAGGAGGGGGACAAAAACGAAGAGGTTGAGTTGATTATGATCACAATGAAGGACAATTATTTAGTAGTATTATATCCAAAGTTTATGATTACATCAGGGAAAGCTACTGATGTGAGGATAAGCTCAAGTTAGATCCAATTTACCTTTCCAAGTTCATTGAAAAGGTAATTTTTTACCATAAAATAAGGTTGAGATTTGGATTTTATGGAGTATGAATTTTCTTTAGCAACCCCAAATTCTTAAGGAATAATTCTTCGGTCTAGGAAATTGAACTGTTCGAAGGAAACATTTGAAGAAAGGATGGGTTTTGGCTATACGAGAAATACTTTCATAGATAACCTTGTAATTGTAGATGCATATGGATATGGGTTAATATTGGTTAATCCTTGGTGGGGTTAATTATTCAGAATATTTGCAATAAAACCTGAGTTCAAGGGTAGATGAATCTTACATGAGATCCTTGATTCTTCAACAACTTCTACTAGATTGTCAGACATAAGACCCAACAAATGGATGAAAATATCATAGGTCTATCCATAATGTCCCAAAGAATTTCCTACTTGTAAGGATAGTACAATATTGTGAAATTTAGACATATATTTATTTTTCTTATAACTCATATGGGGTTATATGATTATCAAAGACATAAGATATTTCCAGAATTTCCTTAATGTTATCTCTCAAGATCACTAAATATAAATATTTATAATTATGGACAAATTTTTAGGAATAGAGGAGAAATATTGGAATTCTTCTCCTTGATTATTTTTCTACATTCCATACTGTATTGATTATTCTCCTACCATTTTGCTAATGACAAAAAAAATGTGTATTGTTCTCTCCTTCTAAGATCCAAATGACTCTTCTCTTTATTCTCCATTTTGCATCCATCAAATAAAAGAAACTAGATTTTTATTACTCCATCATGACCAGTTCATCCAGGGTTTCTTGTTCCACCTAAGAATAGGCTATGTATGCAAGGTTTCTCAATATCTAGTCCTCGATGGTAAATATGTTTCTCTCATATTTGTGGAAAGTATTATTTTCCAAACTCTTTGTAAGTTCATTGTTCTTTATTACATTCTGTTGGAAGGATAGCATGGTCTCATTCTAAAGAGAAAGTGCACATGGAGAGCATTGATTGGAGATAATATATTTAAAAGCTTCATATAAGAGAAAATGGATTTGAATTTAAATTGAGGGAGTGCATTAGCAACCTTAACCAAGATTTCAGATAGAATTGTGTAATGATGAGATATGGTTTATTTTATAGATTCATATTTCTATGTTGGTAGGGTGAGTACAATGAATTATTTCACAAGGAAATGGTTGAGACTCTTAGATATAGCTTATCATCGACCATTTTCTTCATCCATGTGTGTCCATCCTCTAGGGGTTGAATATTAACCACCAAGCGGTTACTAATGACATGAGAAACATGTTTTAGTGAAGATCATATCTGTCCAAAAATCCCCATATGCAGAACTATGAATGGTAAACTTTAGGTCTCCTACAATGATAAGGTTTGGGAGGTATATTAAAGGATAAGAGGCTAGAAATTCCCAAAAATATTTCTGATCATGGGATGGTGTGTATATTATTACAAAATCTAGAGAGAATTTTATAGATGAGGAAAGAGCATAAGAACATATATAATTTTGTTGGATTATCGATCTATTTAGTATGAATGAATTGTCCCATCCCGTCATAAAATATATAGAATTTCCACTTGCATTTTCCATTATAAATTTCTAGTCTCAAAAAGATTCTTAAAATTTTTATGTGTGGTGTCTCCTAAGCACATTGTATCCTAAATGAATAAAATAGAAGGGTGGATCTTGTTGGAGAGACTCTTTAGGGATCTTTCCTTGGAAAAAGACTCTATGCCTCTTATGTTGTGACATTGATTTTTTTCCTTGCTAGAACCTCTTTCTACATGTTACTAATAGCATGACTAAGATGATATATCCTCCCTCAAGCAGATGGTATAGTGCTAGAATGGTTCGGGCTTAGTACCCTTGATTGAATAGGTTCAATTTTTTTTAGGGAACTAGTGATGTATTGATGTTAGGAGTTTCAGGAAGATATAACTTTGGAGAAATTGTTTCCTATGTGCTCCACCAATGAAATGGAGTCCTAAAAAGAAGAAATATTTGTGGTATTAGATAGAATGATAAGAGACTAAAATATACATAGGAGGACTATCCTTCATCCATTCCAATCATGCCATATTTGGAGTAGAATGATGCTCATGCTGAGTAATTAAGATTCTATTATGTTGGCCCTCAAAAAATACTAGAAGAAGGGACCAAAATAATGATTAGAAATATGAAACATCCAATCACAGGATTTCACTCGCAAGATGAGAAAAATCCACAATGGAAGGAGCCATGACATAAGAGGAATAAAGTAGTTGAAAAGCATAGTTCATTTGATTTTGGTGCAAGATTTAATCAGAGTCTACAAGCTGGGTGCATAGACCAAAGGTTCCAAACCAATTCTCATGTCATATTTAGAGAACCTTTGTGATTTTTCTTGTATGGGTTTCAACGTTATATTTTTTTGTGTTTTTTAATGTTTGCATTATGTCCAATGCATATTTGACGTAAATGAGCCTACATGAATGTCTTGGACAGACTTAATGGTGAGTGAACTTATATATGTCTCACACATGTACTCAGTTAGCATATGCTAATGCTTTATGTTATATGATGTTATGTATGTCGAGGAAACAATAGATAATTATCTTGAATGAATGAATAGAAACTGAACTGTAAATCCTTGTTTCGGTCGTGTTCCCTGATAGTATTATAAGAGTGAAATTCCTGAAATAATTGTAGAAACTTGTGTCTCGTAGTCTCCATAAGATATCTTAGTTGATACCTCATCTACGTCGTAGGTAATGCAGACATATTTCTCCTCTGTCACGCCGATATCTTACAACTTACTGAAAAACAAAGGATATGGACCTTCCTTTTCATTCACCTATGTCTAGTGTTTATTTGAGTTTAGATATGTCTAGTACAGGAGAAGGCATGTCTACCCCTAATTCATCCATGATGACTGTTGGAGTCACTCCTCTCTCGGTGAGTACTCTAAGACATAGTGCATCTACTCCACCTCCTTCTCCAAGTGCTCAAGTGGTTAATCCCTCAGCAACTTCTAATGTTATAGGTGAGTCTAGTGGGATGGTTATTGGGATACTGAGTGTACCTTATACTTCTTATCCTTTCATCCAGAATGCTCAAAGTGGTCTGAGTGGGTCCACCTCTTTTGTCGAGGGATTTCCATGGAATGGAGGACACATTCCTCCATCCACACCTTACGTAGGTCCATGGCCTACTTATGTGGGTGTCTCGTCTGGGAACTAAAACACCTTCATAGGTTACAGTTTCCAGACCTCTAGTTAGGTTTCAGTCACTCCATTTGAGAGCTCCCCCGTTTCACTGTTTTGGGGAGGAATATCCGCTCCTATTTTTCAAACTCTCGTTTTGGCTGGAGCAGGACAAACTACTTATCACACACCACAAGTTAGTAATCCTTTTGTATTTTGGGTGGAACCCATTTCAGAATAGTTCTAAAACATCACAACGAGTGGCTAGGGGCAACCCACCTTTTCTTTTTGGGAAATTTTTTGGTTGAAATTAAAGGTATGATGATAGTAACTAAGTTTTAAGTATTGATTAGAGTTAGTATTTATTAAGAAAAATGAAGTTAGGTTGTGGTTAGCCTTTTAGGTTAAATTGGCCTTATAGATCATTATAGCTTAGATTTGGTTTAGAGTTAGGGTTAATAGTTAAGTTTTTTAGTATTACAAATTTTAGAATTGGTAAGGTTAATAATTTAGATTTTATAAACACATTAACAAATTTGGAATATAATTATTAGTTAGGTTTAATATACTAATACAAATTTCAATTTTTTCTTTATCTAGGTTGTTAATATTTGGTGGACTTCATTAGAATAATTTAAAACCTATTAAAAACCATTAATTCTATGCTACTCTCTTAACCTAGAAGCTCAAGACACTTTTCTCCTAATGATGAGCCTTCTTGAGTAGCATGAAAAGTTGAGACTTATATCTTTCAACCCATTTTTCCATCTCTCCTTGTAGATGGCTATTGTTTTATGCCATGTAAATTGTATACTTTATGGTGTGAACCTCACAAAGATATTTTTGTAAATGTCATGTTCATATATATGTCATCTAAATAAAAAATTCAAACATTGTAGATATAATGGGAACATGTTTGGATTTTTCTTTCAAGGACAAGAGTGAAGGAATTGGAAAATAATTTCATTCAACAATTCTAACAAATACATCAAGGCAAAATGGGTGAGGCATGACAAGCACCCGGTTGATCAAATCCAAGATTGTTTTTCAAGAAGAATATCAAATCCTTGATAACTAAGATACAAAACACGATCAATAATATATTATATTCTCATCTAAAATACAATAACATACCATCAATACAATTTGAAATTGTGGGCTTAAAGCTTGGCATGCTTCCATATCAGTCCACATGTTTAGAGCTCATTGTCTAATATGAGGCCTTCTAATGAAAATTTAAGTTTTTGTTCTCTTCATATCCCTATGAAGGGATCCTATTTTCCATAAAAATATATTCACGAAATAAATTTATTGTGCTATGAAAATATGGATAGAATTTTGTGTGCTATGAAAATATGTATAGAATTTTGTATACATAATAGCACTTACAACAAGATGTGCAAAAATGAGATTTTTTTTATCCTCAAGAATAATTGATAGTTCATGTTGATTAGCATTATCGTCAATAATATTTAGTTTTTATCTTTTCAAAATGGAAATGATTTCTCTTATTAAAATTGTATCTTGATTAATATATATTTATCTATCTAAAATAAGAATCGTAAAATGTAATTGAATTTAAAAGAGTGATTTGAAAGCTACTAAGGCTTTGACTAGTGATTGACTATGCATCAACTTCACATCAACATGAGCAAGTCAAATTCATTAAAAAAAGTGGATGAAAATTATTTTCATCCCACAAGGTCATACAGTAAGGACATCTTTCATAGAATACCAAAAAGGACAACAAATCCACACAACTTTAAACAATTCGAGGATCTTAAAAAAACCCACACAACTAAAGAAGAATTCGAGGATCCCAACAAACTCACACAACTAAAGAAGAATTTGAGGAGACTAACAAACCCACATAACACAGCTAACAAACCCACAAACCTAAAGCTAACAAACCCACAAAACTAATGAAGAATTAAAGGATCCTAACAAACCCACATAAAACATTTTTTTAACCAATGCATTGCATTTCCATGCTAAGTCTATTCTCTTCCCTCAAAACACGATCAATAATATATTATATTCTCATCTAAAATACAATAACATACCATCAATACAATTTGAAAGTGTGGGCTTAAAGCCTTGGCATGCTTCCATATCAATCCACTGTTTAGAGCTCATTTTCCGGTATAGAGCTCATTGTTTTCAATTTAAAAGAGAGAATACTAGTGATTGACTACGCATCAACTTCACATCAACATGAGCAAGTCAAATTCATTAAAAATAGTGGATGAATATTATTTTCATCCCATAAGGTCATAAAGTAAGGACATCTTTCATAAAATACCGAAAAGGACAACAAATCCACACAACTTTAAACAATTCGAGGATCCTAAAAAAAACCCACACAACTAAAGAAGAATTTGAAGAGCCTAACAAACCCACATAACACAACTAAACAATTTGAAAAGCCTAACAAACCCACAAAACTAAAGGATTGTAACAAACCCACATAAAACATTTTTTTAACCAATGCATTGCATTTCCCTGCTAAGTCTATTCTCTTCCCTCAAAACTTTCCAATATAGGAGCAGGTGGTGTCATTGCAGCCTCTGACTTGTTAAACAGGATCTCCATTTCCTTCTGCTTCTGCTGTAATGCCTCCACTTCTCTGTCCTTGTCCTTCTGCTTCAGCTGTAGTGCCTCCACTTCCCTGTCTGTGTTTCAGCTGTAGCGCCTCCATTTCTCTGTCCTTGTCCTTCTCCTTCAGTTGTAGTTCCATGCGATAAATCTCAAGTCTCATCTTTTCATTCTCCAAATGTTTTTCCTCAAGTGCCATGCGTTTATACTCAATTTCCATCTTTTTAATCTCCAACTCCAGCCTTTTGAATTCATTTTCAGGTAGTGCCATGCGTTTATACTCAATTTCCATCTTTTTAATCTCCAACTTCAGCCTTTTCAATTCATTTTCGGGCATCCATGCTGTTCTTGGACA
>LPNX010665133.1:83725-106853 GCA_001517045.1 Pseudotsuga menziesii | reverse complement strand
TTGGTCTGATTTGGCTCTTCCAAGCACATCATTCAGTCTCGTATAGCTCTTGTTGAGTCCCTTGAATTTGTCTTTACATTGCTTGGGAGAAATAGAGAGATCATGTTTCTCCATCATGATATTTGAAACAGATTTCCACTTGCGAGGCTTCTTCTGATTGCCAGTAGTGCGCTGCACATCAGAAACCACTTGAATCAGAATCGTCACCATGTCTTCTGTCCATGTCATCCGTGACCGTAGGGTCTCACCGTCGTCGTCATGCACATGTTGCTGCTGCTGTTGTGAAGGGGCGCGCAAGTCCACGATTTCCGCCACCGAATAACAGTCAATCCTTCACGACACAGTAAACACAATCGCAGTCCAAGCTTCGTATGATTCAAAACAGATCCGTTGTATATAACGTTGTCCTTGGTATATAAGTAGGTATGGCTTGTTATATAATTTGGTCGGTCATTTTGTGAAAAAAACCGTCCAAAGGTCATTTTGTAAAAAAAAAAACGTTCAAAACAATTAATATATATAATTCAATGGTTTCCAGCTTCAACGCAATCTATGCCATCTCCTCCCACTCTTCCACCATTGACTAGCTATTATTTATTTTAACCAAAGCTTCCCTCCTTGATCTCCCTGGGCTAGAATATAACTCTCTGCCTCCCTCGTTTAATATATATTTTCATGGTTTCCGGCTTCAAAGCAATCTATCCCATCTCCTCCCACTCCTCCGGCATCGACATAATACATTTGGTCCGGTGGGGCACGAGTTGCTGTTCGGTGGGGCTGAGAGAGCCCGTCCAGCCATTTTTAAACTCTACGTGTAAGATAAAAAAGGTTTCATAACTTTGAGTGGATAGTGATATGTTTGTTTTATTTAGGTTTTTTTTATAATAATAAATAAATGAAGTTATTTAAATTACATTTTAGACTTTTAAGTGGATTTGACAAATAATATGTATAATTTTGAGTGGACAAGGGTATGTTTGTTTTATTTTATGATAAAGTTATTTTATATTTTGGATGTTTCAAGCCGATTTTGGGTGAAATTTGGTAATTTTTATTTGGTGAAATTTAATTTAGAAAGTGTTATAATTGTCTTTTGAATTTATAAATAGATTTAATACCCAATATATTCAAAAGTCTCGAGGTAAGATGCACATTCTAGTATTCAAATATGAGGGCATTCTTGGTAGTGAGAATGCATCATTATACAATGACAATAATTGAAAGGAGCTCAGTATTTTTACACTTTCTATTACATTTATCATATATAATTGAATACGATATGACCTTCCTCTACTCCACATGCTTACTTTACCAAAGTACCTACCTCTCTGGTTTATTCACTCTAAGTATGTTGAAAGGTACACTTGTTGATGTTTCATATGAGAACCCATACCTCATTGAATATGTGTTAAATATATGTTTGACCATAATATATTGAACTTTTTTAATCCGTTCAATATCCATCTTTGAGTCTGAAAGGATGTGAAGTTATCTGATGTCTTTATATACAACCATCGTTACAACTATAAGTATGCTCAGAATTTCAACATAATTATTAAATTGTGTTAGTTCCTACACCTCTCTTGAAATTGTAATTTTGGTTCTACAAAATTATAAATCCTCCTTATCTACATGTTCCTGGATTTCCTTTTGGCGATCCATCCCAAATAATGTGTTGCTACATTCAATCAAAATTTGGTGGTGGTTTCATTTTTTTTTTCCTTTGTATATGGACTTATGGGAGGGTTCCCCATATAATATAATAAATTCAAAAGTGGGGAGGTAGGATGCACATTCTAGTCTTCAAATATGAGGGCATTATTGGTAATGAGAATGCGCCATCATACAATGACGAGAATTGAAAGGAGCTCAATATTTTTACACTTTCTATGACATTTATCCCATGCTTCGATGGGCAATGGGAGAGAAACATTCTCATGGTAGAAGAGGTATTCCCGTTGCATATCAAACCACACTCGATACGTCTTTGATGAAGGGACTAGATACCAATATATGAGTGATGAATTCCCCATGATATTTGCACATATGACATATTCATGGTAGAAGTGTATTTCTTAATATAGCTGGAAAGGTGAGGCTCAAACAACCCTGTATGATCCTCACCCCTCCATGTGTCCTATTTACTCTATGTTTTTCTATGTTACTCTATCGATCAATTGCTAACAATTTTGCAACTTTAATATCCTTATTTTTCGACATTGAAGCCTCTCGAGTATCAACCCCCAATATATGGATTAATAGTGAGTCTATATAGGTAAAAGGGAAGGTCATTAAGAAATGATGAATAAGGTGTGGGAAATCATGCTTTACAAATGACACATCATATCTGAGGTGCATTGATCAAGAACATATTGACACGGAAACCTATATTTTGGGGGTTGTACTAATAACAATTGAACATATTGTTGGAGATCCATATTGTAGGGGTGCATGCATCTATGATATCCACTTTATGGGGAGTTGGTTAAGTTTTTTTTTAGAATCCCCTTTTATTTTGTAATTAGATCCACTTTTTTGAATATTACTTGAGAAGCACTCCATGGAGAATGGGACACATTGTAGCGAAGGATACCTAACTAAAATTTATAAGGTCACTGAAGAGCCATGGATTGAGGAATATCCAACCCTTGAAAATACTTCTAGTGCTCAAATATGGACCAACCCTCCCTTGTTGAAGAATACAATATTGAACTTATTGTGATCCTCATGCAGAAGGTAGAAGAAGAGGGCATTTCTATTTCATTGTCAATAGATGTAATAATTAATAAAGATGAATTTGTTGCTGATGCAAATAGTAAGGTTTTGTTTCTGAAATGCAATTATAAAGAATCACGACTTACAAGAAACAAATAAATGGCCTTTTGTTTGGATTTTCAGGTGAGATTAATCCTTTAATTAAATACTTTAAATTATTTTTCTTGAAGGTTAGCTAAACTTTAGTATTAGGTTTATCCTTGGCTTACGTGTTGTATGTGGTTTATAAGTTGTTCCTACTAGTGATATTGTAGATGGATGGATGGGTTTATAATGTATTTCATGGAACAAGATTTAGACACAGTAAACTTAGAATTTTCAATGAAACACATGTGGAATAGAGCTATAATCATAATGATGATGATGACGTCATAGTAAAGTCAAATAAAGTCTAGATGAGTAGTCTTAGACAATCAAAATAGTTATTAAAGGTAGTAAGTATAAATTTATGGTGAGTATACCTTTATTGCATAAATCTACAATATTTTTCATTTCATGTGTTGGCATTGTTTTCCAAGTTTTTTTATATCATCTTTGTGTGGACTTGGAGACAAGTGCTCAGTGTAGGGTGAATATGGCCCCATGACCTCGTACAATTGGTTTGTTTGGTGTTTTAATGGGCCATGCATTGGGAGTTGGTACTAGAGCTCCTAAATATTCTTGTGGGGGGCAATGAAGCATATAGTGGGGGTGGGGTGGGATCTAATGATTCACTGATCTAGTTTATGAGGTGCTCTGAGCCTTGACCTGGCATTTTCTTCCATAAGTGGATGTGACAACATGGACAAAGAAAGTGACAACAGAGCTTTTAGTTTGTGAAATATTACCTTGTTTTTATATAGAAAAGAATTTTTTTCATACTCGCATACATATCATTCTTATCAGAAAGATTCATTTCTCTCCCATAGACATGTTAGGATTAATTATAATTTTCCTTTGACCAAACCATGTTCTAAATGTCATTTAATAGCAGAGGAGTATGTTTCCACTTCACTAGTGTCACAGGGAACTAATCTAGGGCCCACATGTTGGAATATATTATATTCCTTGGAAGGTAATAATGTCTTTGTATTATGTCGAAAGTTGTCTACAATCTTAAGTAAAAGAGTAATACATTTAACCCATAGTTATATGGTGTTGTATTTACTTGTGTAGAGTATTTGTCCATGGTATTGTATTAAGAGATATTATTTTAGAGAATTATACTATCCCATATGCAATATATGAGAGTAATTCCTCCTCATCTCTTAGTATATAATAGGGTCAAGTGAGTCTCTACAGATCATGCATTCTTGATGTAATAGTGGTACTATTGTGACATTGATGTACATCATCTATATTCTTTGGGGTATTTGTGCTTTGCTCTCTTGTAAGATTGGAGAAGACATTCTAGACATAATAGAAGCAGGGATAATTTTAGGGGCGAATTTTAGCCGAGTGAACTATTTTTCCATGTTTTTCTCTCAAAAAACATTTGCCATTTTGCATTTTTTGAAGCCCTGTTTCGCCCTTTTTTGATGGGGTAAAATTTTTTCACCCTAAAAATCGCTAAATTATTACATAAACGATATAAAATCCTTGGAAATTAAAATATTTTTTGAAAAATATCGCCAATCATTTTATAGTTGGCATTTTAAGAATTGGTAATATTCACCAACATTTATACACTTTTAAATAAGTATGGTTCCTTAATATCATCCCTGAATAGAAGACTACCTTCCAGTGGATGTAACCCATTAGGGTGAACCACATATATCGGTGTTCTCTTGTCCTTTTCTTTTCTTGTTCTTATCTTTTGTGATATGTTGTTGGTTGCTTAGATAGGTTAACTAGTTTAGCTTGACTATACTATTCTAACATGGTATCAGAGTAGGTTGCTATGATCTAGTACCTTCTATAGATTTCAATCAATAATGATTATCATTTGGGCAATGTCATTTTGTTGTAGAATTGTTTTCTATCTGGTAGCCATTAGGCTTCTCTTCAGATCTGGGCATATTTCTGCAATTGTTTTACCCTAACCCTAACTTGTTGTGTAAGTTTTTTGCATAATTTTTTCAAGGGTTTCTTTATGTTTTTTCTATAGATCTACATGATTTCGGGGCTCTCCTCAAGGAGATCTTTCTTCCGATTATAAAAATGACAGTTATAAAAATGGTCATAACTTGGTCAGTTTTTACCATAATTTTATTATATCGTATTTTTGGAATTGGAAATGCCATTCTGGATCCACCCATGTGACTAGAACAAAAAATTGGGTATTTTTGGGCTTCCTTTTGGTAATAAAAATGACAGTTATACAAAAGGGTCGTAACATGGTTATTGTTTATCATATTGTTTATTATAGCCTATTTTTGGAATTGGAACAACCATTCTGGGTCCACCTATGCGACTAGAACAGAATATTGGGCTTTTCTGGGCACATTGTTTTTTTATAGGGTTGTTAGTGAAAGTTTCTCCTCTTTTCTTTACTATGTTTCTAACTGTGCTTTTATAGATTCAGATCAGTAAAGTGTAACTATTTTCAAGTTCTTCACTGTTTTTCTATCATTTTTCAATATTAGGGTTTCTTATTTCTTGACAAAATTTCACTCATTATGACCTCTCAGGTAGCTGATGTTCCTGAATTAGTTGGTTCTAACTATCTTTCCTAAAAGAGAAAGATGATTGATGTTCTCAGGAGTAAGAATATTCATAGGCTAGTAAATTGTGAACACAAGACACCTACTGGTACTGATGATTTAGCTATATGGGAAGCTAAAAGTGATCAAGCAAGGGGGCTCATTGCTCAAAATATTGTAGATAGTCTTCAGGTAGGTATTGAGGCAGAAGACAACCCGGTTTAGGTATGGAAAATTCTTTCATCTTTATTCAATAAATCTGATGATGTTTCTTCATATTATCTTGAAAAGAAGATCTTTGACCTCAAACATGCTGACTTTGAAAGAGTTGAGTTATATGTTGCTGAATTGAAAACTTTAAATAAAAAAATTAAATAGTTGTGGTAAATATTACAAGAAAACTGACACTGCTCTTATTGTTCTTGTAGAACGTAAAATGACATCTTGTTTTGATATGTTCATCCAAACTAGGAATAGATCTCTAGAATTGTCTCAAAGTACTACGAAGAAAACTTTTGATGATTTTTGTAAAGGATTGATCAATGAGAAAGAAAGGTTAATTGTTTCAGGACAACTCACACCTAATAAAGCTCTAAGAACACTTAATAAGCATCATAAGAAAATTTTTAATAATGCTAAAGGTTCTAATCCTTCTAATACTAATTCTGGACATGCTTCTCATGCTTCTAATGGAAATAGTAAACAGAAGAAAGTATATGTTCCTTGTAAATATTGTGGTAAAACTAACCATCCTGAAAAGAATTGTTTTAAAGAAAAGCATGTAATGGCTAAAGCTAAAAAGAAAAATGCTCATGACTCTCAAGTAGCTTTATGTGCATCTGTTGTTTTGCCTAATAATTCTTCTTCTAACGTGGAATGAATAATGGATTTTGGTGTATCTAAACATATGACTGGTGATTCTTCTTTATTTACTTTTTATGACAATCATAAACAAGTATCTGAGAAAGTTTCTATAGGTGATGGTAAACAACTTTCCGTAATTGGTTTCGGTAATGGTAATGTTACTAATGGTCAATTGGAATATGTTTTTCATGTTGAACACATGCCCATTAACTTACTTTCTATTTATCGTGCTTGTCAAAAAGGGTTTAAAGTTGAAGAATGGCCTGAGAAATATGTTCTTAAAGATATCAATCAAATTTTCAAAGTAGTTTCTTCTGGTTCTGTTGATCATATTGCTAGTCTATATAAATTTGTTGGTTTTAACTCAACTAAAAGACAACCTTTTTATTCCTATGTTGTCCACACTCATGAACAAAGTAAATTATGGCATGAAATATTAGGTCATTTGAATTATGGTAAAATGCAATTGTTAACTAAAATGGTACATGGATTGCCTCATATTTCTTCTACTAATGGTGTTTGTGAAGGTTGTGTTCTTGGTAAACATCGTAGAGAAATGTTTGAGAAAAGGTAAAGCTTGGCATGCTAAATAACCTTTGCAATTAATTCATAGTGACATTTGTGGTCCTCTTGAATTTCCCTCTTTATCTCGTACAATCTATTTTCTTACTTTTATTGACGACTTTAGTAGAAAATCATGGGTTTATTTCTTCAAAAATAAAAGTGAAGTTTTTTCAATTTCTAAATTTTTAAATATTTGGTTGAAAATGAGTCTGGTAAGAAGATTAATACTTTAAGATCAAATAATGGGGGGGAATTTGTTAAGAATGAATTTGAATCTTTTTTTATCTAAACATGGTATTCAACACGAAAAGATTGTACCTTACACACCTCAACAAAATGGTGTTGCTGAAAGGAAAAACAAAACTTTAGTTGAAATGGCTAGATGTATGCTTTATTCTAAAGGAAAACATAAAAAAAAATTGGGCTGAAGCTATAAGTTGTTCAACCTTTATTTTAAATCGAATTCCTACAAAAGCCGTTAAACATGTTACCCCCAAGGAAAAATGGAATGGTCAGAAACCTAATATTAGTAACTTTAAGGTGTTTGGTTGTGAATTTTGGGCTCATATTCCTGATGATAATCGAAAAAAGTTAGATCCCAAGTCTCACAAATGTAAATTCATTGGCTATTCTGAGGATTCTAAGGCTTATAGGTTATTTGATACCTATACTTAGAGTGTTATCATCAGAAGGGATGTTCACTTTACTGAAGTATCGTCACCACCTGAGTCTGTTAAACCTCATGTTACATTGAATATCCCATTGTCTCCTGTTACTCCTATCTCAGTTTCTTCTTCCAGTTATGTTCCCATTGTTGATCCTAGTTCACCCTCTTCTTCAAGTATTCCACCTGAATGTACTGAAGCTAAAGAAACTTTTGTTTCCTCTAGCCTTCCTGTTTGGACCCGAAAAAATCTTAAATCTGTAGGTAGTAAGGTCGGTATCCCTTCCAACCCTCGTAGAACTAGATCTAACTTTTCCCTTATGACCAAAGTTTTGGCCACAAATGATCCTACCTCTTATGCTCAAGCTCAAGGTAAACCTCAATGGGAACAAGTTATGACTGCTGAGTATGAGTCTCTTGTGAAGAACAAGACTTGGTATATTGTTCCTCTTCTTGTTGGTAAGAATTTAGTTGGTTGTAAATGGGTTTATAAAACTAAGTTCACTACAGAAGGATAGATTGAAAAGTATAAAGCTAGGCTAGTTGCAAAATGTTTTAATCAACTTGAAGGTATAGATTATATTGAAACTTTTGCTCCTGTTGCTAAAATGAATACAATAACAACTATTTTATCTATTTCTTCATCTTATAAATGGGAAGTACACCAAATGGATGTTAAAAGTTATTTTTTAAATGTTGATATTACTGAAGAAATTTATATGCAACAACCTCTTGGTTTTATTAATCCCGAATCATCAAATTTAGTATGTAAATTACACAAGTCTTTATATGGTCTCAAACAAGAACCTAGGGCTTGGTATGATAAAATTGATGCATATTTTTTGAAGAATGGTTTTAAGCGTTGTATATCTTATCCAAATATGTATGTTTAGAACTTTGGTACTAATATTCTCATTGTTGTTTTATATGTAGATGATCTAATCATCACAAGAAGTCAACTTACATTAATTCAAAATCAAAAAAGTGATCTTCAAAAGCATTTTGAAATGAATGACCTTGGTTTATTGCATTATTTTTTGGGTCTTCAAATATGGCATATGGAAGATGGTATGTTTCTCTCTCATTCATAGTATGCTACAGACCTATTGGATCATTTCCATATGAGTGATTATAAATATGCTCCTAAATGATTTCAGTGTGGTGTAAAGTTAATTGTTGAGTGTACCACACCGCTTGTTGATGCTACTCTTTATCGTCACCTTGTAGGAAGTTTGATATCTTTAACTCACAACCGACCAGAACTCTCTTTTGCCATCATTTTGGTTTGTCGGTTCATGCAACAACCTCATGAAATTCATTGGCAGGAAGCCGAACGGATTCTGAGATATTTACAGGGGACATTACACTATGGTGTTTTTTATTCTAGGAGTACTGCAGTTTCACTCTTTGGTTACACAGATTCTGATTGGGCAAGTGACAGTTTTGATCGACAGTCCACTGTAGATTATGTATTTCAACTTGGTTTGGGTCCGATTTCTTGGTCGACCAAGAAGGTGAAGAATCTTTCTTTACCTTCATCTGAAGAAGAATATAGAGCAACCAAATAAGTAGCTAAAGAAGCAGTTTGGTTATGACATGTTCTTATAGATCTTGGTCTGGCTCCAAAATCGTCTACTATGTTGAAATGTGACAATCAGGGTGCAATCGAGCTTGCTTATAATCCGATATATCACTCCAAGACAAAGCATCTAGACCTTTATGCTCATTACATTCACGGACTTGTGGCAGATGGTATCTTTTCTTTTCATTATTGTCTTACCGAGCAGCAAGCAACATATATATTCACCAAATCCTTCACTGAGGTGAAGTTTATGCATCTTCATTCCTTACTTGGAATGCGAGAATTTGTCATCAAGGGGGAGTAGTAATGACTCCTTCCTTCCTTAGTGTTATTGTGAGCCTTTCTCCCAACCATTATTAAGGGGGAGTGTTGGAATTATTATATTCCTTGGAAGGTAATAATGTATTTGTATTTTGTCGGAAGTTGTCTACAATCTTATGTAAAAGTGTAATACATTTAACGCATAGTTATGTGGTGTTTTATTTACTTGTGTAGAGTATTTGTCAATGATATTGTATTAAGAGATGTTATTTTGGAGAATTGTATCATCCCACATGCAATATGTGAGAGTAATTACTCCTCATCTCTTAGTATATAATAGGGTCAAGTGAGTCTCTACACATCATGCATTCTTGATGTAGTAGTGGTACTATTGTGACACTGTTATACACCATCTATATTCTTTGGGGTATTTCTGCTTTGCTATCTTATAAGATTGGATAATACATTCTAGAGATAATAGAAGACTACCTTCCCGTGGATGTAACCCATTAGGGTGAACCACATATATCAGTGTTCTCTTGTCCGTTTCTTTTCTTTTTCTTATCTTGTATGATATGTTGTTGGTTGCTTAGATAGGTTAACTAGTTTATCTTCACTCTACTATTATAACACCATCTACCACTTGATGCACCAGTTTGCAGGAGTTTAGAATCTCTAGAGGATAATCCCTATAATTTAGTAACCCACACTAAGTCATGGGAGTCTTATAATCAGTTAACCCTAGTCTATGTTGACTTATCCTCCAATGGGCATCAGTTAGTTCATCTCCAATTAGCCTACCGACACATTTTCATGAATTAAGGAGGTTAGGAACCTTTTTATACCTACCTTGATGAGTTAACGTATTGTGAACTAGTTTAGTTGTCTTCAGTTAAACTAGTGATCCTCAAGTGGTGATTTTCCCATAGTTAGTGAGCTTTGGAGCTAGTCCAAGTGGGTGAATTTGAATCACACCTAGTGGATTACAATTATCCCTATTGTATCATCATCATATTACATGGAGATTAAGGATAATGACAGTAATGTTATTCTAACCATTTTTTGCATCTTAACTGTTCAATTTCACCATAATTGTTTGATCATTATACATTGAATTGCTTCTTCCTCCTTCAACCTTCTTTCATAGTGGGGTTCATTCTATCCTAAATATCCTGAATCTTTGCTAAATTAAACATGGTATCAAAGTAGGTAGTCAAACCAACTTCAATCCTCTGAGACTTCCATTGACACACCAAAAGAATTTGGGTTCCACATAATTCCTCGTATATTTTCCTTGCTCCCTCTATATTTTATCTAGAGAAGTCTATCTAGGTTTGATGCACTTAGATAATGTGTACATGTTGATGTAGACAATTATTGAATTGGTTTTCCTTTCAATTGAATAGTTTTTGCAAGTAAATCGAAGAATTTTGAAGCATTGTGTTTCCTCTGAAGATTGAAGATGGATAATTCAGTAACCTTAACACCTAGGATCCTCACACCTTTAAACTATATTGATTGGAGGGATATATTTTGTACTTTGTTGTGCAAGAAAGGTCTATAAATGGTCACTATGGGAAAGGAGGTCAAACCACAACATGCTATTTAGAAGTTGAAGTATCTGATCAAGCTGGATGAAGAATTTGGCTTCATGTGCATTCATATCTCCATGGACTTACACTTCCATATTGATGGATTAAAAAATCTAAAGAAAGTATGGTATAAGCTTGAAACACTGTTTGGAAAGAAGAATGAGCTAAGAGGCCATTTTCTAGAGAATTAGTTGTTTTCTATTCATCCCAACAATTTCAAAACCATCTAGCAATTTTTCTCCAAATCCAAATTCTTGTTCATGCAGTGTAAGAAGTGTGGGATTGACAAGAAGGATGTGTAATTGGTGCTCTCAATTCTGAGCAAACATGGCCAAGAATTCTCATTTTTTGTATCCACCTTTAACTCCTGGAGTCTGAAAAATCCTAATTGGAAAATTCTATCCCTTGATTGCTTCACATAACCTCTTATTAAGGAACAAGGTAAGATGATACAGATGGGATCCCTCAAAGCGTAAAAAAAACAGGGTCTCTTAGCTGGGGAGACTAAGAATGGACAAGAAAAGGGGAAGCAGAAAGGAAAAGAAAATAACAACACTGATTTCAAGTGTAAGGAGAAGCATAATCCTTTAGAAGGTGCCTTGGGCTCCAAGAAGGATAAGCACAAAAGTTTTGACAAGGCCAAGTGGTCATACTGCAAGAGAGAGAATCATCTAGAGAACCTATGTACAAAGAAAAGCATAGAACAAATGTCTATGCTCCTTGAACATAACAATATTTCCCTTCCTAAAGGTGTAAGGAATCCTGATCCTAGAAATACGGTTGAATATCATGAAATATTCCATGCACTAAAGGCAGGCTTCTCTCAGTCACAATATTTTCTCACTAATTCTCGATCCTCCAACCACATGGTTTCCTCCAAATAACCATTCTCTTCTTTGGATCTCTATAGTGGACCAAGCATTCACATGGGAGATGAATCTAAAATCCCAAGTATTGGGAAAGGTTCAATCACATTTAATCATGGAGTGTTCATGAATGTTATCTATGATCCCTCCATGGCAGAAACTTTGTTGTATGTATACTAGATGACCCATACTGGCTCACCCAAGAGATTCATATTTAATCCTGACTCAGTGGAGATATTAGAAATATTTATTAGGAATCTGATAGAGAAAGGAGATGTAAATCATACCTTCAAGGCATACAAACTTTCTCATTTTCTTCCTCACTCATATCCCAGTGTCGTATTGACTCATGTTAATGATACACGAAGGATTTGGCATGAAACATTTGGCCATTTGAATTTCAAATATATCAAGAAGTCACACAATGAAGAGATGGTTGAGTTTTTTCCTTCATGAAGTCCTATGAAGGTTTATGCAATGGTTTCTTGGTAGGTAAGCATACAAAGAGAAGGTATGAGATTGGAAATGAAAGAATACCCAATTCTACACTTGATTTATTTCATAATGATGTCTTCAGACCAATTCCTACAATATCTATCAATGGATCTAGATAGTTTCTGATCTCCATTCAATACTACACAATGCATTGTTGGATCTACTTCCTTAAGCAAAAGTCTAAGGTGTTTGAAACCTTTTAAATTTTCAAATCGTTAGCTAAGAACAATCATGGGAAGAATATCAAATCACTTAGATTAGATAATAGAGGAGAATACATCAAAACAGAATTCCAACACCTGCGTGCTTCAGTAAGTATTCAAATGCCCCACTCAATCCCATACACACTGTTGGTTGGATTAATTGTCTAATTAATTAAACAACTGAAACTACCAAAACACAAAGTGTCAACCCAAAGAAGTCTTTTATTTCAAAGCTATTGTGCAAGATATATGTAGGCACAATTTTTACCTGACACTATTGATCTATTGGTGCGAAATCAAAACTCATTATAAACTAGATCACACCTTCTTGAAAAGAAAACAAACCTCAATCCTATTCAGAAATCCAAACTGTACATCTAATCACACTTCAACAAAATCAATTCCTATGAAGCAAGTTATAACTACATAAACCTGAAAGAAATGCTATCTTGTCCAACGATCTATCAAATGAATTTACATGAAAACAACTATGACAAATATACTGAATGAAATCATACAACTGTGATAAATCTAATGAATGAAAGCATGAACTAAATAATAATCAAATATAAACAATAACACACTTACAATCAACACTATCAATATCTGCTTAGGGAAGAGGGCCCTTCCTCCACTGAGCAGATCTAGATCTCCACAATGAGGGTCTACAACTCAAGAATCAAGAAAAGTCCATCATGTATTATTAGAATGAAATCATTGTTATATTTTTATCACTTAATCAACATGATCTAGGATCTTATCTAAAAGAGACAAGAGACACAAAGATTTTCCTGGGGAAAACCATAAAGGAGAAAACCCCACAACTTGCTTAGATATAGAATGAGCACCAATGGCATCAGTAAAACCCAAAGATAGAAAATATGATCTCCAACTTTTTTTCTCTCTCTCACTTGTGTGAGCACTTCCTCTCTCACTCATGTGCACAAGTTAAGCGGAGTATGTGTATAAAATAGAGAGTTTCACTATCTATTTATAATAGCTTCTGACTTGACAATTACTTACCAAGGCCGACATATATAAGAGAGTCTAATAACCCTATTTCCCCTCAACTGTGGGGACTTTGACCCCCTTATCAACAAGGAGGGTTAACCTAAACTCAATTGTGGGGTGTATTTCCCCAACTTACAACAGAGGGTAAACCTCATTTACTTTGCATGACTTTATTATATTAATGACTATCCAGGTAGGAACATTGGGGTACAATGAAATATAAATGATAATCCCGATAGGAACATTGAGGTACAATATAAGTGAATACATTCCAAAGTTACATATACATCAACACTCCCTCTTAACTAGGAAGGTATTATGTTGACACAATTCAATAGCACAAGTCTTCATCATTGGATCATCACTGGATCAACATCAAGTCTAGATCATCACTCTATCATCATCACTAGATCAACATCAAGTATGGATCATCGCCGGATCAACATCAAAGATGGATCATCACTAGATCAAAGCTAGATCATCACTAGATCATCATAATCACTGCTTCTACTATCTCTATCAAATGGTGATATCTCTCAATTCTACTCGTCACAAGAAGTTCTATAGAGCCAACCCTTTTTCATGCTAGTTGTAGGCCTAACATCCATGTAGGTCTTGATCAACAGATCCATCCCTTTTTCATGCTAGATGTACTGCCTTGCCTTTGTAAGGACTTCCCCTACAGAGCCAATCATTTTTCATACTGGATGCAACACCTTGCCTCTTGCAAGGATTTTCCCTATAGAGCCAGTCCTTTTTCATACTGGATGCAGAACCTTTCCTCTTGCAAGTATTTCCCCTACAAAACCAGTTCTTTTTCATACTGGATGCAGCACCTTTCCTCTTGCAAAGATTTCCCCTGGAGAGCTAGTCCTTTTCCATATCGGATGCATCACCTTTCCTCTTGCAAGGATTTCCCCTACATATCCTGTTATCACTCCAGGAAAATCCTCTAGGTTGTAGCTCGAGCATGCCTGGTAACTTAAATATTTTGAGGGTTTTCTAATATGGATCAAGTCGGGTGACCTATATGACCTTCCACTCTCAAGACATGCATGAAACTCAATCAGGTACAAGGCTTTTAGTTACCAATGTTCAGAGGTTTACAATAAGGTGCAGGGATGGAGAACTCATCAGGATGGTAGATTTTCCCACAAAATAGATGCATATAAATGGCTAAATCATGATAAGAATGGTGTTTATAATTCAAATCACATCAATATTCCAATAGGGTGATAGCTATCAGTCATTAATTAACTTGAATTTAACCTGAATACACATTCAAGCACAAGCACAGAAAAGAGAAAAATGGAAGTTGAACAAATGATAACAAAAGAGCTTATATTAAATCATGAGAAAAATGAGAAGCTGACAATAGTATGGTCTACAAGTCATCAAAGTTGAACCTTTTCCATCAAATAAGTCTTAGGATTTATAGCCTTTACAAATTATACAGATCCTTAAAACTTGGATCTGTTTTTACAAAGATAAAAAAAAAAATAGTTTTTTGCAAATTAGGTTTAGAAACCCTAATTAAATACTTGTATAACTTAACTGAAGAATTAGTTCACTATTTGAAATTTCAGATAACTGATCAAATTGCTGGAAATCACTGCCACTAGCCCTCTGCTGGTTAAGTCATTTTTTCTTTTGAAAGGTAGGTGTTGGTGGCCTTTTCTGCTATTCTTTCATAGTAAAACCAAAACAGGCCTTTTCTTGATGCTTTCCTCCATGCCCTTCATCTTCAGAATATGTCCTTGAGCCATCTATATTCGCCCAAAATCGGTCCTGTATGCCAAAATTTGATTTTAAGCCTCTCTCTGATTTCAGTGGTTAAGAGACCAGTCTATCGAAACCATTAGCTACTAAAAGTGGTGCTTTCGATGGCTAATGAACTACCCAAGCATCTACCTAAGACATCGAAAGCCCTGCTTTGTAAAAATGATTAGGTTTTTCCCAAAAATGTCCTTTTAGGTCTATCAGCTTAGCTTTCTTCTTCAGCAAGCTCTGTTCTAGGAGGGTTAACAACAACCTGGCTGGTTTCTGGAGGTTGAAGGCTAACCGTAGCTTCAGCTAGGGTTTCCAGTGTGGGGTGTCTACTAGGGTTTGCCTTGGCCTCCTTCAGCTGCAATCTTTGGAGCCTAATCATATTATACAGCCTTGTGTTGTCCTTTAGGTATCTCCCGTGTCTTCTTTCTAGCAAGATATATGCTCCTCTCATCTCCCAGAAATCATTTTGCAATTGCTTGTTCCTTTTGGTCAATATAGTATTTCTTCTCTTTATTTCCCTTTCTAACACTTCCATCTCATAAATTTGCCTCAGTAATTGATTGATCTTTTGAGTTTTAGGCTTTCTAGAGAAAACCTTCTCGGCTAGTTCCTCTTGCTCCTTTGCTATGGGGGATGGTAGTGCTTCAGATACTGGTACAATTTGTAGAGCTAGGTCTGCACCTTCCTCTTGCTCCTCTTCAGAATCTGAGTAGGGTAGATTTAGAATATTTTCATTGTGTGTTTCAACCTCCTATCCATTCTCACTGAAGTCCAAGTTCCTTTTTACCTTCTTGGCCTTAGAAGAGGAGGGAAGTTGTTCTGCTGCTACTACTGGGGATATAGCCCTCCTCTTTCTTAGTCCCACTCCTTGGTTTGCTGGACCTCTTGGCAGGAGACTTCCCTTTCTCTTCTGGTTGAAGACCTGTCTCAAATCCATTACAAAATAGAAAATAAGGCCATTCCATATTCCTTCTTTTCAACAAATCCTGGATCAACAGTTAGATAAGCCCATGGTGGGACAGTCTACCAACAATCTTGGTTGGCTAGGGTTTCACTTGGTGTGCCATCTTTCTTAAACTTCTGTGTAAGTAAAAGGGAAAATTGAGTGGGATTTTACCTATGAAGTGGTTCATTAACTTGAAATGGTAGATCATGGCTCTATTGTATCTTCCTTCACATGTTAGGTAGACCACAATGGCCTTTAGTAGTTGTTTCCACCTCTCTTCCAACCATGATGATGGCACACTCTTCTTCCACACCACTCCTCTATTCTCAGACTTTAGGTAAGACCTGAACTCTACATCCTTTTGTATGGTGGCCTTGAACCATTTTCCTCCCGTGAAAGGGAGTTCTGTCACCTCAGTCATTAGGGTTTCATCTATGTGAAACTCCTCTTTGCCTATGACTGCTTTTGAACCATCAAATGAGAGGGCAAATTCCTCAACCACCTGCTCATGGGAACATTGTATCTTCTCACAAAACTTGTAGCGGCCAACATATTGGAAGAGTTTATAGACCTCTAGATGTGCTTCCAAATAGCCAATATCTCCCAACTCCTACCCGAGAGCAGGTCCTCTCTTCTTCATCTTGATGAATGCTACTCATGGGTACCTGCAAAAATAATTCTAAGCTTTGGATACGGTGTGTTAGTAGGCTACTTCATGAGAGATGGTTTTCGTGATGGAGATCAATGCTAAAATTGAAAGAGAAATATGCTGGAGTCCTTTGGCACTGATTATGAGTGTTTGTGCTGTCACGATGGATGCTAAGATCATAAGGTGATGGCAGCAGTTGATCTTCTCGATTTCCTTTGCCCAGCAGTCATTTTACAAATCAGCCTAGCTATTTGGTGAGCTTTCTGTTGTTCTTTTGGACATGTGGAAGAAAACTGAGGTTTCTAATCCTATGAGTCCTCTATTAGTTATATAACGACCTCCTTTACTTATTTCCACATGCGATTATGTAGGCTCAAGTCATTTTGGTGGTTTGTCATGCCCTACACTAATTTTTTATCTTGCTGGAGGGGTTCAATTTGACTATTTTCTAACTATTTCCTCACTTTTCCTTTTTCGTGGTTAATAGCCTCTAGGAGTTTGTCTTCTAGCCACCAAAAAGATGGATTTCAGTGGATAATGAAGTGATATCTCTTTTTCCTAAGCCTCCGAAACCATCATCCCATTGTCAAGGTGAAATCCTGCTTTCAGCGGATAATGGCCTCACCAAAAAACCCATTTAACCGTCGAAAACCTGTCCTTCCTATGGCTAATGAAATGCCTGAGCTTTTGCCTAAGACATCGTAAGCACATTTTCCCTGATTCTTATATTCCTACTTTCAGCGGCTAAAATCTGCATTGAATTGTTTGATAAGCTATCAAAAAGATCACCTTTAGGTGGCTAATGAGCTATTCCAAGTCTTGCCTAAGCCATCGAAAGCACCTTTACTAATGTCGCTTGCTTCCTGCTTTTGGTGGTTAAAATCGTTTTTGGTCTCCTCCTTAAGCAACCGAAAGCAACACTTTTCGATGGCTAATGAGTCTTTTAGAGTCTCTCCTAAGCCACCGAAAGTGTTAATTTAATTCTTCTTGCTCGAGCCGCTTTCAGTGGTTTACCTTTATCCTGCGTTCAACCATTTAACTGTCGAAACATATATTTTCGGTGGCTAATGAGCTATTAAAATCCTCACCTAAGCCATTGAAAGCTATAACTTCCAAAATTTTCAACCATATCACAAACAGATACTTTGAATTTGTCAGTCATCCTAAGATATTTCATTACGTGAATCAAATTCTTCATAATATCAAAATAAATTTATTTTGGGAGATAACATTTCACTCCTACTTAGGGATGGGAACTGCCCAGTGAGGTCCCAAGAATCCTAGACCAAAATTCCTTTCCCTAAAAGCAACTAAAAACTTAATACTATCATTTACTATTCCATTGGCAATGGAGTTTATTCTATAAGAAAAAACAACCTACTATATACTAATTTACAATAACAAGGCCTCAGAGCCTCAAATAAAGTAAAGTTTCAGAAAATGCCCATTCACCGGGCCATCAAATACCTTTTCCCCTTCCATATTCTGCAATTTGAAGGTGTTATTCTTATGTACCTGGGATATCACAAAAGGGCCAATCTACAAAGAGTCAAATTTTCCATGTTTGCCCTTGTCCTATCTGACAGCATCCCACTTTGGGACCCAATCTCCAACCCAAAAGTTGTCTACTTTGCCCTTTTGTCAAACATGCCCTTTATCCTTTATTGATGGGCTTTTGATTTTCCTATCACTTGCTCTCTGATTTGCTATAACTCCACCAAGTCCATCATCCTCCTCACCATATCATTTGGTTCATCTTCCTCTTCCTGGAATAATGTTTCCCCTGGTAGAATGAGATGAATAGGAAAAATGGCCTCAGTACCATAAACTAACTTGAATGGAGAAGTCCCTATAGATATTTTTCACTACTACATTTCGATCCAAAATCCGACGGTTACTTCCGACGGCGCGTGGATTTTTTCTTTTAAACCTACCAAAAATCAGAAAGTTAGATTTTTTTTTTAATTTTGGTCATAAGCATAGCTTAAGTGACGGCTAGGCTCATAAGCATCGCTTAAGCGACGGATGTCCTCATAAGTGTCGCTTAAGCGACGACGCTTCAAATTGGTTAATCATTTAAATAAATAAACTTAATTGGTCAATTATAAGAAGAAGGTGCTAAGTGTTGCTTAAGCGACAGATCCTTTAAATTATTTACAATGTCCAAATTAGTGGGAACAGGTGGAGAAGAGATTAATCACTTGAGGGAGAAGGATGCTTGATGCTCTTTCCTTTTCCAAGCAATATGGATCTCCTATCATTCTGAAGTTGTGCAATATGCAAGAGGTTGCCTTTCTGTCTGATGGAACAAGGCGGGGAGATCAACTGATCATGAAGTATTCAAGTTTTTGTAGTAAGCGGAAGACAAAGGTAGCAATATTCTTACCCTTATGCTCCTTTGTCCTGGTTGTTATCCGAAGGTCATTGGATAGCCTTAACACGTTTTGTCCATTTCCCACGCAGCAAGAACCTCCATGATTTGGGTTTTGATCACAAGATCAATGGGAAGAAGGATGGGATTCCGTTGAAACAGATGATTGAAGAGCTAGATTGCTCTGATGTGCCCTCCGTGTTCATTTACCCCATTTCTCTAGAACCTATGCAGGATCCTGTTACCCTTTGTACAGGCCAGACCTATGAACGATCCAATATTTTACAGTGGTTTTCAATAGGGCATCATTACATTTGTCCGACAACTATGCAAGAGCTCTGGGATGTCTCTCTTACTCCAAACATGACCCTCTCCCATCTCATCTACAAGTGGTTCTCACAGAGACATATGATGCAGAGAAAACAGGCCGAAAATGTTCAGGAGAGAGTGAAGGAGCTTCTGGAGAAGCTCATGAAGGCTAAAGGGCAGACTAGAATAAAGGCTCTGTGTGCACTTAGGTTGATTTCACAAACAGATGAATCTGCAAGAAAGAGTATAGTGGATGAAGGAGGGGTGATGTTGCTGTCATCTCTGTTGGGTCCCTTCAATTCTCATGCAGTTGGGACTGAAGCCATTGGTATTCTAGTTAGGCTTCCTTTGGATTCAGAAGGAAAAACAATCCTCACAGAACCGGCAAAGATCTCTCTAATGGTGGACCTTCTGCACGAGGGTACCATGGAAACAAGAATAAATTCAGCAAAGCTTATTGAAACTCTGGTGGATATCGAAGATCTGAAGTCTGAGAACGTTTCGAGTTTTAGGCTTCTATTCGGCTTGTTGAGGCTTGTGAAGGACAAGAAGTATCCAAGGGCTATGGCAGCAGGACTCATTTTGCTTAGAATTATATGTTCTTGCAAGCAGGTGAGGATTCAGGTTGTGGGTATTGGATTAGTTGTACATTTGGTCGAGCTTCTTCCTTATGCAACAATCCCCTGTTTAGAGACTTCCCTGGCGATTCTGGACATTCTTTCTACAACACCAGAGGGTAGGGCTGCTCTAAAGGACTGTGCTTGTGCAATCCCTAACATAGTTAGAGTTTTGATGAGAGTTTCTGAAAACTACAAACAGCATGCCTTGTCAATTTTGTGGACTGTATGTAAATTGGCACCTGAAGAGTGTACCTCAACTGCAGTTGAAGCGGGGATAGCAGCAAAATTGCTTCTTGTCATACAGAGCAGTTTTAACCCTGTTGTTAACTCTCTTCAACTCTCTAAGTGCATTGGAGATCTTGAGAGAAACCATCAGAATCCTTCGTTTCAATTCCACAGGATTCCTAGTAATTGCAGCGCTATTCATCTGCCCTGTATCTGCAATCCTTCTCTCAAATGCCTTTGTAGAGAAATTAGTGGTTGAAAAACTGTCTTTTAGGTTTAGATTAGTGGCAGAGGCATCTGGACTGCCTAAGAGCCATCTTACTAAACTCGTGTGCCGAAAATTATCTGAGTGTTCTTTCATTGACTTTCTGCTTCCCTTTCTTGGTTACCCTTTGGCTATTTGCAAAAGCTGCAATAGTGCATTCCGTGGCTGGATCGTATGCAGGAAAGAAACTTACAATTGCAAAGATTCTTACCATGATTTTCAGTATTTGTATCAAACTGCATCTTCAGAGTCGTCTCATAACATTCCACTCCTTTGGAACTATGGTTTTAGTCAAACTCACCAAATGTACTTTTGGTTGTGTGAATTTCTACTAAGGTTCATCAATCATGCCCAGATTTTGCTTTAATTTTAGTGGTTAGAATCCTTCCGTTTTTCTAGTAATGCACTATTTGGTGAGTCACTGTCCAAAAATGTAGCAAAAAAGGTTGAGATACAAAACACTCATCTTTTCAAATTTCTCTAACGTGAAAATATCTAAATTAGTTTCATTTTTTACCAACCTACCAAGCAAATAATAAAGGAATTAAGCTTCATCTGGTGTGCAATGTCTTGACAGAGTGAATATGTCAAAGCAGCTCTGTGTCCTCCAGGTTTTGATGGTTTGATATCCTCAACATTTTTTACTATTAATAGGCCACAACCTTGTTCTCTGATAGCCAGCTAGTACACCATGACCATGCAGTGAAGTAATCCCACCACCAAATACCGGGCTCAACCCTGGACAGGCAGTAATAGATCATGTCGTTTCATGATTTCATCCAATGAAGTTGACAAATTTACAGTGCTAATCTAAAATGGATAATTCCATATTGTCCACAGATTGACAGTGTATGGTTCAGTAGTATTAAACCTAATTCCCGTTATCACATTTGCAATAGCAATATTTCTAAAGTAGAACTTCTTATATCACTATTGTGAACCATTTTTGTATGAATCGTAGTACCTCTCAGGCATTCAAGTTCATTTTTTATTTTGGGTATATATTCTATTTTTACAGAGCTTCAATGCATGTGAAGTTATTAACGTAGGACATGCAATCTATTCATGATGATCATTCAACTAATTAAGTTTTTGTATTCATGATGGTCATTCAACTAATTAATTCTTTTGTAGACTGGAGATAATTAATATCAGAAGTTTAAGAGGACAAGTAAAGGTTGTTGGGGAAGTTATATGTGTCAGTGGTGCAATGGTCATGACCTTATACAAAGGTCCTGCTCTTCTATCTTTATCGCCTGGTGTTAAAAGCCATAAAATTACATACAATTCTCAGCATAATATTATGTTGGGTTCGTTATTAGTCTTTGGGAGTGTAGTTGTTTGGTCTGCATGTATTGCTTTTCAGGTAATAATCAATGCCCTTATTGACAAATATATGTATTCCTTCTTCTGATTTATTATACTCCATCTATAATTCCTTGACAGTTGATTTCTGAAACTGGATACAGGCTCCTATTTTGAAGAGATATCCGGCTCAATTATCAGTGACAACACTCTCTAGTTTTGTTGCAAGCGTAGATTCTTCCCTAATTGCTATAATCTGAGAGCATAAAAATCCCAATCTCTGGGATATACGATGGAGTGTTGAGCTTCTCAGCGTTTTATACTCAGTGAGCATCTTAGCATTCAACAAAACTTGTAAACTCGAATACACTACAAAATAGATCAACTCAATAGATATAACATGCCAATCCAGCCAATGAAAAGGTGAACAAATGGTCAATCATACCAGTTCAGAAGTAAAATATCCTAAACATGTTTGTGCCCTTCGTAGGGTTTCTACAGTGTATCCACTGAAAGGAATATTTTAGAATAGATAGGATATGCTGTCAGACCAACACATCACAAATATACTTTGGAGTTACTGAGAAACCGGAATCTTGAGGCCATGATGGAATTCTAGTTAGAACGAGAATCTTGAGGCCCAAAAAAACACCTAGAATTTTCCCACCTATGAATTAGGGAACACCCATATAAATATGGGGGTAACATGCACCATGCACCAAGTTGCAAAAACAGCCCCTTACCCATCTGTCATACAAGATACCCTCTTATAGCTGCCATGTGCTTTCAAAACTTGCTACTGCAATCTCCAATTGCAAAGGATGGGCCACCTCAATTCCCATAGGACATATCTGAAACACCAGCCCCCTCCATTCTTTCATCAACTGAAAGCTGTGGCTGTAGCATTCGTAAAAGAGCACTGACACGTTCTTCATTAAGTTGGTGCCAGGCTTCTTTGTAAATAGAAGAATGCCAATCTGGAGAAAAAATGCACTCTTTAATAAAACTAAGCACTTCAACAGCTCCTTGTGCTTCAACTTTAAAACTAATACACAACAGCGTTGCTGCTGAGGTGACAATGCATACTTGCTTTCAAAGTATTGATTGAACCCCATTGGATTAAGAGCTAGAGTGGGACCTAAAGTGTACTGTGGATGCCCTGGGATAGTT
>LPNX010665133.1:31646-81437 GCA_001517045.1 Pseudotsuga menziesii | reverse complement strand
TGATGCAGAATGGAAGGAACCTTTCAGGTTGGGAAATGGATGGCTTCTATGGGGAGGAGTGGGTGTTGTTGCTGCATCTATTGGGGTAGCACTTGCAGGAGCAGATTTGATTGCTTTGAATGGTGAACCTACGCGACGAGAGGTTTTTATATAGTTCTGGTTTTTGAGAAGCGTTTCTGGCATGATTTTTTTGTGGCAGGCTTGTTTGATTGCAAAATTCCAACTGACTCTTGAATCCTTTATTCCATTTTTTTTTGGGTGATTGGAAACATAATACTCCTTTGACATGGAAACATTAAAGGGAAGACCCTTCTTGAATTCATGGGTGCCCAAAAGTTAATGATTTTTTTATTGAGAAAAACAATTGCAATGAGAAAGAAAGATGTCAGAAAACCAGAAAGTTAGTATGGGTGGTTATTGAATCTTGATCACTGCTATTGTGAAATTCAGAGTCTTCTTAACATTTAAATCCATGCTTGGTTGGATAACCCATGAATTTGTCCTCTTGCAAGAATAATCAAGTATGCCTTACTTCTGCTTATGGTCTTCAATATATACATGGTTATTCCTTCATGTCTGGGAGCGAGTGAGCTTTATTTTCATTTTGTGTTCTTTCTGACTGCACAGAAAGCAGAATTCTAGCCATTTCTAGCCACTATATTATGTCAATGTTCTATTGCCTATGCGGTTAGAAAATCCTTTTAAATTGCTAGTTTGTCAACGGCTGAGTCAATATTTAAACTCTGAAAAAAAACAGATATTGATATATATATTCTTCAACTTGAGCTACAGGATATGGGCATTGATGATCCGGATTTTATCCAACTTGTAAAGGAAGTTGAAGGATTGGGGCAAAAGTTGTTTGCTCATCCCTTTTATAAGGTGACTTTTATGTTGACTTTCTACTGTCAGCTGTCTTATGAGGGGCTTATTGTTCTTGACTGACTATGTTTATAATTAAGTAATTTGTGGATATGTTTTGATATTTCCATGCTACAGTCTGAACAGGATGAAGACCAGTTGAAGTCTTTTTAAAGAAAAGCACAGCTAAATAGTGCAGCTCAGCAACTTCGTATGAAGATGCGTGACTCTCAGGTAATGTTACATAAAAATTTGGTGGGTACTCCCCTTGCTATATCCTAATTGTACATTGTATCTAGGCCCATAGACCTTTTTGGCTCCTTGTAGACATTAATATTGATTTCAATTTCCAGGTCTGGAGTTCTGAAATCTTTGCTTTCTTAAGCCAGCAGCACCAATAGGTACTTGCAAATACTTTTTCATCTCAATGTATGTTGTAGGCTCAAAGGAATCATGTCTTTCTTTAGTTCTCAGATATAGAATGATTTTGGAAGGAAATCCTCTAGATGCCTGAATAGGAAAGTGTAATGATGGATTTGACATTTGTCCACTTACCATCACTATATGATGGATTTGACATTTGTCTTAGTTTTCTTATAGGTTCTACAATTAAGGAAATGCAATGGATCAATCTACAGACCAGTCAAGGGATTTTGATGGTAACTTGTCTTTGACCAATCTTATGTCTCTCCTACAAATCATTTATTGTATTATCAACTTGGCAAAATCCTGATCAAGAATGATTTTGAGTTCAGGTCATCCAGTCCAGAACTTAACAGTGGCAATTCCTCCATCAAAGGAGGGGTCCACAAAGGGTCGTGAAGTCCCAGACCATGGGAAATCTTCTTGATGATGAAGACGAGCTTTTGGCTATTTACTTGGTTATCTCTCATTTTTCCAAGGGATTTTCAGCATCATGGTTTCTTTGTAAAATGATTGGTATTGCTTTGTGCAGTAAATATTAAATTCTTTACTAAACTCAATAATGACAATGTAACCCCTTTTTGTAACTGAACAGTTTTCATCTCTTAAACAATCTGGGTTCATGAGTGTCTACCTAAGCCTCATATCATTAAGAGTAATGAAATGGAATTTAATTCTTGTTATAGATGACTTCAATGGTATACACTGACTATGATAATATGGATGATTACATATAATGTAATCAAGTTCTGAACAATCCCAGGCAGCCTCTGTACTAATTTTGCTGAATTTTAAAGTAGGATTTTATAAGGGAAATAACTAAGATATTAATTAAAAAAGGACATATGCTCGTTGACTCTGTAAGTACATGCTCTTTAATAGATAAGTTAACCTCCTTGCTTGAGTTCATTTCTTTTACCAGGCTTTCCATGTTCTTCAGCAAAAATAGATCATTATACATACAGATAAAATTCCTCTATTTTTGTTGCCCCGGCTTTTGAACCTCTGCTACTGGCTCTTGAACAGGCTATAGCTCTATAACTCGGTTTCAAACTGTTACTGGGTATCGATATTTATTATATGATGCAATAATAAAGATAACGGTAAGTAGGGAACAAATATGAAATATTCAAAGTTGTAAGTACCTAACCACACTCAACACTGATCTGATCTCTTAAGTGAAGGCAGTATTGAATGCATAGGGAAGTTACGATCCAACAATTCCACAACTTAGCGGTCTAACATAAAGTAAATAAAGTAGGAGGATTCATCAAGAAAATAGCAGCAATGTTCTGCCCAGCCACACATCGTCTCTGAAGCAAGATAAAAAATAAGTAAGCCATGCCGGCCCGTCAATGAAAAAAGCTTATTTGCCTAAATGCTATTTTCAATATATAGGACCGGGGGCCCGGTGGTGGTTCGGAGGCATAAGAATCCATCTGAGTTGATAAATATAAGACAGGAATCGATGCTGATAATCACGAGCAGTTGATGCCAAGAATAAATTTGTATTTTTTTTTTAAAAACAGTTGTAGCCGTCGGATAAGCGACGACCACTCTGTCGCATTTCCGATGCTTTCCTTTTGACTACCGTCGCTTACCCGACGGAATGAAGTTTAATTTTTTTTTTAAAACATGCCTTCCGTCGCTTAACCGACGGAAATTCTGTCGTTTTTCCGACGATAACATTTTATATCCGTCGCATAACCGACGCCTATATTTAAAAATTATTATGAATTAGATGTCGGATAACCAACGATTTACATTTAACTGACGGTTGCTTAGATGTCGCTTAACTGATGGTTACTTAAGTGTCGGATAACCGACGACAAGTTTCTGATGCTTAAAAAAAAATCAAAGTGCCGTACATGCGACAGAGAAGTGTCGAAAATCCGACATGACGGCCGTCAGATTTTTGGTCGAAATGTAGTAGTGTTTTTATGTTACCCTATCAATCCATAAAGAAAACTTTAGCTTAGAATCCTAGATTTTCTGATTTGTATCCAGTAGTTTCCTAATTATCCTGACTAGGGTTTTGTTGGATGACTCAGCCAAGCCATTGCCTTGAGGATAATAGGATTTGGAATGCACCAGTTGAATGCCCATTGACTCACACATTTTAACTAATGCCCTATCTTTAAAAGTTGGTGCATTATCAGTTACCAACCTTACTGGGTAGCCAAACCTGCTAAAGATATTCTCATATAAAAATCTCATGATAACTTGATGAGTGGCATTCTTGGTGGGTAATGTCTCTATCCATTTGGTAAAGAAGTCTGTGGATACTAAGATCCATTTATTCTTCCCACTAGAAGGTGGATTTATTTTACCTATGAAATCCAGACCCCATTGCTGGAAAGACCCATTCACCACAATAGGCCTAAGGGGCAAGGATTTGAGCTGCTACTTCCCTATAAATATTTGGCACTAGTCACATGCCCTTACAAAAGTACATACATCAGCAAAAAGGCTGGCCAATAGTATCCTACTCTTAAGATCTTGTGGGCTGTGGTTTTCCAATAGTGGTGTCCCCCACATGTGCTGGAATGAAAGTGATGCATGACTTGCTCTGCTTCTTCTTTATCTAGACATCTTAGCAAAATTCCAGACTGATCTTTCCAGTATAGCAGTTTATCAATTATGCAAAAATTAACATATTTTAACTTAAGATCTTGTGCTTGATTAGGAGTGAAATGAGGAGGAACTTCTAATTTCTGCAAAAATTGAATAATAAATGTTTACCACTCACATGAAGATAGGTTTTCACCTACTGGTGGAATGTCATTATGATCTTGATCTACTTTTGCTGCTACCACAGTCTATAGTTTTTCTGATTTGACACATGTGAAGTTTATCCCCATTAGTTCTCAGTTTTCTTTAGCCATGAGTTTGGCCAGACCTAGTCCCTTTACTATCTTAGTGGGTTTCACCTCTATATAAAACTCAATGAGCTTCATAATCCACTTAGCTCTCTTCCCATCAATGTCAGGATGAGTCAAAACATCCTTCACAGTAGATGAAGGGACATATGCAAGGAATTTTGCATGGAGAATGTAAATTCTGAAAGTCTTAGAGGATTTTATGAGAGCATAAACCTGTTTCTCAATTGGATCATACTTCAGCTTAGAATCTCTCAAGATTTTGCTGAAGATTGCAATTGGATGATCAAGACCCTCATTATCTTTATGTAACAGCACAACTACAACTATGTCATAAGATGCAAAATAGAAGATATAAAAACTCTTGGTATAGTTAGGACTAATCAAGGTTGGGGCCTCCATGATATCCTTCTTAATGTCTTCAAAAGAGCTTCTTGCCTGGTCAGTCCATTTTATTTTTGCATCTTTTTTCAGCATGACTATTATGTGCTTCACCAACTTGAATAAATTAGGGATGAACCTCCTACCAAATTTTATCTTACCTATAAAGGAATAAATGTCCCTTTTTGATCTCGTTATTGACAGCTTATGGATTGCTTCCACCCTTACTGGATCAATCTTTACATCTTCAACGAAGACTATGTGACCTAGGAGTTTCCCTTCACTGAGTGCAAACTGGGACATCTTAAGATTAAGTGATATGCCATACCTTTTTCACTTTAGAAATGCCTTCCTCAAATGCTACAAGTGGTCATGATGGCTGTGAGAGTAAACAGTTAAGTCATCAAAGTATATGAGCACAAATTTATCTTTTAACCCTACAAAAGCTAGGTCCATGTCTCTCTAAAAAAAAACCCTAGCATTCATCAGCCCAGATGGCATTTTAGCATACATGAAAGTGCCCCAGGCGGTGGTAAAGGCAGTTTTCTCTTAGTCATCAAGCTGCATAGCAACTTGGTTGTATCCACAGAAGCCATTCACAAATGACATGACACTATCTCCTAAGACTTATTGTAATAGGTGTTCCATCTTGGGCAGTGGATAGTTGTCTTTTTTGTAACATTTATTCAAGTTTCTAAAATCTGCACATGACCTAATTTCCCCATCCTTCTTCCTTACTACCACTAGGTTTTCAATCCACTTGGAATACCTGAGGGGGATTATGATTTTGGATTTGAGGAGCTTATGGATTTCTTTCTCAATTATTGGTAATAGGAGAGATCTGATGGATCTTAGCTTCTGCTTGAAAGGGATTGTTCCCTTCTCCAAAGGAATCCTATGATGGATTATATTGGTTTCATAGGTTTTTAGGTCACTGTACTCCCAGGAAAAGACATTAGAAAAATATTTTATCAGGCTGTAAAATTTTGACCTTCTGATTAGCAGTCAACTCAGTGGATAGATTTATCAGTTTTGGATGGCTTTGGCTACTTATGTTTTGCTCTGGTACTTGGCCTTATTGAAGCCACCTTATTTCAATGGAGTCTCCAGATAGATTATTACAACCAAACTAGTGTCCAAGATTTGTCTATCATCAAAGAAGGGATCTATGTCATCTCCCAAGCAAGTTGAGCTTCAGTCTCCTCTCCCCGGAAACGACACCAATTTGTTATCACTTCAGGAAATTCCTCTAGGTTGTAGCTCGAGGATTCCTCATAACATAAATATTTTTAGGGTTTTATAATATGGATCAAGTCAAGTGACCTATATGACCTTACAGTCTTAATACATGCATGAAACTCAATAAGGTACAAGGCTTTTAGTTACCGCTGTTCAGAGGTTGACAATAAGGTGCAGGGATGGAAAACTCATGAGGCTGGCAGATTTACACATAAAACAGATGCATATAAATGGCTAAATCATGAGAAGGATGGTAATTATAATTCAAATCACATCAATATGCCAATAGGGTGATAGCTATCAGTCATTAATTAACTTGAATTTGACCTAAATACACATTCAAGCATAAGCATAGAAAAGATAGAAATGGAAGTTGAACAAATGATAACAAAAGAGTTTATATTAAATCATGAGCAAAATGAGAAGCTGACAATAGTATGGTCTACAAGTCCCCAAAGCTGAACCTTTTCCATTAAATAAGTCTTAGGCTTTATATCCTTTACAAAATATACAGATCCTAAAAACTTGGATCTATTTTTACAAAAATAAACAAAATAATAGTTTTTTGCAAATTAGGTTAAAAAACCCTAATTAACTACTTCTCTAACTTAACTGAATAATTAGTTCACTGTTTGAACTTTCAAATAACTGATCAAACTGCTGGAATTCACTGCCACTGGCCCTGTCCTGGTAAAGTCACTGTTTTCTTTTGATAGCTAGGTGTTGGTGGCCTTTCTACTGTTCTTTCATAGTAAAACTGAAACAACCCTTTTCTTTATGCTTTCCTTCGCGCCCTTCATCTTCAAACTATGTCCCTGAGCAATCTATATTTTCCCAAAACCGGTACTGTATGCCAAAATTTGCTTTTAAGCATCTGTCTTCTTTAAGTGGTTAAGAGGCCAGTCTATTGGAACTGTTAGCTACCAAAAGTGGCGCTTTCGATGGCTAATGAACTGCCCCAATGTCCACCTAAGCCACCAAAAGCCCTGTTTTGCAAAAAGTATTAGGTTTTTCCCAAAAATGTCCTTTCAGGTCTATTAGCTCAACTTTCTTATTTAGCAAGCTCTGTGCTATGAGGGTTAACAACAACCTGGCTGGTTTCTAGAGGCTGAAGGCTAACTGCAACTTCAGCTAGGGTTTCCAACATGGGGTGGCTGCTAGGGTTTGCCTTGGCCTCTTTCAATTGTAATCTTTGGAGCCTAATCATCCTATACAACCTTTTGTTTTCCTTTAGGTATATCCTGTGTCTTCTTTTCAGCAAGATATATGCTCCTCTCATCTCCCAGAAAGAATTTTGCAATTGCTTGTTCCTTTTGGTCAATATAGTATTGCTTCTCTTTATTTCCCTTTCTAACACTTCCATCTCATAAATTTGCCTCAGTAATTCATTGATCTTTTCAGTTTTAGGCTTGCTGGAGGAAACCTTCCTTGTTGGTTCCTCTTGCTCCTTTGGTGTGGGGGATGGTAGTGCTTTAGATACTGGAAAAATTTGCAAAGCTAGGTCTGCACATTCCTTTTACTCCTCTTCAAAATCTGAGTAGGGTAGATTTAGAATATTTTCATTGTGTGTTTCAACCTCTTGGCCCTTATCACTGAAGTCTAAGTTCTTTCTTACCTTCTTGGCCTTGAAATAGGAGGGAGGATGTTCTACTGCTTCTGTTGGGGATATAACCCTCCTCTTTCTTCTCCCACTCCTTGGTGTGTTGGACCTCTTGGCAGGAGACTTCTCTTTCTCTTCTGGTTGAAGGTTTATCTCAAATCCATTCCAAAAGTGAAAATAAGGCCATGCCATATTCCTTCTTTTCAGCAACTCCTAGATCAACAGTTGGATAAGGACATGGTGGGATAGTCTTCCAGCAATCTTGGTTGGCTGGGATTTCACTTGGTGTGCCATATTTCCCAAAATTCGGTGTGAGTAAAAGGGAAAATTGAGTGGGCTTTTACCTGTGAAGTGGTTCATTAACTTCAAATGGTAGATCATGGCTCTGTTGTATCTTCCTTCACATGTTACGTAGATGACAATGGCCTTCAGTAGTTTTTGCCACCTCTCTTCCAACCATGATGATGGCACACTCTTCTTCCACACCTTTCCTCTATGCTTAGGATTTCGGTAAGACCTGAACTCTACATCTTTTGGTATGGTGGTCTTGAACCATTTTTCTCTTGTTCTAGGGAGTTCTGTCGCCTTAGTGATTAGGGTTTCATCTATGTGAAACTCCTCTTTGCCTATGACTACTTATGAACCATCAAATGAGAGGGTAAATTCCTCAACCACTTGCTAATGGAAACATTGTATCTTCTCACAAAACCTGTAGTAGCCAACATCTTGGAAGATTTTACAGACCTCTGGATGTGCTTCCTAATAGCTGATATCGCCCAACTCCTGCCTAAGAGCAAGTCCTCCCTTCTTCATCTTGATGAATGCTACTCCTGGGTACCTGCAAAAATAATTCTAAGCTCTGTGTATAGTGTGTTAGCAGGATGCTTCCTCAGAGATGGTTTTCCTGGTGGAGAGGAATGCTAAAATCAAAAGTGAAATATACTGTATTCCTTTGGCAGTGATTATAAGGGTTTGTGCTGTCATGATGGATGTTGAGATCATAAGGTGATGGCAGCAGTTGATCTTCTTGATTTCCTCTTTCCAACAATCATTTTACAAATCATCCTGGGTATTCAGTGAGCTTTCTACTGTTCGTTTGGATAGGCGGAATAAAACTGAGGGTTTCCAATCCTATGAGTCCTCTATTAGTTCTATAGTGACCTCCTTTACTTATTTCCACATGCGGTTATGCAAGCTCAAGTCATTTCGGTGGTTTGTCACACCCTACACTGATTGTTTATCTTGCTAATAGGGTTCAATTTGATTGTTTCCTCACTTTTCATTTTCAGTGGTTAATAGCCTTCGGGAGTTTGTCTACTAGCTGCTGAAAAGATGGCTTTTGGTGGCTAATGAGGTTATATCTCTTTTTCATAAGCCGTCGAAACCATCATTTCATCGTCGCGGTGAAATCCTACTTTCGGTGGATAATGGCCTCGCCGAAAAACCCGTTTAACTTTCGAAAACCCATCCTTCCAGTGGCTAATGAAATGCTTGAGCTTTCGCCTAGGCCATCGAAAGTGCTTTTTCCCCAATTCTTATCTTCCTTCTTTTGGTGGGTAAAATCTGCATTGAATTGTTCGATAAGCTGCCGAAAAGATCATATTTTGGTGGGTAATGAGTTGTTCTGAGTCTTGCCTAAGCCATCGAAAGCACCTTTACCAATGTCGCTTGCTGCCTGCTTTCGACAGTTAAAATCCTTCTTGGTATCCTCCTTAAGATGCCTAAAGCAACACTTTTCGGTGGCTAATGAGTCTTTTAGAGTCTCTCCTAAGCCAGCAAAAGTGTTAATTTAATTCTTCTTGCTCGGGCCACTTTCAGTGGTTTACCTTTATCCCACGTTCAACCTTTTAGCTGCTGAAACATTGCTTTTTAGTGGCTAATGAGCTATTAAAATCCTCGCCCAAGCCACCGAAAGCTATAACTTCCAAATTTTTCAACCATATCACAAACAGAGACTTTCAATTTGTCATTCATCCTCAGATCTTTCATTACATGAATCAAATTCTTCATAATATCATTATTTTTATTTTTTTTAATGCAACACCTTGCCTCTTGCAAGGATTTCCCCTACAGAGCCAGTCATTTTTCATACTAGATGCAACACCTTACCTCTTGCAAGGATTTCCCCTACAAAGCCAATCCTTTTTCATACTGGATGCACCACCTTGCCTCTGCAAGGATTTTCACTATAGATCTAGTGCTTTTTCATGTTGGATGTTGTACTCAGCACTTACATATGACCATGGGAGGAACCAATCCTACCACCATGTTAGAAATACAAAACAATTATATCTAACCATGGGAGGCCTCACCTACCACCATGTCAGAAAGGAACAACACTTACATCTGACCATGGGAGGTCCCACCTACCACCATGTCAAAACGTCACAATACTTGCATCTAAGCATGGGAGGCCCCTCCTACCACCATTTCAGAAAGGCACAACACTTATATTTGACCATGGGAGGCCCCACCTACCACCATGTCAAAAGGGCTCAACACTTACATATGACCATGGGATGAACACATCCTACCACCATGTCAGAAAGGCTCAGATCTTACATCTGACCATGGGAGGCTTGGCCTGGCACCATGTCGGAAGGGATCACAGACTCATCACTTCCCCTTGGAGGGAACTTCGATCTGTAGAACACCAAGCTTCTCCTTGAAGTACTCAAAATTCACTCTGGCCATTTCTAGCATAGAATCACATTAGGGATGACTACATCCAAGGATAACCTGCGAGCTTCTCCAGGACCAATTACATCCAAGGACAACCTACATGATCATTTACGTCTGATAAAACTATGAGCTTCACCAGGATTTTATGCTTAGGCAACCTATCTCACCGGATATGATAGAACTCCCTCTTTTGAGAGACCTCGATCTGGCTCAAAAACTCAAGCTTCACTGCTCCTCTCTCCCAAATAGCTGAGCAAGTGGAAACATACTTTTCCTTAGCTATACTTAGCGCCATGCGAGACTCCTTCCTGGTAAACCAATAGATTACACCTGATCTCATATTGAAGCATCATCCCGAAGTGCTCTTCCTATCAATGTCACTGCCTGCCCAATCTGAATCCACATAGCCCTCCAGGTTAATTTTCATATTTGTATCATACTTGAGCCCATACTCAAATGTACCCTTCAGGTACCTCACTGCATGCTTTGCAACCATCAGGTAAACATGTATGAATGTGTTCACATCAAAGAAAATATCTAGTCTTGTATTCATCAAGTAAATCAAGGAACAAATCATTTGATGATACATCATGGAATCAACTGACTCTAATGAAGAAAAACTCAATAGCTTCAGGTTCGATGCCATAGGTGTGTTAATGGAATTGCAGTCCATGATCCTGAACCTCTTCAAAATATCTACAACATACTTCCCTTGTAACATGGATATTCCATCTGCATCCTGCCACACCTCCATGCCTAGAAAGTAGTGCATCATATCCAACTCAGCAACAATTCTCCTTGTTGCAAATTTAATGAGTTCCTCTATTCTGTCAGTAATAATTCATCGACATATAATAAAATAATCATTGGTATTCCACCTTCAACCTTGAAGTAAAGGTTGGAATCCACTTTACTCTCAGTAAATCCTAGATTCATCGGTAATCTGTCCATCCTATCGTACCATGTCAAACCTCAGGATCATCTGTAGTCACTCCCTCTAAAGTGGAGCATTATTCTCCCTCTTCCTTTAGTACTCTATGCATTGAAACATTCTATACTGGAGTGACAAGTATCTTCCTCTGCTACTAATCTTCTATGTATCCATCTAGGGTCATTGGATACCAAGATCCTATATATTGAACATTTCCAAAACTTCTTCTCGCACCCATCTGTGAGCTTGTCATCCTTTATAGGCTTTCGTTTTCAACCTTGCACCAAAGGTTAAGATATACATCACTCTAGGTGATATTCAAGATCCTCATGTATGTTTTATCCCAAGGGTGTCTTTTGAGCTCATACAAGGCCTTCTTTAATTTGCACACATGAATCTGCATGTCATGTGTCTTAACTTCCAGTGGCTGCAAATGTCTTTTCGTAGTCTATGCCTTCTTTTCATGAGAAGCCTCGTACTATGAATCCTGCCTTGTATCCCATTATGTTTCCATCTATTGCATGCTAAATCATGTAGATCCATATGGAATACATTACGTTATTCCCTTCAGGTCTCGATACCGCATCCTAGACATCATTCTTCTTGAACTGGTACTCTCCTTCCCTTTCTTCTTGGCTACTTCTTTATAGTTGGAAGGTTTTGCATCTTTCTCAATATTGTCACATAATTGCACTTTTTTTTAGACCTCTTCTTTCTTTGAGTGTATCATCATATCGTTCTTCATCCTAGACTATTTCTCGAGCTGTAGTCACTTGTTCTTCGGAACAAGTCTCATCCTTCTTTGCTTAAAGGTATTTCTACACAATCTTTTCTACAAGTCAGATACACCAGTTGTATGGTTAGAAACATTTCATAAGGCATATTAATAATGGTAAATTACTATGCATAAATAAATGATCATGCAACTATTTTAGCCAATACAACATTCATCCATATCCCATGGAAAATTTCTAGATGGCTTCCATCTCTACCAAGACATCATTGAGATTGTGCACTAATCCAATATGTCAGCAAAGAGCTTTCATTCTATATAATTAGAAATGGAGAGTTGTATAGCACCATGAGCTACTTACCCATCACATTCATATTAGTAGTATATTGTCATTAATGCAAACATTATATCATGTAGAATACATCAACTGAAAATAAACAAATGCATAACAAAACAATATCATGAAATGACAATTGAATACTTATATTTATTTGTTTCGTGGGTAGACTCCTTCTTTCAGCTTCATCATCTTGTTCATTCATAACATCATCATTTCTTGTCCAAATGTATGGATAATAGGTTCTCCAAGAGTTTAGTCCTTTATATTCCTCATCGCTTGAGGGATCTTCTTTGGATTGTGAGAGCTTGACCTTCAGTTGCTCCCATTTTCTCTTCTCTTATTATGAGTCAAGCTTCTTCTTGTGTGTGCTCTTCCTAGAGTTTGCTGAGAGTAATCACTTCCTTATGGCACACATTCCTTAACTAAATGAATCCCATGATCTTTGGAGGCCATTCAAGGTGGTTATCACAACTTATGCATTCTCCACTTCTTATTCTACTTCTTCAAGTTGTTCTTTGATTTGAGAGACCATTGTAACATATGGCTGTATGGTCTCTGCATTCTGTATCTTAACATTATTCCACTTGGTTTCTCAAAGTCATCTTTCGATTTATGTTCTTCCTTTCAAATAGCTTGCTCAAGGAATCAAACATCTCTTTAGGTATCTTTATGGAAGACACTTGTGGTATAAGGTGATCAGCAATGATCTTCTTTGCCTTGACCAAGTTATTCTTGTGTAAGGATTTAGCCTCATCCCCCTCTGGAATTAGAACCTATCCACTTATGTAGGTGTCCAATTCATTTCCTTTAAGAAATAGTGAGATCATATACTTCCATTCTTTGAATTTGTGAGTTTCATCAAGATTGTCATCAAGTTGGTGTGATTAGTCATTTTGAAATGAGAACCTCAAATGTAAATATCAAAAGATTAATTCTTATCGATTTGAGGTGTCTATCATGGTTCCCGAGCTAGATTCTCTAGGGTTTTTAAGAGAAACCCTGATTGTCAAAACTTAGAATATTTCAGATATGATTGGATAGAAATATGAACCTCCTCAAGATGGGCTATCTAGTGTACTCCTTTTCTGAAAATAGTGGAGGGAAGCTCCTAGAACAGGAAGCCCTAGTTTTCCAATTTCCTCTACAGAAATGCCTGATAGTGTTTCTGCAGTATCTCCTAAAGTAATTATCTTATGTGTCTAAAACTTCACACTAACGTATATTTTCCTGTTATATTTCCAACACCATAGGTTTGAGCAGAATTTCTTTCTCCAATTGGGACTTTTGAGCGTTTTCCCAAGATGACTCATTTCAGGACTAGTCAGCATAGCAAAGTTGCATGAAATGCCACGTGTCACTGTTCCATCATCAGGTTTTGAAACATTTACCACAAAAATTAACTTCCATTCCCTATATAGAACATCTTGTGAAATTTCATTTCGACCTTTGTAGCCTAAGATATAGCAATTCTCCTAGATGCCCTATTTAGAGATGAATCTTGGAAGGGGATGGAACCCTGATTTGGAGGATTCATATCTCCCATAATATAGAAAATATGAGGTGAAAATTTTTACAAAGGGTACATCAGTATTTTATCTTCATCCTATGAAAATTTTGGCCCCTAATCCTTCTTCAATCCCTTGATTTAGAGAATGTACCAAAACTACTCGTTTTGGTATTTTAGAGGTTTTCAGGCTCGAGGTCAAACTAGGGTTTGAAATTCCAATATTTTTACTCAACCAAAAAATTTGACGTTGGTCTCTAAACTTTTATTTTGAGGAGGAGAGTAATCCTAGCCTGGTCTCACTCAAAAATTCCTCTTCAGTGAAAATCACTAATTTCCTAATGCAATGGTAGGTCAAAAACTGAAATTGCTCAGAATCAGATTTTGCTTCGACAGAAAGATGTGCCTTTCAATAGAGGTTCATCCTAGCCTCATTTTGCTAATGGATTATGGAGAGAGACCCAAAATGTAAGAATGCCTAGATTCCAGAGCTACATAGTGTCTTCTTCTCAGGTTAGCTCTGATACCATGTTAGATTTTTATCATTTAAGAAATATGATCTAGGATCTTATTTGAGAAAATAACATGCACAACAATAATCACAAGAGATAGGAGACACAAATATTTTCCTCGGGGAAACCATAAAGGAGAAAACCCCCCAACTTCTTTAGAGATAGAATGAGCACCAATGGTAGCAGTAAAGCCTAAAGACAAAAAATATGATCTCCAATAGTTGTTCTCTCTCTCACTTGTGTGAGCAATCCCTCTCTCACTCATGCACCCCAGTTGAGTGAATCTATGTGTAAAATAGAGAGTATCACTCTCTATGTATACTAGTTTTCGACTTGACAATAACTTACTAGGGCTAACATCTATAGGAGAGTCTAATAACCATAGTGCCCCTCAACAAGGAGAGTTAACCTCAACTCAATTGTGGGGTCTATTTCCTCAACCTACAACGGAGGGTAAACCTCATTAACTTTGCATGAATTTATTATATTAATGTCTATCCCGATAGGAACATCAGGGTACAATGAAATATAAATTATTCTCCCGATAGGAACATCGGGGTACAATATAAGTGAATACATTCCAAAGTTACAAATACATCAACAATCATTAGAATGGAGTATGGATCAAATCCTAAAAAATAACATTGTTTTGATCTCGTGTCTCTTTTATCATGAGATTGATTACATATTTATACATAAAATTCTCTCAGGAGAATGAGGAACTGAATCCCCAACTTGATTTGTTTCAACAATTTGGAAAACCTTCCATAACTACAAATCTGGAAAATACCCTTTCGAAGAACCACCTGTGTCTCTCAAACCCTATATTTGTTTGGCAATTTCGTCACAGGTTAGGTAAATGAGGTCGTTACGCAAAAAACCCATGTCTCTTATTTTTTATATTCTTTTCCATCGATAATGAAAATTGGCATGCGAATCAAGGTGTTCTTATCTAGCATGCGTTTTTGGTTAAGTCCGTTTGATCATGAGCTGGAGGCTTAAACCATGAGTGTTGTTGTTGTTAATATAAAAATCACTCCATAAACCATCATTAGTAAAAATATGCATACTATTCTTCAATTCATTAAGAATAAAGGAATATCTTAATTAACCACTCATGCATCAATGGAAGTAACATGATATTTTATGGGTAGTTACAACAAATCGATGGAAAATGGAATGATAAATGGAAAATAATATGAATAAGAGGGATGAAATATATGTTGATTGGTGATGAAAATATGGACAAATCCGTGACCCAACGTCTCCCCCAAATTGAACTTGTTCCATGTCCTTATGCAACCCACAGCCTCTATAGCATCCAAACTAGAAAGACTCATTCAATTGTTGTTTTCATTTTACCATTGGCACAGTTGCAGCCAAAAGAAATTGAAAGTTTAGTAGAGTTGCAGCTGTGAAATATAAAAGTTATGTAGAATTGGCGTAGTCACAGCTAGTGCATAAATCAAATCTGGTGAAGTCACAACTGCAAAAATAGGAAAAATGGCGGAGAATTGGGGAAGTCGCAACTGGTGTATAAAGCAAATTTGGTAGAGTCGCAACTAGTTGGTGGAGGATTTAGCATAAAATTTGGTGGGGTCGCAGCTTCTTAGAAGAGGATTTAGCATAAAAATTGGTGGAGTTGCAGCTCATTTATCAAATAATTTGGCAGAGTTTCATCTCATTTAGCGAAGAATTTGGTGTAGTCATAGCTCATTTAGCACAGAATTTGGTAGAAAATTTGGCAAAAAATTTGGTGGAGTCGTAGCTCATTTAGCGAAAAATTTGGCAGAGTTGCAGCTTATTTAGCAAAGAATTGGTGGAACATTTAGTGGAGTCGCAGGTCAAACAACGCTAATGTTAGAGGAGTCACAACCAAAGAGTGCTAAATTTAGTGGTGTCACAACCTTTTGAGTAGAAAACTTCCGAAATCAATTTCTCCCAAAGGATGAACTGGGTTTGGCTGAAATTTTGAAGGAAAGTTTCTACAAGTCCAATGCATCGACACACAAAAAATCAGAGATACCCACATCACGAATTTTGATAAAAATGAAAATTGGATGTAGGTGAGGATGGTCATTTTATCAAAATCCGTGAAATTGTTTTTTCTAAAAATTTGTGAGTATGTTCCCATTACCACAATGCTTCTACTCCCCAAAGTTCAAATTCATCTTATGCACGGATCTCGAGATATTGGCAAAATGGATGTAGTTTATGATGGCAATTTTCTCAAAAATTGTGCATTGGATTGGGCTAAAACTTACCAGAGTTGTTCACCTTCATATTATGCATTACCTGTCAAAAAATCACAAGAATTTGATTCTTGGTTTGTAAGATATGCTCAAATCAATTTATGCACTTTTGCAGTTTTCAAAGTTGCCATAGAAATGCTCGAATTCTGTCAATGAAGAAACTAATACTACTTTGTAAAAATGAATCTTAATGTTGGAAATAGTCATTCACTTGTGAAGCATTGATTTAACCCTCTCCATTACAAGAATTCCTTCTTTTTCTGCTAAAAACACCACAATGACTGAAAATGTGACTATTGCAAGATTAATTTTTACCATACCATGGAATGTAGCAACCACTGCTTTCCCCCAAATTGAATATTTTACCTTCCCTTAGGTAAAACAAGAACTGTGCACAGGGTTGAAACTGTAAGAATAATCAACCCATAGTTACCTACCTTAGACATTAATCAAAACATTTTTGTCTTATTACCTAGTTTCTGTGATTCCACTCTATGCTAGTTGCCTTCTACATGTCCTAGAAGTCAACACATGCCAAAAATGAGTCATGGAGCACTTGGGAAAATTCCTAGAAATCCATTTGAGCATGCATGCTTTATTTGAGATCCTCCGAATTACATATCTGTTTTTTCTAAAAAGCTGCATGTTTTATTGAGAATTAGGGCAAAAGGAAAAGCTAGACTAGGTGTAGTTGATTTGTTTTTTTCCCACATCATCCTCCCTCCTTTTATCATAATAAAATCATGTATGAGTTGTCTTTCCATCCCTCATTATATTTCCTACTTAACTTATCCAATTCACGGGCATCTTGATGGATTTGGGAATTGCTTTATGCACCTATGGGGGATTTGACTAGATTTAGTAAGCCTGCTTTTTGACCTTTTCGAATGGAATCCTTATGTATTCGAATATATCATGTAATTATATATTGCAGTAGTCTATTAATTCACAAGTTTTCCTATTATACACTTATTCAATACAGATTAGTGTTATGCTCCAATTTTAGTCTCCTTTGTTGTTAATTTTGCATGTTTGATTAGCAATTTTGTGAGTGTAATTGTTCTATCTCTTGGGTTCAATTTCCACATGGTATCAAATCCTTTGTAGATAAATTTATCTCCTTTCATATTGGTATTGCAGGTTCGACATGTTGAATGGTCGCATATTCTGCTGACTGAAGGGAACCGTTTCTGAGCTATGGACCAATCTCTAAATATCATCTTGACTCCATTCAATTTCTTTGAATGGAAATCTGAGATGGATATATTGTTGAGAGAAAAAGGTTTCTACACAATGATTATGACAATTGAGGTAGAGCCAAACGCATCTACAGAGAAAATCAAATGGCACAACAGGAGGGATGGGGCCTATGGTATTTTGTGTCTAAACATTTCAAGAGACCTCCTCTTCCATCTTGATGGATTGACATCACCTAATGAAGTGTGGAATAATCTTGTATATATTTTTGGTGAGACATATGAGATGAGAGTACATCAAATCAAGAATGAGTTGATCTCCCTGAGTCCCAGTAGCTTCAAATCCTTGCAACTCTATTTTTCCAAGTTTAAAGCCCTTGTTTTGCAGCTAAAATAGTGTGGGATCGAAAAGAAGGAAGATAAAATAGTTTTGGACATACTCTCTAAGTTTGGCCCTGACTATTTAGTGTTTCTTTCGACCTTCCATGCCACCAAGTTGACAGCTCGAGCCTAGAAGATGCCTAAGCTTGTAGTGTTCATGGAATCCCTCACACAGGAACAAGATAAGTTGGTGATGATGGGCACCATCAAAACTTGCAAAGACCAAGATTTGGTTGCTAGAGATTCAAGGGTGGATTCAAAATCATGAAAAAATCTAAAAATCCACTTAAGAAAAAGAGAGACAAGAACAAGTCTTAAGAGGAGCCCCAAGGTTCCAAGAAGAACTCCCAGAAGAAGAAGAAAAAAGGAGAAATGAGAAAGTGTGCATACTGCAGTAAGGGCTATCATCCTGAGACCTCTTGTATGAAGAAGCAAGTTGACATGTTGACCCAACTCCTAGAGAAGAATAACATCTCCCTTCCTGATTGCTTAAAGAAGAGGGAAGGAGGATCAAATTCAGAGGATAGAGAGAGAGTACATGCCTTGGTTGTTGGCACATCAAGCTCACCTAGCTTCATCATAGACTCTGGAGCTTCTAGACATATGGTTTCGACAAAAGAGGCATTCTCCTCTCTTGACATGTCGAAAGGTCCACTAATAGTTTTGGGAGATCACTCTCTCACTGACAATTTGGGGAAGGGAAGGATTGGTCTTGATCATGGTAAGTTCAATAATGTGTTGTATGTTCCAGGTCTTTCCTCTAATCTCTTGTCAGTGTATCATATGACTCACACTCGGTCTCCAAAGAAGGTCATCTTCTCCCCTAATGATGTTGAAATCAGTGAGATTTCGAATGATAAAGTCATAGAAAAAGGTGTTGTTGATCACACTTTGAAGGTATACATGTTTTCCCATTTTCTACCCTACTCAAACCCCTCTGGTCTTCTAATTCATTCTAATGAGGCAAGCAAGATTTGGCATGAAATATTTGGCAATATTAACTACAAGCATCTTTCTGATTTGAGTGAAAAATATATGGTCATAGGGTTACGAAAGATTAAGTTTTCTAAGGGAATCTGTCAAGGTTGTATCCTAGGAAAACACCCAGAGCACATATATGAGAGAGCTAGTCATGAGAGAACCTCTGCACCTCTTGAGTTGATCCACAGTGACATTGCTAGTCCATTTCCTCATATGTCCATGAGTAAAGAAAAATATGCATTGACCTTCATATATGATTTTTCCAGGTATTGTTGGGTTCACTTCCTAAAGCATAAGTATGAAGTTTTTAAAATCTTCAAAGTATTTAAAGCCTTAGTTGAAAAACAGTCTGGGAGGAAACTCAAGATCTTCAGATCTCAAAATGGTGGTGAATATGTCAATTCTGAGTTCATTTAGTATTGTAAAGATGTAGGTATTCAGATAAAACATTCGATCCCTTACACAACAGGTCACTGATCATTTTCAATTTTTGACTCGACACTACTGCCAAAAATTAGGGATTTCCACAGAAATGGAATTTTTGAGTGAGCTGAGGCCTGGATTGATCTCCTCCCCAAAATTGAAGTTTATAGATCAAGATCAAATTTTTTGGTTGGGTAGAACTCTAGCAAAGTCAAAGCCTAATCTGCTCCTGATCCAAAAAACAAACTCTGCAGAAATTCAGCTTGAGATCTAGTTCTGACATCTTAACCCAGTAAGATCTAAATATTTTGCATTTCCATTAGAGATTCCATTTCTAGAGAGAGATGAGGCTAAGGACTTACACAAGAATAAATTGGTCATGGCTAAGAGGATTATTGCTGATTCAATCAAGGATCAGCTCATACCACAGGTGTCCTCTCTAAAGACACCTAAAGAGATGTTTGATGGGCTAACCAAGTTATTTGAAGGGAATAACATAAATTAGAATAAGACTCTGAGAAACCAATTGAAGAATGTAAAGATTCAAAATGCAGAGACTATCCAGTCTTACTTTACAAGGGCCTCTCATATCAAGGAACAACTTGAAGTGATACATGAAGAAGTAGAGAATGCAGAAATTGTGATGATGACCTTGAATGGTCTCCCTAGGGCATGGGACTCTTTCATTCAAGGGATCTATGCCAGAAAGAAGCTATTCTAGTTTAGCAGACTGTGGGAGGAATTCTCACAAGAAGAAGCTCAAATATTAGCACGATAAGAGAAGATGGGAAGTGAAGATCAAGCTCTCACAGTACAATCCAAGAAAAGCATAACAGACCATCATAGAGGTAAGCACTCTCACCAAAAGAAAAAAACTAGAAATTCTAACAAAGATTTGTCTAAGTACATTTGATTTACATGTGATGAAAGAGGACACCTTGCAAGAGATTGTCCTAGAAACAAAGATACATCTCACAAGAGGAAGTGAAACAAGAAAAGACATCATGCTCATGCTGCAGAAGATGATGATCCTTCCAAGAAGAGAATCAAACAAGAAAGTGATGATTCTTCAAGTGATGAAGAATATGTTTTCATTTTTGCTCTCACGGGAAACATCACACATGGAAGAAATGATTGGATTATAGACAGTGGGGGTTCCAAACACATGACAGGATTCATAGAATCATTTGTGAAACTATTAGAACATGAATCACCCCACAAGGTCAAACTTGGAAATGACTACCAATATCCTATAAAAGGTAGTGAAGAATCCTCCTACAAATTAGACTCTAGAAAGTTTATGAAAATGAGGGATGTCCTATCTGTACCAGGACTAAAGAAGAACCTTCTCTCCATCTATGCATTAGATGAAAAAGGTATACAAGTTGCATTTATAGATGGCCAAGTCATCATGTGGCCAAAAGGAAGGATTATTGACGATGCAGTAGTAATTGGAGAACAAGAGGGAGGACTATACAGATTAAAGGGCCAACCAGAACAAGATTTGGTTCATGACTCAGTAGAACCAAATTAATTATCGCATAGAAGGCTTGCACATGTGCACTATAGAGAACTACTACTTGCAAGAAAAGTTGTTGAAGGTCTTCTAGAAATACAAGAAAAACATGAAGGAGTATGAAAGGGATGTGCGAAAGGAAAGAACACAAAGAAGACATTTCCAAGTAGCGAAAGCAAGGCTAAAGGAATCTTCGAAATCATTCACTCTGATGTATGTGATCCGATGTCATCCAGTTCATTAAGCGAGTATGTATACTAAATTTCTTTCATTGATGATTTTTCAAGCAAGACATGGATATACTTCATGAAGAAGAAAGACGAAGTATTCAGCAAGTTCAAGGAATTCAAAGCCTTGATCGAAAACTACACAGAGAAGAAGATCATGATTTTTTGATCAGACAATGGCAGCAAATTCACATAAAATGAATTCAAGGAATTATGAAAATATTCAGGGATTAACAGGGTGTTTCCCACTCCATATAATCCACAATACAATGGGGTTGTAGAAAGAAAGAATAGAACGATCATGAAAGCTGCAAGGGCAATGCTTCATGATCAAGATATTCCTATGCATCTATGGGAAGAAGTTGCTAGAACAGTTGTGTATGTACAGAACCATACTCCACATAGAGTACTCAAGAACAAGACACCTGAAGAAGTATTTTTTGTCAAGAAACCAAAAGTCAGTCATTCAAAATATTTGGTTGTACCACTAGTGTACATACACATTCCAAAAGAAAAGAGGACAAAGTTAGATCCTTCAGGAAGGAAGGGTATATTTGTGGGATTCTCTGAAAGCTCGAAGGCTTATAGAATATTCTTCCTAGGATACAAGAAGATCAACATCAACAGGCATGTAACATTTGATGAAGACTCAACTTACAACAAATCCAGAAAGAGACCTGCTGAAGAACCTGTAGAAGCAGAATTGCCTAGAATTCATGACACAACCATGAACGAAGCAATTCCAGAAGAAGATCGAGAAATAGAAGAACCTCAAGAACCTGTAGATCCACCTTAGGAGAAGAATCGTCACAAGAGGAAACCTGCTTGGGTATGAGAAGATATCCAAGATGCAGAAAGATATGGGGCTCTAGAAGAGATACATAGAGAAAGGAAAAGAACCAGGAGCTTCTCCGGTTATGTAGCCCTATTATGTGACTTCATTGATAAAGAACATTTCAACTATGAAGAAGCGACATAAAATAAAGAATGGAAGGATGCTATGATCGAAGAGTATCAATCGATCATGAAGAATGATGTTTGGGATGTTGTCCCAAGACCAGAGAGGAAGTCTGTTGTGACTTCCAAATGGATCTATAAGATCAAGCATGCTGCAGATGGTGGCATATAGAAATATAAAGAAATATTTGTGGCTCATGGTTTCTCCCGGAAAGAAAGAATAGATTATGAAGAAACTCTTGCTCCTGTAGCCAGATATGCTTCCATCAGATCAATACTTTCTTTATCTGCAGTAATGAAGTGGAAAGTACACCATGTGGATGTCAAGACAACTTTCTTGAATGGTGTAGTAGAAGAAGAAGTATATGTGGAGCAGCCACTCAGTTTTGAGACACATGACAGAGAGACTCTTGTGTTTAAGTTAAAGAAATGTATGTATGGTTTGAAATAGGCACCCAAGACATGGTACGATAGAATTGATAGCTTCCCATCTAGTTTGGGCTTTACCAAGAGTAAAGCGGATTCCAACCTTTACTACAAGGTTGAAGAAGGGAACCCAGTGATACTCCTACTGTATGTAGATGATTTATTTGTAATAGGTGAGGATGGGTTGATTGATGATACAAAGAGGAAGATTGTTGCCAAGTTCGAAATGAAGGACTTGGGTATGATGCACTATTTTCTAGGAATGGAGGTGTGGCAGAATGCAGATGGAATTTCCTTGGGAGAACGGAAGTATGCAGTAGAGATCCTAAAGAGGTTAGGGATGATGGACTGCAAAGCCATGACCACACCTATGGATTTGAACCTGAAGCTATTGAGTGATGCTTCATTAGAAGCGGTTGATGCTACGATGTATCGTCAACTGATTGGGTCCTTGATGTACCTGACGAATACGAGACTAGATATTTTCTTTGCTGTGAAGACATTGAGCCGGATTCTGATGAATATGATACATGTTCACTTGATCACTACAAAGCATATTTTGAGGTACCTAAAGGGTACACTTGATTATGGGCTCAAGTATGAGGTGAATTAGAAGATTAACCTGGAAGGTTATGTGGATTTGGATTGGGCAGGCAGTGCCATTGATGGAAATATCTCTTTAGGGTGTTGCTTCAGTATGGGATTAGGTGTGATCTCCTATTTTAGTAGGAAGAAATCCTATGTGGCACTGAGTACAGCCAAAGTAGAGTATGTTGCAGCTTGCTCGGTTAGTTGTGAGGCAGTGTGGCTAAGAAAGCTACTGTATGATTTATTTGATCTCCAAATTGATGCTACTTGTATATATTACAACAACCAGAGCTGTGTGAACCTATTGGAGAACCTAGTGTTCTATGGCAAGTCAAAGCATATCGAGATCAAGTATCACTATATCAGGGATATGGTGCAGAGAGGAGCAGTGAAGCTCCACTATGTTGTGACAGACGATCAGATAGCTAATGTACTAACCAAACTATTAGACAGAGTAAATTTTGAGTACTTCAGGGAGAAACTTGGTGTTCTCTAGATCGAGGTTCCCTCCAAAGGGAATTGATGTGTCTGTTGGCCTTTCTGACATGGTGGAAGGCTCATCTTCACATGGTTAGATGTAATTGCAGAGATGCTTTGATGTGATTGTGGGTTGTGTTACCACATGATCAATGCAAATATTTTATGATGTGATTACGGGATGTGTTCCCACATGATCAGTGCACAGCCATTCTGATGTGATTGAGGGATATGTTCCCACATTATTAGATATAAGTGCAGAGATGCTCTGATGTGATTGTGATTTGTGTTACCACATGATTAGTGCAGATATATTATGATGTGATTGTGGGATGTATTCTCACATGATCATTGCAGAGACATTCTGATGCGATTGATGGATGTGTTCCCACAGGATCAGATGTAAGTGCAGTGCCTTTCTGAGATGATGAGGTTGGATGTAAGTGCAGATCCTTTCTGACATGATGAGGTTGGATGTAATTGCATCGCCTTTGTGACATGATTAGGTTGGATGTAAGTGTAGAGCCTTTCTGACATGATGAGGCTGGATGTAAGTGCAATGCCTTTCTGACATGATGAGGTCAGATGTAAGTGCAGAGCCTTCCTAACATGATGAGGTCAGATGTAAGTGTAGAGCATTTTCGAGAAGGTGAGGTCAGATGTGAGTGTTGGGCCTTTCTGACAAGGGTTTTGGATTTGTTCCTCCCATGGTCAGATGTGAGTGTTGGGCATGCCTTTCTAACATGGTTCTTGGATGTGTTCCTCCCCTAGTCAGATGTAAGTGCTGGGTGGGCCTTTTTGACATGGATCATTCCATGGTCAGATATAAGTGTTGAAGAATATGAAGACCTACATGAAGGCTAGGCCTACAATTAGCATGAAAAAGGGTAGGCTCCGTAGAACTTCCTTTGATGAGTAGAATTGAGATAGAACCAACGATGATGACCCAGTGATCATCCAGCAGTGATGATCTAGTCTGGATGATGATCTAGTGATGATCTATATCAAGTGATGATCTAGAATTAATGATGATCAGTGATGCTCCAGATCAAGTGATCATCCAGACTTGATGATGATCTATTGATGCTCCAGATCAATAGATGATCTAGACTCAATGATGATCTAGATCCAGTGATGATATAGACTTGATGAAGATGACTTGACGATGAAGATGAATTGAAGATGAAGATGACTTGATGATGATCCAGATGGTACAGAGAATAAGAATGGTGCTGATAAATTGTGTCGAGATACTACCTTCCCAGTTAAGAGGGAGTGTTGATGTATTTGTAACTTTAGAATGTATTCACTTGTATGCATTACGTATTGTACCCCGATGTTTATTCTGGGAAGTATCTGTAATGTACTTGAGTCATGTCATGCCCTGATGTTTTGATCGGTAGATTCAATAATGTAAACAAGTCATGTAAAGTCATAGAGTATAACCCTATTTATGGATCAAGGCTTAAAGTCCCCGTAGTTGTGGGGCCCTAGGTTTATTAGACTCTCCTATAGAAGTTGGCCCTAGTGAGTTATTATCAAGTTAGTAATTAGCATAAATAGAGAGGGAGCCTTTCTATTTAACACACATTCAGTTACACTCAGTTATAGTGCATAACTGAGAGAGAGAGAGAGAGAAGAATCCGGGACAAGAGAGAGAGAGAGACTACTACTATGGGGATATCATCTTACTGTCTTTGGGTTTTACTTTCAGTGTTGATTCTATCTTTGAGGAAGTTGTGGGGTTTTCTCCTTTATGGTTTCCCTGAGGAAAATATTTGTGTTCATTAACTCTTGTGATTGATTATTGTGCTTGTTATTCTATCAGATAATATCCTAAGATCATATAGCTTAAATGTTAAAAATCTAACACAATGAAGTTAGAGGCTTCCCCCATTAGAGAAAGTGCAACTGGGATGAACTGGATTCAGGAACAACTGGAAAAATTGAAGGGTAAAGAGCATCACGAAGACCTTTGGTATACTCGGTGTCATGTAGATGGACATACCAAAGATACTTTCCTCGATTTTCGAAATTATTTGTTATCGGGAGCACCAAACCCATTTAGTTGTGGTAGTGTACCATGGTATCATATATGTCAACTTTATGGGAATCGATATGAAGAATGTAGATACATGCAGAAGATGGTAGCGAAACTGACGAACCTATACTACTGATTTTGTTGATCTGTTGGGCATGAAGATAAAGACTCTCATGCATATGAATTACTCCTGAAAAGGATGGATGACTCATATTATGTGAAGGGTGAATATCATCAAGCAGTACAACAATCACAGTTGCAGCCTCAGGTGGTACACCCTCTACCTCAACTACAGTATGTACCATCGCCGTAGATGGATTTTATACTACAACAAAAAATGCAATATCTGCAACCGCAGTTTGCACCGTAACCTCATTATAACCATATACATATGGTTATGTCACAATGATAGTATTATCAGGATGCACATTATGTTAAGCAGTGGCCAAATCCCATGCCGAAACATATTGATTAGTCCCAGTACCAGTAATAAGGAGGATTCCCAGGATGAGGAGGAGGACAAGGTCACATAACTGTCCACTGTTACAATTGTAGTGTACTAGGTCATTACAAGAGAGATTTCCCACAATTAGAGTTTTCGTGTACATATTGTACCATAATTGATCACACCATCGAGAACTGTCCTCAACTAATCGCAAGATGGAAGGTGGGAAATTTTCCTCAGCTACAAAATCAGAACCAGTTAGAGAATCATAATCAAGTACAAAACCAGAATCAATTGAAGAACTACTTGCTGGACTAGAATCAAGGGCAGGGTCAGAACCAAATTCCAATTTAGAACCAAAATAAGACTCATAATGTAAATCAACATATGAATCCACCACTAAACTAGAATCAAGGATCGACAATTGCAATGATCTGAGTGAAACCCGAAGTGAAGGATGTTGATGTTGATGTCATCACTCACGGAGGTGCGATAACTGGAGAATATATCCCTCATACGTAAATTCAGTTAGCTGGGAATAAGAAGGTACATTTCGATATCGATGCTGAGAAGGAGACATTCTTTGAAGCTCGTGATCTGATCGAAATAAATCATGGTAAGTCACCTATTTATGAAATGCCAACTGCTTTTGATTCTTCATTGGAAGCAGGACCATCACGAAAGCATGGTACCTTGCAGATATTCATTGAGAGTTCTTATTGCTAGCAAGAGATCTTGATGCTCTTACTGAAATAGAAAATCTATTTCACCAACCTACTAGGGAGAGGAAGGATTCTGAAGTGAATGCATTACATAAGAGAAAGATGGGCACAAAGATGCGCATGAACATTCAAATTGGGGACTATGAATTAGATTCTGTTATTCTAGATCTAGGCTCAAATGTGAATATTCTGACAAAATATACATGGCCAAAGTAAAACCAATCGAGCACATGTCGCACTTGGTAATGGATGTTGAAGGTATGAAAACCTATGTTGATTTTGATGTAATTGAAGTTGTAGAGGGTGGAGGCTCTTATCTTGCGTTTCTAGGGATTGGATGGGAAAATGATAGTATGGAAGTAATAAATTTTAAGAAAAAGATGATGGCATTTGAGAATCAAGACATTAGAGTCATCGGTCCAATGGATCCAAGCGAAGGGTGAAGGTATATTGGACCAGTAGAAGATGAATTTTTTAGAGGATGGGATCAGGCTTATAATATTTCAAAGGATTACATCCATACAACTGCTGATGGAGAACTTGGTTGGTGCAGTGATAGCTCTGTCTCCTCAAATTTTGATGATGTAATAGAGAACTGGAAGAATTACATGCATGAAGTATCATTCAGAAAGTGTGGTCTGATCATACAATCATTGTGTCATGTCACGACTTAGGTTATTGAATTACCCATTTATGAAGGATTGCTCGAGTTATCCAAGTTTCTTGTGGAATTTGAAGAGAAGGTGTCAGAGCCACAATGGTTACTGTCATTGGAAGAGGTGCTGAAAGCTACCCCAGCACGGTGGTGGGTGACCCATAAAATTTCAATAAATGAATGGTCACAGTGTCGATGACTAACGACAGTTTAGTTTAGATATGTATAAGTATATCATGTTGGACGGTACAACAAGAGGAATAGTCCTGGTAATAATTTGGTTAAATGTCAGAAATTATGGGAATCATGACCAAGGGATGAGTGGGTCCATTCCTTTGTCCACGCCCTAGAGGAAATGTCACAATCATGGTATTTGTCGGCTAAGTTGCATCAAGAAGTAACCACTTGGGAAGAGTTGACATTTTGTTTCACTCACACCTTTATCTTCACGTATTCCAATCCAAATGTCCTAATGCGCTACAACACATTTCTGATGTGGTGCTGAAGGTGGTTCCAGTTGTGTATCTAGTAGATCCACATGTGTATTGCCACATGCAGTCGATGATGGAATGTTACAATGTATCTAGAGGACCCAAGGGCAATGATGAGCTATGAAAAATCAATATCCCAGAAATAGAGGGGAGTCGAGATGTCACAGCACCAGATGTACTGATGGGCATAATGAATCAACCATTGAAGATAAGGAAAGTCAACATTGGGACGGAGGAGAACCAAAAATTTGCAAGTGTTGGGGACTATTGGGATGAAGATACTATGGAAAATATCATGGATTTCTTACATGAATTTCAAGATCTATTTCTGACGAAGTTCTCTGAAATGAAGGGGATATTGGGTGATTTAGGGGAGATGAAGATCCCATTAAAGCCAGATGTGAAATCAGTTAGGCAAAGGCCATATTGCTTGAATCCACAATACAAGGAGAGGGTTAAATTTAATCTGGATAGGATTTTGAATTCTGAAGTAATTGATCCAGTTAAAGAATTAGAATGGATAAGTCATATGGTGGTCCAAGACAAGAAAATAGGTGAATTTTATATTTTTGTCGATCTAAGAAAACTAAATGATGCATGTATGCATGATCCGTTTTCGATACCATTTATAGACGAAGTGCTAGAAGGAGTAGGTGGTCAGGAGATGTACTCTTTTACATATGGATTCTCTCATTATCACTAGATCTAGATTGCAAAGGAAGATCGAAATAAAACTACATTTGTCACTGAATGGGGATGCTTTTAGTACACGATGATGCCTTTTGGGTTGAAGAATGCACCTGTGATATTTTCTTGGGTTATTGTCGCCGCATTCAAATATTTTATTTAGAAGTTCCTATAGATTTATATTGATGACTCGAAAGTGTATGGTCTGATTAGTGATCATCTAGAAAACCCGGGACTAATCTGGAAAGATGTCAACAACATTAGATCATGCTGAACTCAAAGAAGTTTATTTTCTGCACACCTTTTGGGATGCTGCTGGGTCACATTGTTTGCAAGCAAGGATTGTTGGTCGACCCTGTGAACATATCACTAATTTTAAGCTTTTCACCGCCTATGAATGTGAATATGCATTGAGCAATGTTGGGGCACATATGATATTATCGCAAGCTAATACGAGGATATGCTGTGATCATAGCTCCTATGGAAAAGCTATTGAAGAAAGATGTTGCATTTGTATGGAGTCAAGAGTGTCAAGGAAGCTTTGACACACTGAAGGACAAGATGGATTTTGAACCAATACTATTTTTCCTAGATTGTAACGAGGAGTTCCACGTCCATGTGGATGCATCATCTGTTGCACTCAGAGTGGTTCTTGCACAACCCGGAGAAGGGGAACTTGATCACTTGATCGCTTTTGCTAGTCAGAAGTTATAATTTGTGGAGAAAAACTATATGACCATAGAGAGATAAGTTCTGCAGATGGTATATGCGCTAGAGAATTTTAGGCATTCCCTATTGGGAGGTCACTTTAATATGTTTAAAGAACATTCTACTTTTAATTACTTAGTCAATAAGCATGTGTTTGGGGGGAATATATATTCCGATGGCTACTTCTCTTTCAGGAATTTGATTTTGAGATAATTGTGAATCTGGGTCACTTAAATGTAGGTCCTGATCATTTATCTCATATTAATACAAGTGAGGAGCACGGGAATATTGTAGATGGACTACCAGATGCACAAATATTCAAATTTGACATGGTAGATGATTATTTTGATCAAATAGTCCAGTTCTTGATGATGGGAGTCGCACCGGACGAATTATCAACAAGTGATAAGGAAGCCAATCGCCTATACAATGAAATTAGAACAAATAGGTGCATGGAGCATGGCACGAGTAGTAGTACCATGCAAGTAATGGAAGCACAACTCAATCGACTCATCAAGGCGGTTGCAGACGCAACAGATGTAGCAACAAAGGAGATGATAAAATATGCAAGGAAGGATTCATAGAGTTAAGGACTAAATTGAATTTTGTATATGACATTGTTTCAAAAAGAGCCCTAGAGAGTGCGAGTGTGGAGGAGTATGCATCAATTAGAAGTGATCCATGGGAAAGGAATGTTGAAATTCCCTTGATTGCGATTGACGTTGGACAAGAGGACTTGAATACTTCCTTATAGCAGTTGTAGAATGTACCAATAGATATCAACAAGATGTCTACTCAGACGTCGGTACACATGCAACGGTTTCCCAACTAGGATTTGGAATATAGGAAGAAGTATATCAACGACCAGTACTTGCGGTCATAGGAGAAAGAGGAGGTGATGCAAAAGGAGGTCAAAGAATTGTGTCGTGCAAAGGAGAAGCTAATGGAATACAAAGTGCAGGAGATAGAAGCACTGCCGAGAGCACAAGACAAGTTGAGGACAAGGAATTCTAAGGAGATTATAGAGCTAAAGAAATAAACAAATAATCTCATCATCAAAAAGTCCCACCTTTTCGACAATCGAGTGTAGGTGGAAGTGGTAGTTGTAGATTCCTGTAAGCACATTGAAGAAAACACCATGAAACAATTGCAGGAAGCTGGAAGAACAACTTATTGTGCAGTTGTAGCACGACAACAATATTTTGAACGATTTGGTGTAGCCATACACACCTCCTTTGCAAATTGTTGAGTGAAATACTGCCATAGAGGTAGTGGAAGAACAACTTGAAGAGATGGAGAAGGAAGCTAAGAAGGTCACTGTAGCAAAAATGGAATTTTAAGGGTGGCGTTGTACAAGATGCACAGTTAGATAAACTGACCAAACAATTATGGGAAGCTGAAGAGAAACTAGTGACACTGACGAATGCATTAAGAACAATGCCACCAGTAATTGTGATTACATGGTCAACTGAACTTAGAGAGTTGCAGCAATGAGTTGGAAAGGATGAAGATCGACACAGAAGTGCATTGAACAACTAGACGAGTTCCAAGAGATTGGAGCCCAATTGTTAGTAAAAGCAGTTGCAGTGCTACAGGCTATGAATGACAGCAAGAAGGAGGTGATCATGAAGCTGGTCGAGCACCCATTGAAGCAGTATTTGTTAGTAAGTCAGGTTATTGTTGAAATAATTCAATCATAAGTGAAGGAGATCACTCAACAATACTAATAATTCTAGATGAAAATCAATGAGTACACGATGTCCAATTGACGTGGATCGAGGGAGAGCCAGAAGATTATGTTGGGGTATTGTTGGAAGAGGTTTTGAATACATTAGTTGCACAACATCATAGGTGCTGCAAAATATCAGAAGACACCACACAAGTGGAGAATGGTGTGCAAGTAGGAGAATAGAATATTTTGTATATTTTATGTCGCCTTTTTGTACTATGGAAAATATTTTGCAGATATTTGTCATGATTTGTTAGATTTAGTTAAGAGTTAGTTATGAAGTCGTCCAAGTGGACCTCGAATGTAAATACGCAATCCTATCAATAGAAGTGCAAGTACAAGTTTTGAATATATAGATGGGAGAGAGAACAATTAGAGAACACTTGATGATTTGTGAATTGTTTTGAAGAACCTGTTGTTTTGTTGTGGAAGTAATATGACAAGATAGAAGTTGATGTGAAATATTATTTTATTTTATATTTTTTAGTCTTACCATTTCTGCAATCATATGGCGAATGCTAAGTCAATCTGTAACATGGATCTATGATGCAATGTCTCCTTGTCTTAAATGATATTATCTTGTTAGATTCTTTCTGCGTAGTGGAATGCTGGTTACTGCTATAATTAAATGATGCGATCTGTTTAAGAACAATGATGAATGTTTCTGAGTAATCAGATCTGTTCATGTTGTGCATAGTTGAGTAAATAGGTAGATTGACATTATTCCTCTCTTATTCTATGGAAACTTGGTTCCGACAGCTCTCCCTCAAACTCCTCGGGTGAGACCTCATTCACTCTGTGGGTGTTGCTGGATAGGGTGAAACCTCTCAGGGCCAATGCTCAGGGAGATCATGGTGGTTTATGTGTTGACAGAGGGAAACCCTTGTCAACTAGTTTTGTTGGTTGGGTTTATGCAAACAAATTTTCCTCTCAAATGGATTCTTTCCTAAATATCACTTGATGTTATCCATGAATAAAACCGATGAAATTTAAAGTCAACCCACAATTTTCACCCCAGCGAGGTTCCCATTTTTTTTGGGTGTTGATAAATTTGATGAGAGCATGAACAATCATATAAGGAAAAGTAAAGGGGATAGTGGGAACCCTTGGTGCAGTCCCTAGGAGGGAGACAAAAGAGAATATGTTTAGTTGTTTATGAGCACAACTAAGGATGCACTTTCTTAGTAGTATTATATCCAAAGTTTATGAATGCATGAGGGAAAGCTACTGATGTGAGGATAAGGTGAAGGTAGATCCAATTTACCTTTCCAAGTTCCTTCGAAAGGTAAATTTTTAACATAAAAGAAGGTTGAGAATTGGATTTTATAGAGGACAAATCTTCTTTAGGAACCCCAACTTATTAAGGAATAATTATTCGATCAAAGGAAACATTTGAGGAAAGGATGGGTTTGGTTGTATGAGAAATAATTTTATAGATGAACTTGTAATTGTAGTTGCATAGGTATATGGGTTAATATTGGTCAATCTTTCGTGGGATTTGATTCTTCATAGTATTTGCAATAAAACTTGAGTTCAAGGGTAAATGAGTCTTATGTGAGATCCTTGATTCTTCAACAACTTTTACTAGATCGTCATCTAGGAGATCCAACAAATGGATGAAAAGTTCATAGGTCTATCTATCAAGTACCAAGACTTTTCTACTTGAAAGGAGAGTACAATCCATTGAAATTTATTTTTTGAGACATATTTTTCTATTTCTTATCGCTCATATGGGCTTATATGCCTATCAAAGAGAGAATGCATATCCATAATTTCCTTGATGTTCTCTCTTAGGATCGCTAAATATAAATATTTATAATTATGGACAACTTATTTAGGAATAGAAGAGAAATATTGGAGTTTTTCTCCTTGATTATTTTTGTCTTCCATCCTGTATTGATTACTCTCCTACCATTTTCCTAATGATGAAAAAAATGTGTATTTTTTTCTCCTTCTAAGAGCCAAATGACTCTTCTCTTTATTCTCCATTTTTCATCCATCAAAGACAAGAACCTACCTTCTTATTACTACATAATGACGAGTTCATCCAAGGTTTCTTGTTCCACTTGAACATTGAAAAGATATGCAAGGTTCCTTGATATCTAGTCCTCGATGGTTAATATGTTTCTCTCATATTTGTGGAAAGTGTTATTTTACAAACTCTATAAGATCATTGTTCTTTATTATGTTGGAAGGATAGAATGGTCTCATTCTAATGAGAAAGTGCACATGGAGACTAGTGTTGGAGATGATATATTTAAAAGCTTCATATAAGGGAAAAGGGGTTTGAACTTAAATTGAGGTAGTGCATTAGCGACCTTAACCAAAATTCCAGGGAGAATCATGTAATTATGATATATCGTTTATTTTACAGATTCATGTTTATATTCTAGTAGGGTGAGTAAAATGAATTATTTCACAAGTAAATGGTTGAGTCTCTTAGATATATCTTATCATTATCCATTTTGTTCAACCATGTGGGTCCATCTTATAGGGACTGAATATTAACCACCAAGTGGTTCCTAATGGCATGAGAAAAATGTTTTAGTGAAGATCATCTCTATCCAAAAATCCCCATATGTCCGAATTATGAATGGTAATCTTTAGGTCTCCTTCGATGATAAGGTTTGGGAGGTAGATTAAATGATTAAGAGGATAGAAAATCCCCAAAATATTTTTTATCATGGGATGGTGTGTAGATTATTAAAAAATATAGAGAGCAATTTACAAATGAGGAAAGAGCATAAGAACGCATATAATGTTGTTGGATTATCAATGTATTTAGTATGAAGGAATTGTCCCATCCATCATAAAACCTCCAGAATTTCCACTTGCATTTTTCGTTATAAATGTCCAGTCTCAAAACAATTCTTGAAAATTTTATGTGTGGTGTCTGCTAAGAAGATTGTATCCTGAATGAATAAAATTGAAGCGGTGGATCTTGTTGGAGAGTCTCTTTAGGGCTGTTTCCTTTGAAAAAGACTCTACGCCTCTTATGTTGTAACATTATTTTTTTTTCTTGCTAGAACCTATTTATACATGTTACTAATAACATGGCTAATATGATATATCCTCCCTCAAATAGATGGTATATTGCTATAATGGTTCGGGCTTAATACCCTTGATTGAATAGGTTTAATACTTTTTAGGGAACTAGTAATGTATTGATGTCAAGAGTTTCAGGGACATATAACTTTGGAGAATGTGTTTCCTATGTGCTCCACCAATTAAAAGGAGTCCTAAAAAGAAGAAAGATTAGTAACAATAGATAGAATGGATGAAATTTGATAGGAGACTGAAAGGCTAGGAGGAGAACTATCCTCCATCCATTACAAGCATGCCATCTTCAGAGTAGAATGATGCTCATGCTGACTAATTCAGATTGTATTCTATTGGCCTAGGAATATACTAGAATAAAGAACCACAATAATGATTGAAAAGATGAACATTCTGATCGAAGGACTCCTCTTGGAAGATGAGGAAGATAGACGATGGAAGGAACCATGATAGAAGAGGAATAAAGTAATCGAAAAGCATAGTTCGGCTGATTTTGGTGAAAGAGTTAGTTAAACTAAAATTTTTTCTTTTAGTAATAAGGAGTGATTGTATTTTGGGATGTTAGTTCCTATTTTGGTTGCATGCCCTGATAGTATTATAAGAGTGAAATTCCTGACATAAATGTAGAAACATGTTTCTGGAAGTCCCCATAAGATATCTTGGGTGAGACCTCATCTACTTTGCAGGTTTTGCTGACAGATTTATCCTCTATGACGATGATATCTTACGTCTTATTGACAAACAAAGGATATGAACCTGGGTTAACCACAAGTATGGTAACAAATGGTTTCTTTTCCGAGACTATAAAACATTTTGACAGGGATATTTTTTGTACTTGACAAAGCCGAAAATTCAAGATTGGGTTTATTTTAAAGCACTAAAGTTTGCACAAGAAGAAAGTGAAGGATCGCGACTGAGGCCGACTAAATTGTTGGAGAGATACCTTTACAAAGACAATCATGATATTTTATTTAAATAATTTCCCATCATATTGCATGAGTGTTTGTTGAATCTAGCAACCCAGAAGAAAATTTTCCGAGGAGAACCAACTGAGTGGAGTCCTCATCTAATCCAGCAGTTGGAAAGATCTAGCAATGTTGTATCTAGGGTTGTCAACTTATGGGTTGATAGTATTTTGGGAATTATATGACATAAATTGTATTCAACATAATTATGTCATACAATGAAGCAGAAATATAATTTTTCCAAGGTCGCTATCTAAAATATTTGAAATTGTGGATAAATATGCTAGTGTGTGAGAAAGGGATCTTGAGAATGGAGTCCTCCGAGTAAATATTTTTGCATGGAGACCATATATATGTATGTCACAATAAATATTTCCATAAGAATGGATAGGGATAAATTGAGATTTTTTATGGCAATAGTGAGATGGATCTAGAAGGTGGTCACCTGAGGAGGGGAAAAAGGTTTCGGTTGTGCAAGAAAAGAAGAGACAAGAAGAGAAAATTATAGTGCGAATGGAGGAGAGGACTATGAATTGGAATCACACCTTGATGGAGGATCTTGTGAGAAAGAAGAGGAGTACCATTTGATATCTAAAGAATATGAAGAATAAGAAGAATAAGAAGCACAATATATAACTCAATATCATGACATAATTTCAACCCTACATACATCACCTGAGGTAAGATCTAGAAACACCTCAACTAGTGGTTTTTCCAATCAGACTAACAATAGGAGTGTAAATAGAAGACATCGAACTCCCACTAGTGGACCTTTTAATTTCAAAAGTACCAAGAGTAAACAAAATGGCTCAGAATGATATAAAGTTACCAATATTTAATGGAAATGGGTTGTAGGACATTGAGCAACATTGGTTTCTATTAAAATTCATATGCACTGTGCCACAAGTCCAAGATGAATCCATAAATAAATCCTAGATGATCACAACCCTCAAAGGTCGTGCCCTCGAATAGTACATGAAATTATTTGTAGTTCATGCAGGAATCCCTCAAAAGACATTGGATGAGATTCATATAAGATTGATATATGAGTTTAAGAAACCAAAATATGAGTCACACCAAATTGTAGATTTCAAAGAAATTAAATAGTTTCCTTTGGAGTCTGTTTGGGACTTCAACCAAAGATTCAAGTCTTTGATGGACAGTGCAAGTTTTCAATTATCAGATGTCCATCACAAACAATGGTTTATTATGGTGATGCTACCACATATCCATTTCTCATTAATGCAACAAATGTTTTTATCATAGAGAGAGGATCTTCAGCTCGTCGTTAAGTTAGAATATTCACTGATCGAATAAATTGGTGTAGGAATGATGCAAATACAATTGCATATCGCCAATATTATGTTGCAGTTATAGGGAATCAAGAAAGGGAAGGAGGTACACGAATAACTATGATGTACCAGATGCAGAACCAAAGGGAACCATAAAGATAAATACCTGACATTTATGAATTATGTTGCATCAAGAGCACCAAATCTGATGAATACAAAAGGGATTCCTTGTTGTTGTATTTATCAGACTATAGGAAATCGGTCGAAAGAATTCTTCTACTAATAGAAAATCGTAACTGCACCAGCCAATCTATACTATAAGTTCTATCGGTTAGTGGGTCATGACGAGAAATATTGTAGAGCATATCAATTACTGCAAGAAAAAATAGTCAACACGTACCTTATGAAAAATGACGAATAGATGTAGGTTGAGCGAGTCCACGAACAATTTCCACAGAACCAGTACCCTCAAGAAACATATGCTTAACCTCTGACGAGTGGAGTCTTTAGAGGCCGAGGATGAGGAGGAGTATTTGTTCACAGAAGAGGCCAAGTTATATGTTATAATTGTGTCGATCCTGGACACTTTTCTAGACACTAGACAAATTGTATTATGACTATTATACTGTGAAATGACACTCCTCCGTCTGAGTAATGACATTGAATGAGTCGGTACACAAAAGGACATTATGGATAGAAGTTTCCAAAAAACTATAAATGAGATTGATATTTGATACATCTAATTCCTGCTAAATTTTCCCATGTTTTTTAATATGATTAAGGTGTAATCGTGACTATTAACATTGTAGCTTGCGAGTCATTCGTGGATATCCCTATAGGAAACCCACGTTTATATGATCACAATATGCAGTCATGAGTTTCCTTCATAGGAGTCACCATCCATTCACGACTTGCTAGTATGTGTAGTCGCTATTACATTAAGAAAAAATATAAAAAATAAAAACATAATTAGTCAGGGACATTAGGGTTCGCAATCATAACATCCCCAACATCCCTAACCATCTTAACCTTCAAAAATTCCTCTGATCACCAAGTATAAATAGAAGGGAGAGGTAGAGTTTGAGGAAGCATCTCATAAGGGAAATGTTATGCTGGAGGAATTCCTTTAGATATTTGGAGAAAGAGAACTCAGTTCCTTGGCTAGCGGAGGAGGCTTTGTTTCAAATTGAGGTTGTATTAATCCTTTCTTATAAATAAAGAGTGATGTTATTCAACATGATGTGTAGATGTTCTTATTTTTTATGGTTTATAGAATTTATTGTCAACTATTTCTATATGCAATTATAATATTCTATTCACTTTGGTATCATAATTAAGATCTATGTGTTACATATCAATATTTTTTTAGGTTGTTTATCATATTGATGCATCTCTAGCATTTGGAGTGAAGGTTTCAAGCTAGGACCAACATTCATAAATAAGGTGCATAGGCTTTCCAAAGTTGATGAATGCATGAGGTAAATATAATTGTGTGAGGATAAGGTGAAGGTAGATCCAATTTACCTTGTAAAGTTCCTTCAAAAGGTAATTTTTACCGTAAAATAAGGTTGAGACTTAGATTTTATGGAGTACGAATATTATTTAGCAACTTCAATTTATTAAGGAATAATTCTTTGATATAGGAATCTGAACATTTCAAAGGAAACATTTGAATGAAGGACGGGTTTGAATCTACGGGAAATAATTTATTAGATGACCTTGTAATTGTAGTTGCGTAGAGATATGGGTTAATATTGGTCAATTCCTTGTGTAGTTTCATTCTTGATAATATTTGCAATAAAACATGAGTTCAAGGGGAAATTAATCTTAGTTGATATCATTAATACTTAAACAAATTTTACATGATTGCCAACCATAATATCCAAGAAATGGATGAAAAGTTTGTAGGTCTATCCATCAGGTCCGAAAGACTTTCCTACTTGAAAGGAGAGTACAATACTGTGTAATTAGATTTTCAGACATATTTTTCTACTTCTTCTTACTAGTATGGGGTTATCCACCTATCAAAGCGATAATATATTTCAATAATGTCTTTAATGTTCTCACTCATGATCACTAAGTATAAATATTTATAATGATGGACAACTTCTTTAGGAATAGAGAAGAAATATTGGAATTCTTCTCCTTGATTATTTTTGACATTCCATATTGTATTGATTACTCTCCTACCATTTTCCTAATGATAAAAAATATGTGTATTTATTTCTCCTTCGAAGATCGAAATGAATCTTCTCTTTATTCTCCATTTTTCATCCATCAAAGAATAGAATCTAGCTTTTTATTACTCCATAATGGTAAGTTCATATAGGGTTTTGTTTTCCACCTGAGCATTGGATAGGTATGCAAGGTTCCTCGCTATCTGGTCCTCGATGGATAAGAGGTTTCTCTCATATTTGTAGAAAGTGTTATTTTCCAAACTCTTTTTAATGTCATTGTTCTTTATTACGCTCTGTTGGAAGGATAACATGGTCTCGTTCTAATGAGAAACTACACATGGAGACCAGTGATTGGAGATAATATATTTAAAATAAAGAGGATCTGAATTTAAATTCAGGCAGTTCCTTAGCGACCTTAAGCATGATTTCAGGGAGAATAATGTAATGATGAGATATGGTTTATTTTATATATTCATATTTCTATATTGGTAAGGTGAGTAGAATGAATTATTTTACAAGGAAATGGTTGAGTCTCTTATATATATCTTATCATCATCCACTTTGTTCAACCATTGTGGGTGTTACAGAGAGAAATTCCTATGGCTTGGGGTGTACCACAACACACAAAGTAACCGCAGAAATCAATCCCTTCCAAATATGAAAGAGAAATAAAACATATAACACTAAAGGATCTCGAAACATACCTTATTCTGGACGGTTGATGTAGATCCCCATTGAGCTTTTTCCAATCCCGATTGTGTTAACAATTTTCTCTCTCAACAACAACAAACAAGACAAGTATGCTATATAATGGTGTTAGACCTACTCTAGAATATATAATCAATAATGTATAAGCAATTAAAAGCATCCATGGATTCAATATTCATTTAAATCCACATCTTTGGACAGGAAAAGATATTTCTATTAATATAAATCAGATATTACATGAATGACAACCTTTGTTAGCACGTCTGTGAACCGGAGAAACTGAGTCCTCCTCCTGGGCCTCCACCACCTCAATCCTCCATATCTTGATAGCAAGCTCACAAGAAAAGGAAATCTTGGGAATAACACCAAGTTCTCCAAGGGACAAATGGATGTAGACTCAAGTATAAGCAAACTACGGAAACAATGGACTATAGTTTTCTTGCTCTTCAATTCCTCCCCTTCAATGTATCCAAAGAGTTACTTATATAGTGCTTCACTGGGGTAATGGAAGGCCAAATCCGAGCGATCTTGAGGAATATGGAAGGCCAGGAGACAAGTGACGTGAATCCACATCAAGGAAAAATCCAAAAATATTTGGCCTTTTGCACACACCCCAATGTATGTGGGTTTAAGGGTTATATCCACATGTATACACGAGAGAGAGTTAAAAAGTCATGTACAGAAAATAATGAGTGTTTTTAGGGATGATATTGGAAAAACCAAAGGTAAAAAAATGGTCCATGGGGTCCAAAGAGTTTGCAGAGGGACAGGGAAGACCATAAATGTGTGATCTACCATGTGTGGTAAAATCAGCTGTAATAGATGCCCCCTAATTTCTGATGTTTGAGGTCTGAGGGGTGATACAATAGATGAAATACATTATAAATCCATCCAAGAAGTGGAGTGATGAAGAACCAGCCATCCAATAGTATAGTACAAATATCTCTGCATATGACTGCAAATACATACAACAGTCCCAGATACATAAGAGTACAATGGCTAGGAATAGGCATGATATAAAATATGACATGTGTGGTCATCGTCACATACAATATAGATAGATCAGAATCTCCATGATGAAGATATACAAAGGACCAAGATATCCATGAAAGCTAAAGATATCTGACATACACTGGAATCAAGTCACAAGAGCTGAAATCTCATGAAAACTAGCATGATCAAGGAGGTAGCATATCAGAAATGCCACCAATATGGAAAGTCTTCTACATAACCCACTACAAGTACATGTCCTAATCTATGAATAGAGGTGTCGAGGTCGAACATAGTAGTCCATCATCTGATTACTTGTCATTGATGTATACCGTTAACAGACGTGAGATCACCCATCGATAATGAAAATGGGAATCAAGGTACTAGAGTGCAATATAACAAGTGTGAATAAATGTGTTGAGGTTGAACACTTGAAAGAATCCATTGATCAGGGGACATTTATGTATTCCAAAAAATATCTATGGCTAGAGAACCTACCACTAATGACTGTAAGTCTTAAGGCACTCAAATGACTCTAGACTCCTATCCTAGAATAAATGATCTGAAGTTGATGGGATGGAATCCGCTAGAAGGAGGCCATTAAGGCATCCCCCATCATCGAACATGAGGTACTCAGCAAAGCTATATAAATTGGAAGGACTCGATCATAATGTGATCGAACCTGTACCAGTACCGAGAATGGTCGACTCGGGATTCAAATTCCTTTGAACAAGAGAATAAAGGTGAATGATGACTGAATGTAGGAAGCATAGACTCAATATACAAAACTGGTACATCTATGCGACACAGGAGGCATCAACAGAGGCTCCATAGGGACTGGAAGCTTAACCAGTCGATGGAGATAAACTCAAAGAAACAAGTACAGCTCCTAAAGTAAAACTATTAACCCAACCAATGGATGTGATATACAGTGTTTTGTTCAAAGGAAACATGACTTGACTGCTACCAAAGATAACATCTTTTATTGTCCAGATTTTTGTTTTTTTAATTTTTTTTTGGACTTTTTTAGATATTTTGAAAAGCTTGAAAAAGAATAAAAGTGCTTTATAGCTACAAATATAGGAGGAGATGAGTGTCAAGGGGCAAACAAACTAGTTCCAAGTAGTGGAACATACCTATGCTCAATGCAAGGAAACATGTGTAGGATAACGACACTCGGGGGGAATTCCCCTCCTAGTAAAAAATCGGGAATCAAGCTGCAAAAAATATATAAAATGGCTATGCTTGGCCATACATGAGACAAGATCGAGCTATATGGCTGATAATCAAAATCGGGGAAGCTGGAATAAAGCTCAATAAGGCAAGCAAAACTCATGATAATGCAATTACAACTTGACATAAGGGAGTCTTGGGGAAAAGGCCAGCACAAATATCAACAGTAGTATGAAGCTCTTGCATAAAGTCATGGCCATACTATACAAAGGAATCCCACACCCTAAAGGAAAAAATGTCGGCATGGGCACCAAATGAAAAACAGGAGCTAACTAGGGTACCCATGTATGGTCAAGCTCTACCATTCACATCATGTCACTTCTAAAAGTGGCAAGAAGGTTCCGTGACAAGATAGAATGGGTTGGTGCCTAAGGTTAGAATGAAATGATCATAAGGTCATGCAAAGTGAAAACATATGTGAAACCTAACCTATACACCAGTTTAGACATAATAACTAAAATAGGCACAAATGAGTCAAAACCACGGTCAAACCCCGCTCAAAATGGACTCCTACATCAACAAATTAGTTCAAACGGTCCAAAATGGTCAAAAATGGTCAAAAACTATAGAAAGTGGGTAAACAATTTCAAAAAATTTCTATAAGTAGTAAAAAATTTAAAAATTCCATGCCATTTGAAATTTTTACCCAACATAGTGCATTTGAGCTTAGAACTTTCAATGCAAATTCTGGGAGCATCATCCAACGTAATCCGACCCCGTTCGATCTAGGTAACTTCTCATGTCCTCCCCTTCCCATTTCATGTAAATTTTTTTATTTTTCATGGTCCAATCAATTTTTTAGGCCATCCATAGTTGTGCGTTTTGGCCCACATGGAAATCGAGGTTTTTTTCTATGTATAAGGCTCGCCATATGTGGAAAAAACACCCAAACTTGAGTACATACATGGATTTTTTGAAAACAGTCACATATGAGGCCACAAATAAGGTTTTCAATGGCAAATGCTAATCAAAACTCCATTTTTTTGTGCAGGATGGTGTTAGAGTGGAGGGAAAGAGAACATGGTGATGTGGAGGAGGTTGTGCAAGGTCATCTTATGGCCCAACAAGCATTACGTGCATGTGGTTTGTATAAGTTTTCATGTCTTGGAAACGTGAGGGCCAGACCAAGACTACTCAAGCTGCCAGTGGATTACTAGGATCCAAACTCTGATACTTTTCATATTGACAGGATGTCACTCAGCATTGAGGTTGAGGACATATACTTTATCACTAGTTTATCCTAACGAGGAGAGGTGGTAAATATTTGATCTCATGGGCCAGGAGGTGGATTGACTATTGATGAGTACATAGTTGTGTACTGCTTTCCAGACATGAAAAAGGTTGGGAGTCAAATCCTGACAAACTCTATCCAGGTTCTAGGACTGAAGGCCATGTTATTGGCATTAGGCAGGATAGTCAGATTAGCTTCACTCCACCAGGCCTCTCGGCCACTGATGTTCTATTTGGTAGAGTTTATGATACCCACAGTGTATGACTAGAGCATGACACTATTGAGCAACATGAAACAGTAGCTTAGTGACTCCAAAATGGGCAGGGTGTGGAACTTCGGTTTTGGCAGTATACTAAGCACATTTTTCTTTGAGCGAGTACCGAGGCTAAGCCCTAGAGTGGACATTCCTCCACACAGAGTTCAAGATCCAGCCAAATGACGTTGTGAAAATGTTATGCAGAGACTGGGCAGAGGTAGGGTGGCTAACCCCTACCCAACAGACTTCTTTCCATGGTGGCGGAGGCAAATCATCGCCATAGATGACTTCCCTTATATAGGGATAGACTTTCGTGGAGATCTGAACCTACCCCTAACACCAGGAGAGACATATGGTGACATAGGTAATGAATCCCAAACCCACTTTTAAGTTTTTTTTGTGTTTTTTGATATATTGACTCAAAAGACATGTTTTTGGTGTGATGACACATAGTGACAATCTGTCATGTGTATGCAAATGTAGGACCACAACGACCAGATGGTTTCCGTCCTCATCGATGGAGGGGAAGAGGAGATGATATCATGGGTGTGGATGTGAAGTGGATGCTTCAAAGCATTCCCATGAACTTTGTATGCTTGAAGCATAGGTTACCCATGGTGCAAGTCGAGGACTTCCCTGAGGCTATGCAGTGCCAGGTGGTTGGTGTACCACAATCATGAGTTCAATTATTTCGATGGCTACCTAGAGTCATAGTGTGCTACCATGATCAAAACCCCCCTCCTCGTTAGGCTTAGAGACATGAGAGTATTCCTTTTTGTACGACCGCGTATTATGATTTGGTGGCTCGAAAGCCCCAATTTTGTATTATGACACTTATGTATTATGAAATCACTTTTTGGGTATTAATGAAAAACTTTTATGATGATCAATTTTATTTATTTATGTGTGTGGAAAAATGTATATTTGTGAGATGTTCATGGTCTATGAAACAAATTCCAATCTAACACATATTTAGCATATGAATCAAGAACTTGATTAAAATTTCTTGCAACATGAATGTATGTTATATTTTCAAATTTCCATTCTAGCAATCTAACCCTTAAGAATCTTCTTAATAATGTCGAATCTCTAATGCGATACAAGCCGTTAAGCTGTGAAACCACTAACTGTGAGTCAAGACATACCTCAAGATAATGAATGCCATGTGAAATAGCATCACGTAATAACTCAATGTGGCACTATATTCAACAACATTGTTTGAAGAAGGCCATAAACATACACCTCCTGAAGACAATACTTGACCCATAGGATTATAAATCACCCAAGGAGCCGAAGCTGAATTTTGAGTGTGGCAGTTAGCACCATAAGAGAATCCTATATGCACAAAATAATCCATCAACATCTGCGATAAGAAGTGAAATCTAATCAATCAAACCCGATCACCATAAGAAAACCTAACTATGCAATGCAAGTTGTACAATAATATGCAAAAATCAGCCCTGGATGAAGATTGTGCATAGTATTTTTTAAGATAGAGCCCATTTCTAGGCTCTGACAACGTTGTCCCTTCATAATCCATTAGCTCATAGGAACCCTTCTCTAACACACGTTTGACCACGTAAGGACCATGCCACATGGGATTAAACTTCCCTTCCCCCAAGGGTTTATTAGGTTGATCCCACAAACGAACCAAATCACCTTCACTAAACTTCCTCAAATGGACATACTTGTCATATTGGACCTTGACACAACGCTTATTTACTTCTAAAGCCACTAAGGCATCTCAACGCTACTCATCAAGATGCTCTAAGTGGAACAAATGTTCTTCCAATGTGGAAGTGTCTGGTAAAAGCTCTATAGCTAGCTTCAGAGAAGGGATTTCGCATTCAATCGACAAGATAGACTCCACCCCATGTACAAGCGGATATGGAGAAAAACCGATGGTAGTATTAACCATGGTTCTATAGGACCACAAAGCAGGATATAACATGATATGCCAATTCGTCTTTCTTTGTGTGATGGTTCGTTAGAGAATGGACTTAACTGATTTATTCATTGCTTCAACTTGTCCATTCGCCTAAGGGTAATAAGAAGAGGAGTGCTCCTACTTATACCCTAACTTTGAAGCCAAATGTTCCATCATTTTATTCTGAAAGTGCCTACTATGGTCAGTGAAAAGCTCTTTCGGAATGCCGAACCGAGTAATAATTTGGTTGAAAATGAAATGCATGATTGTCTCACCATAGGATTTAACTGTGGGCATAGCCTCTGCCCGTTTCATGAAATAATCGACAACCACTATAATATGGTGATGCCCCCCAGTCGAAGCTGGGTTGCAATCCATAAATTCAAGCCCCCACTTTGTGAAGGGACCAACGGTAACAATAGGATGTAACCGAGCTAGATGCGAGTGCATATTTCATGCAAACACCTAGCAAGGGTGACACTTCTTAACAACATTAACACAATATTTAAAGATCGACAACCAAAAATATCCTGCTCTCAAAATTTTTTGGGTTGTAGAAAGCCAAGATAAATTACCACCACATGCCCCTCTGTTGCAATCATTCAGCACAACCTCAACCTCTTCATGGGTTAAACAATGACGCAAAATGGAATCTACCCCACGACGGTACAAAGTGTTATCCACTATAAGCTAGTTCTTAGCTACATGATGTAATTGTCGTTGCTCATCCCGTGAAAGGTGAGTAGGGACCTCCAATGTTTGTAAATATACAATGATATCCCTGTACCATAGGTCCAAAGTTGAGATAAGGAAAATATGCTCATCGACCAATCTATCCTCATAAACCTCTTCCTCCTCCAAACTTGGAAAATCAGATATGAGCTCCACAAAGATCAACGATTTCTTCGATTTCACCGAAACAAATTCAAGATTGAACTCTTGCAAAATAAAAATCCATTTATTGTATTTTCCCCCAACCATCCTTCCAGTGAGGACGAACTGAAATGGACTGATATGAGCTACAACCAAGGTTTGGCAAAGGAGAATGTAATGTCTCAATCTCTGAACCACATGAACAGTGGTCAAGGCAAGATTCTCCACATGGGAATAATAGATTTATGCATCAATAAGGTTTTGTCTCAAATAATATATGACATGCTCATGGAGCTCCTCATCCTCCTAAACCAAAACCATACCAATCGTCTCCATAGACGCGGCCACATAAATTAAGAAATCATAGCTATAGTCAGGTGGACTAAGCATGGGGGGCGATGCTAAGGATTGCTTAAGAGCATCAAAGGACTCCTGGTCTCGCTCATCCCACTAAAAAGGAGTGTCCTTCTTTAAAAGATACATAAATCCTTTAGTCAAGTAGGCAAAATTAACTACGAATCTTCGCAAGAAATTTTCCATGCCTTGCTAACACTAAAGGTGTCTAATATTGTGATGGGGGAGACAATTGAATTATTTCCTCAACCTCTAAGGGATCAACTCTTACACCCTCCTTGGATATGATGAACCCTAGCAAGCGACCAATAGAAACACAAAAGATGCACTTATGAAGATTTAAATGCACTTGGTAATGGCAACATCTTTTGAACAATAACCTCAAATGGTATGGATGACGCACTCTCAAACAATAATGAGCAGCAAGGTCATCCAAATACACTTCGATAATTATTTTGAGATCATGAAAAATTAAGGTCATAAACCGTTGAAATGTAGCTCGGGCGTTTTTAAGGCCGAAAGGCATCTTTCGATATGCAAAAGTACCCCAAGGAAAAATAAATGCAGCCTTATGTTGATCCTCGGGTTTGATCTGAATCTGATTATATCCGGAAAAAACATCCATAAAGGAGAATACCTCGCTTCCCGCACACTCATCCAAAATCTGATCAATAAATGGTGTAGGAAAATTATCCTTAGGACAAGCAAGATTTAAATCATGGAAATTAGTGCATATATGGATTGATCCCTGCTTCTTATCAACCGAAACATGATTTGAAACCCACTCCGTTAAGGGAACAGGATAGTTAAAACCAACTTTCAACAGTTTCTCTATCTCATCCTTAATGGCGGGTGCTTTTCTAAGATTCACCACACGCAAACGTTGTCAAATCGACTTCACATTTGGATAGGTTTTAATCTTATGTTTGACAATACGAGGGTCAATACCTATAATTTCCTCGTATGAGCAAGAAAATATGTCACAAAACTCTTTAAATAGCTCGGTATACTCCTTGATATCATCAGGGGAACAACCCACCCCAATGTAGACGTTCTCAAATTTTCCAGGATCGCGAGAAATATTGAAAGGAATAGTAGGTGATAAATTCGCCATGTTCCCATTGACCATCTAACCAAGAGAGCTCAATGGAACCATGAGACTACCAATCTTCTCGCTAAGAATCTCCCTAAAGTCATCATGGTCCATATGGTCGAGTTCAGGAAGAAAATATGATCGATAATGTAACTCTTCCCAAGGTGGCTCAACCCCAGACATGGCCTCAATAATGGCTTCATCTGATGGAAAAACATCATCGAGGAAATCATGTGTGTGAGAGGACTCAACTGCCCATGCAGGAAGAACATATGGGTCCTCCTCCTGCGTCTGTGAAGGGGAAGGACTTGGATCTGTAAATTGATCAAGATTCACTTGATATGCTACCGTAATTGCAGGCAATGACAATTTCGATAGGTCCAATTGAAGGACTCGGTGAAGGAAGAATCCAAGGATATTCCATATGGGTAGTGCGAAAAGACACTGAATTCAATGAAGATGAAGACCACCAAAGCTAGATCCGATCATAAGAACGGGTACAACATAGGTAAAGCTTCCCATAAGAGATGGATACATACCCACACCCACACTCCCAGTTGTTGGCTGAGAATGATAGATAACCAGGATAGAAGTTCCCGATGATGCATTAACATTTGGATTATGGAATGACGTCTGATCAATCGTAATGATCTTCTGGTTAAATGGAAAGCATATCACTTGAAAGAGAGAATATGCTACGGCTTGCATACTATACATCCAATTCTGGCCCAAAAAAATAATATAGCCAAGGGGCGCATCAACCACCTCGGCCTCGATCGCGACAGTCTTCCCTCCCAATTGGACCTTAAGAGAAGGAAGAATCTTGTGCAGCTGAAATGATCTACCATCAAAAGCTATCAACATAGTAGCATATTGAGACAACTCAGAAGAACCCAAACCCTTCCAACATGACAAAGACATCACGGAAGTAGTAGCGCCTTTATCAACGACAGTGCGTTTGACAGTCATATTAAGACACTCTACATGAAACAAAAGAGACACATAGTAAGGAAAGCGAGAATGTATTCCCATGGTTTCAAATTTGATAACAGAAGAAGAGTTATCATCACTAACCCCAAGAGCAGAGAGCAAGTCTCTCCTCTGCAGAGGACAAGTCTGAATTACTTCAAGTGTGGACATCGCAAAAGGAGTTTGGCCCAAATCCTCGACAACAGAATAGTTTTGGGCATCTCAGGCATTAGTATTGTGCCCTGAATGCGTTGAAACATGTGTATGATATAAAACACTATAATTTTGGTGAGTCTAATTTATAATAATATCACAATTTCCAATCCTAAATAATTTTAAGCAATCACCATTCATAATATTTTTACAATATATCTAAACCAAATTACCATTTAAATATTTAATAATAAACAACAATCGTTGTCAAATTACAAAAGTACTTACATGGAATAGCTTGAATTTTTTTTTGGAGAATCAGTACCTCCCAATAATAGGACAGTAGTGCAAAACCATGAGCCCAACTCAACCCCCAATCTAGATCACCACTGTGCACAATTGAACCAACAAGAAAAAACTTTCACATAGCATTCTCTCCGAGTCTGTAACAAGCTTGATGATAGACTTATGAAATAGAGAAACACTCAACCGATGTACTCAAAATAGTTTCTCCATGCACAACATGAACTCCCATGCTAACTGAATTATCCAATATATATAGTTTTTTCCCAGGCCTTGTGCCATCCCAATAAAATCTAAATCAATCATTCAATCCCTATTATTTAATATCTTTTGTGGTTGTTGAGACTTTAGATTGGACTTCATTAGTAAATTAATCTTAAATTTCTTAACGCATTTTCTGTGTCTAATGGTGGTTTCCACTCATTTAGCTAATTTCTCCAAGTGTCTTTTTTTCCTTTTATTAATAATAAAATTTAATGTTTGTAGTGCAAATTATTTCTCACATCTTATGTGAACATTTTTTAGTTTTCAAATAACTCTTACAAAAATAATTGTTTTTCAACATTATTTTCAAAAATATTAAATACAACATTAAATAATACTATCTTGGGGTATCACAGAGGAAGCAAAAGTTGTGATTCAAATTGTAAGCCACAAACGAGGCTTTGGCAAAGTTTCAAAATACAGAATCATCCAAGCAAATATTCACCACAAAAAGACCAGAAATTTCTCATAATGTATGTCGTAAAGTAATTATTTAGTTTTGCATTTTTCCCATCAAGATGTTTTTTTGAGTGCATTTGAAAACCATGCTAAAGGCATAGAATTTAATTTTCTCACAAAAGGGGGTATAAAGGAAAAATACTTGGAGTTCATGGTCTAGTCAACCCTATAGATGAAATAAAGTGACCTCATCATGCAAGACTGTGATATACTGAATTTGAAGAATGATCCAAAATAGGGGAAGCATGAAGCTCCTCAAACATCGAGTTTGAGTAAATATGGAGTAAATGAAGAAAGAGATTTTTTAAGATAAAAACATGACACACCATTTCGATGTTGATCCTCGCAAGACATATTGAGAGAGATGTTGGGGTCATGGAAGGTATACAAGTTATGCTTATTTAAATGAAAAAATTGATTCTAGTATGCAATATATGCATCCTTTCACTTTTTTGTTGAATTTGGAAAGAGACCAACTATGCACATGGCAATCAAGGTGT
>LPNX010665133.1:5200-31363 GCA_001517045.1 Pseudotsuga menziesii | reverse complement strand
AGGATAAGTAAATGTCTAGGTTTGTAATTGAATTAATTTAATAAAGTTATAAGAAATGACTAAATTATATATATATATATATATATATATATATATATAATACAAATAATTAGTATTATATTAAGGATTTTTTTGCTAAGTGGTTAGGAAAGGTTGGTTCCATTTTCTTAGGGTTAATGTGAAGTTTAGGTTTTTGTTTTAGTTTTGTTCAAATATTTAGTGTTAAAAATTTTGGTTGAAGTTTAATGTAGGAAGATAGTAAGTTATAGGTGTTAAGTATTGGTTAGATTAGTATTTATTAAAAAAATTGGCATTAGGTTATGGCTAGCGTTTTAGGTTAAATTGGCCTTATGGATAATTATAGCTTAGATTTGATTTAGAGTTAGGGTTAATAATTTTTGGTCGACTTCATTAGAATCATTTAAATCCTATTAGAAGCCATTAATTCTATGTTACTCTCTTAACCTAGAAGCTCAAGACACTTTTATCCGAATGATGATCCTTATTGAGTTCCTTGCAACATTGAGACTTTCAATACATTTTTTCATCTCTTCTTATAGGTGGCTCATTAGAGGAAATTTCAACTCAAAATGGGCCTTTTAACTTTAACTCAAATTCCATGTCATCATGTGTTAGCCAATGAAATTGATTTAAATTTTAAATACAGTATAGGTCTTAATCACTTTTTTAATATAAATTTGGGGATAGGTATCATAAAAACTACTTTTTTCTTTGTATTTTCGACATATCTCCCCGTGTTTGTACTCAAATTTCGATCGGGAGAGCTCGTTGGATGTGGAATTAAATTACAGATCCAATGAGTACCCACTTGGCATACTTTTGACAGACCCCGCTACCCTAAAAACAAGAAATACCTAAAAAACATGATGATGATGTCTGTCAAAAGTATGCCAAGTGGGTACTCGTTGGATCCAAAATTTAATTCCGCATCCAACAAGCTCTCTTGACCGAAATTTGAGTAAAAACACGGGGAGATATGTCGAAAATACAAACAAAAAGGTAGTTTTTTTTCTTTTCTTCCTCCAAAGTTAATAAATATTATTTTATTATTTTAACTATTATTTTATTAATTTTTTTTAGGAGGCCCGCTTTGAGTTGAAAATTCCTGTAATGATTGTTTTATGCCATGTAAAATGTATTCTTTATGGTGTGGACATCACAAAGATATTTTTGTAAATGTCATGTTCTTGTACATGTCATCTAAATAAGAAATTCAAACATTGCCAATATTATTGGAACATGTTTGGATTTTTATTTCAAGGATGTGAATGAAGGAATTGGAAAATAAGTTCATTCAATAAATCCAACAAACACATCAAGCCAAGATGGGCGGAGGCGTGACAAGCACCCAGTTGATCAAATCGAAGATGGATCAATATCATGATCAAATCCTTGATAGATGAGGTAAGAAACATGACGAGTCGTATATTATATTCTCATATTAAAATAAAATATCATACCATGAATACAATTTGAAAGTCTAGGTATAAGGCCTTAGCATGCTTCCATGTCAAACCCCATGTTTAGAGCTCCTTGCCTTGTATGAGTCCTTATAACGAGGATTTTTTTTTTCTCTTCATAATCGTATGAAGGGATCATGTTTTCCATAAAAAATGATTCACGAAATAAATTTATTGTGCTATTAAAATATATATATAATTTTTTATACACAATAGCACTCACAACACAATGTGCAAAAACTTGAATTTTACTCTTAACAAGATTAGTTAATGGTTCATGTTAATTATCATGATCATCAATGTTATTTAGTTTTTAGTTTTTTAAAGTGGAAATGATTTCTCTAATTAAAATTGTTTCTTGATTAATATATTTTTATCTATCTAAAGTAAGAATAAAAATTTTTAATAATTTATTTAAATTTTTTTAATTTAAGAAGGCGTACTGAAAGCTACTAAGCTATTGATGCGAGAATGAATACACATCAAATTCACATCAACATGACTACGCCAAATCATTAAAAACATTGGAATAATACTATTTTCATCCCATGAGGTCATAAAGTAAGGACATATTTCATAGAATACCAAAAAAGACAACAAACCCACATAATTAAACAATTCGAGTACCCTAAAAAACCCACACACCTAAAGAATAATTTGAGGATCCTAACAAACCCACATAACATAACTAAACAATTTTAGGATCCTAACAAACCCACATAACACAACTAAACAATTTGAGGAGACTAACAAACTCAAATAACTAAAAAATAATTCAAGGATCCTAACAAACCCACATAACACCTTTTTTTAATGATTCCATTCGATTTCCCCTCTAAGTTTATTCTATTCCCTGAAAAATTTTCAATATAGGAGCATGTCATGTCATTGTAGCCTCTAACATGTTATAACAGATCTCCAATTTCTTTTTCTTCAATTGTAGTAGTGGTTCCACTTCCTGGTCCTTGTACGCCAGCTGTAGTTTCATGTGTTCATTCTCAAGTCTCATCTTTTCATTCTCCATTTTTTCATCCTTGTTCGGTAGTGCCATGCATTTATACTCAACTTCCATCTTTGTATTCTCCAAGTTGAGTCTTTTCTCTTCCCTAGAAACTTTCCAATATAGGAACATGTGGTGTTATTGCAGCCTCTCACCTATTAGATCGGATCTCCAATTCCTTCAGCTTCCATTGTAGTGCCTCCACTTCTTTTCCATGTTACTTCAAATTTAGTTTCATGTGTTCATTCTCAAGTATCATCTTTGTCTTCTCCTATTTCTATCCTTGTTAGGTAGTACCATGCGTTTATAATCAAGTTTCATATTTTCATTCTCCAACTTCGACCTTTTTGAGTTCTTTTTTTTGCCACTTGAAGCACTCATTTTCAAGAATCCACGTTGTTCTTGGACCATATGGTAGCATTTGTGTTGTTCTTGGACCATATGGTATCATTTGTGTTGTTCTTGGACTGTTTGGTTGCATCTGTGTTGTTCAGAGTATAAAAATTTCCTATAGAAGTTGTTGGTGATGTATGTTTCTACTCAAGAACAACAAAACTAAAAGGTGATATCATTCAATGATATTTAACCTTCTTTTTCTATATTGTTTAAATCATTTGAGACTAGTGAAGAGTGGTCCCACTGTTGGTAGTGGACCTAGAGACATGGATCGAAGCGGGTGAAATCCATTAGCAATTTTTGTTGCACTTGTGATTGATATTTTATCTTTTACTCTCTTTTAAATCATCTCATAATTATGGATTGAACAAGTTATCTTCCTTGAGTTAAAGAAGTTTTTCTAACTAAGAATTAGAAATCACTTTCATGCAAGAAGTACTGCCATTTCAAAATATCCTACACTGTAAAATATTTGTTATCATGAAGAGAAAATGGTCTAGTTGTAATGAAATGTTTTTTAGATCACATGGTATAGGAGAGGGATATTAAAAGTGGACTCTTATGAGAGCTAAGATAAATCAAGGAGATGGAAACATTGTATGTTAAAAGAAGAGCATCCCCTGAAGTACCAAGAAGAGAATCCCATGAGGAAGAAGCTCTTCATATTGATCTTTAAGATGCTATTGAGAAACTCCTAGAGATGAGAGAATTGGTGGAATATTTGTATCATATATCTTGAAAGGATCAAGAAGAGGTGGAAGCATATAATCTTAAAAGGATTCAAGAGCATCCCGGCTAATAATGTTGAGTTGAGAATATTATTGCAAGAATCAGAAGACATGAAGAAGGAGTTGTGATTCCAATTGAAAGCCACAAAAAGGATTTGGAAAATTTTCAAAACGTGGAATGATCAAAACAAATACTCCCCACACAAATACCAAATGTTGGCCATAAGGTATGCAGTAAAAGTAATCATTTCAATTTTTCACTTTTCCAATCAAGATGCTTTGGTTCATGCATTAAAAAACATACTAAAGACATAGATATTAAGTTGCTAACAAAGATGGGGTATGAAGAAAAATAACTTTGAGTTCATGACCAAGGTATAGTCAACCCTATAGAGGTAGCAGAGAGACCTTTCTTTGTAGGACTATGATATAGTGAATTTCAAGAATGCTCCAAAATAAGGGAAGCAAGAAGCTCCTCAGGTGTTGAGTTTGAGTCAGTGAAAAAAAATATTTTGCAAGATAAAATAACTTCACACCATTTTAGTGACAAGCCTAATAATACATATCCATAGAGAAGTGAACAAATCAATAAAATTTCTTCTTGTCTAACTTGGGTCCATAAAAGGTATACAAGTTATGATTATTTAAATGAAAAAAATGATTCTAGTATGCAATCCATGAATCTTTGCAGTTTTTGTCAAATGTGGGGAATGTTAAGCCCTTAATGATGACACATTACACCATATAGTGTGCCACATTACTCCCTATATTGTGGTGCATTACATATTATTTATGTCAGCTTGGTTCTATGAGTGGGTCTATAATTTTTTATTGTACACCTTTATCACCTATATACAGGAAGGAGATATTATCATTTTAGTCATCATAGTATATTATCTTGTGTTTTGTACTCATTACACATTGTGTAAGGAGGTTCCTCCCTCAATGAGGATTGATATTTATCTCTGTTATTCATTGTGAAGGCATGTATTTCTCTCTCATTGTATATTTCTATTTTTTTATGTTGTATCGTGGACTTGGTTGTATAACAGGGATATACCAACTATGCATAGTGAAATAAAGGTGGAATATTAGAAAATACATTTATAAGATCATCCACAGAAATAATTGAGGACAATAAGAACAAGAACAAAAGAGCATAGTTCAAGAACGTGAACCAAGTTTTTTGCACTCATTATTATAAGAGTGAGTTTTTAGATGTAGAGTTGGAGTCAGACAGTTGCAAGGCTAACATTAGTTTTCTTAGGAACGAATACTTGGATACATCAAGAATGTACCAAATGGTGGTTATGTTTTGTAGTACATATTTGTACACGAAACACTAACTTAGAAGAAAAATAAATTACACAACAATCATCTTTCATGAAAGGTTTGAAGTCACCAACGATAAAAAAAAAAAATAATGCACAACTCAACCAAAGAATGGTTAATTATTCCTAGGAGTTAAGGTCACGTTAAGCTCTACAAAGATTACAATGATCAGGTGTATAGAGAATATAAAATATTGTAATTATGGCGACTCTGATTTATAACAATTTAACAATTTCCAATCCCCAATAATTTAAAAGAACCAATATTCATGATATTTCACAATATGTATAAACCAAATTAACATTTAAAATTTAACAATAAAAAACAATCGTTGTCTAATTATAAAACTACTTACATGGAATAGCTTGAAAAACATTATTTGGAGAATTAGTTCCTCCCGACCATAAGAGAGTACTGCAAAAAAATGAGCTGAACTCCACCCACATTATGGATCACAACCATGCACAACTAAACCAGTAAGTAAAAACATGAACATACCATTCTCTCTAATTCTGTAACAAGCTCAATGATGGAATTATGAAATAGAAAAACACTCAACCCATGTACTCATAGAAGCATTTCTCCATGCACAACACAACATCCTGCGCTATCTCAATGCTCCAATATATATAGTTTTTTCCTAGGGCTTATGCTATCCCAATCAAATCTCAACCAATCCTTCAATCCCTATGATTTAGGATCTTGTGTGGTTGTTGATATTTTAGATTGGATTTGATTGGTAGAATAATTTTAGCTTTCTTTATGCATGTAATGTGTCTCATGGTGGTGTCCCCTCATTTAGCTAATTTCTCCAAGTGTATTTTCCCTTTTATTAATTATAAAATATAATGTTTTTTGTGCAAAGTATCTCTCACAACTTATATGAGAATGTTTTAGTTTTCAAATAACTCTTACAAGAATAATTGTTTTCAACATTATTTCCACAAATATTAAATCAAAAATAAAATAATAATGTCTTGGGGGTATCACACAAGAAGAAAAGGTTGTGATTCCAATTACAAGCCACAAAAGAGGATTTGGAAAAGTCTCAAAATGAAGAATGATCCAAGAAAATATTCCCAACACAAAGACCAGAAGTTGGCCATAAGGTATGCAGTGGCCATTTAGAAATTTGGGAATTGAAGCATTTACCAAATGCATCAACACTGACGTTTCCATTCATAAGCTACAGGGTGGATCACCTTAAATTTAACATTTAATTTCAAGGACTAGTCATGGTTCATGGTTGTTAGCCCATGAATTGTTCAAATCTACTTTTATACCCTAATAGGAAAGCAATGTGACAATACACAATCTATAAGAATTGTTATTTGCGTTAAATAATGTAATCTCACTGGTCAAATGCAACATTAATTAGTCAGCTAGTTGAGTAGTTGATTTGGTCACCTTATGTTGATTAGTAACCCATAGTATTTTTTGGCCAATAGTATTGGACCACAGTATTGTTGTGATGTAATCCTATAAATACTTGAGTCTAATAATGAGAAGGAAATTAATATTCCCATTGGATTTCCATGTTGTCTTCTTCATTCTTTTTCTAAACTTTAGCATTCTATCAGATCCTATGGCCTGATCCATTTATGTGGTGATCCTTTTCAAATATTGGAAAGCAAATACACACACACGGAGGCTATGATCAAATATGAAACACATCAGCATGGATAAATCAAGAGAATTTTTTATTATTCTCCTGGATGTGCCAACGCACCATCTTCTATCCATAACTGTGATACCTCTACACCAACACCCTTTTTTCAAAAACAAAGTGCGGTGCCACTACACTTTTTGTTCATAAAAAGTGTTGCACCAACTCACTATTCATTTATCCAATGTACGACAATACAGGGACACTTACATCAAATTTTGGTGCCGCACCCATCCAACACCCTGTGCCAATATACAAATTGTGTTTCCTGTTTTCAAGAGTTAAAAAAAGAGGGATATATCTAGTTAGTCATACCAGCATGGCTACTACCACCACAAGAAATTTGAAGCAAATATCTGGACTCATACTGACTAGTACCAACTATGATTTTCAGTATATCAAGAGGAAGATGTTTCTCCAGCTCAAAAATTGTTGCGATATGGTTGAAACCGAGTTCAAAGAACCTTATAAAAATTCTCTAGTTGCAATGAATAATTCCCAGAAGAATTCCTTAGAAGCTTGTCAAGAGAGAGATCTCATGGTCAAATGGATGATCCAAAGTTGTATCAAGGAGTTCATTCTCCCACGGATCTCGATTTACCACTTCACATCAAGCTTAGAATTTGCTCACATTCACCCATTAGGGAATAGACCGTGTAAAAACTGTAAGATGGAAAACTCTTCGATTTCAGTTTGAAAGTTTGAAAATGAAGGAAGAAAAAAATATATATCTATTTATGACTAGGGTTTCAGGCATTCTGGCCCAATTTAAAACCAACGACGAACATCTAGAACAGACGGTAGTTGTTCAATAGATTCTAATGTTTCTTACCAATACGTTTTCTATGGTAGTGACTGCCATAGAAGGAGCACACTATCTATCTCACTTCACCCTAGAAGCGTTGACTAGTTACCTTTTGTATCATGAAACTCGATTCAATCAAGAAGAATATTTGTTTACCAATGCTTTCAACACACAATATTCCCTCAGTATAGGTCGAGAAGGAAAAGGATGAGGTATAGGAAGAAGATGATGGGGGTCTCTGGAACAATAAAATATTGTTTCTATACAAAAACCAATGTAAATAGGATAGAAAATCCATAAATGTATAAATATGTGAATAATAGATAAGTGATGATATTACAATGAGAACTTTTCTTGTATAAATACCCATGACGGGTTACATCTCATAAAGAGACATAAACTTTCATTAAGGTGTTTCTTCGTTAAGAATTAGTTATTTAATTATTAGTAGTTATTAATGTTCATTTATTATATTTTTGTTCATTACATTACTTCTCCCTTAGAATTACTTTGTCCTCAAAGCACAATTATGGAACACTTTATACCTTGTTCTTGCTCGTAACACTTTCTCCTCACATTGTGTGTTGGTAGTTGCAATACTTGACAAAATAATATGATACCTTATTTTAAACATTGTGTGGAAATGTTGCATCATTTGTGAAGTCATTCATCCAAGATCTACTTTTAATGGAATTGTATGAATAATACTCGTAATTTTTCATTTGATCTTGTCATCTATAATAACGAATCTTGTGGTTTGGATGGAAATACGATGTTTGTGCCATTTGTAGAACCCTTATAGAAACTTCAATTGTTTGTGATTCTCGTGAATTACTGCTTGATAATAACTCTAAGGAATTTTCTGACTTCTCTTTTTGTTTTTTTAGTCAACCCTTGATTTAATTTTTTAAGTGAGAAATTTTTTTTCTAATAGATTCTTATTGAATTCATTGTGGAGATCCACTTCCTTTTGGTGGAATTTATCTTCGATTTCTTCTTGTGATTTTTTTTCCCTTTTTAATTTCTTAATCTGTGTGACAAAGTCTTGATTATGATTCTTCAAACGAGTAATTTCTTCATCTTTACTGGCGACAATATTTTCAACTTATTTTTTCTTATTTTGTTCTGACTTCTTATTACCATAGGGAATCATTTTTGATATATCCTTGAAGTCTTCATATGTTGGAGCTTCTAAATCTGACTTCATTGTAATATCTTGAATTGTGATTCTCTTTTTGTTATAGGCATTTAAGATGAAAGTCCCCAATGTTTTTATCCAAGATAAACCCAAAATTATGGCACCATCAAAGCTCCATAAGGAATCAACAATGAATTTCGATGTGACCATATAATCTCCAACATTTAGTTGTAAGCCACTTATTTCAATTTATTTCTTGTTTCGAAATTCTAGCTCTTCACCCATATTTACTCGAGAATCACTAAATGGTTAGCGAATTCAATACTAATATAATTATTACTTTGAGAAGGTGCAATAGAAATGGTGATATCCTTCGCTGCAAATGTCCCTTTAATTCTAAATAATATTGCAACATTTATTATTACGGTGATAGGAAATTTTTCATTTTTTTCAACATTAAAATCCACGTTTCTTTGAGATTTATTCAATATTTTTTTTTCCAATAGTTATTATAATTAATAACTATATCTATAATAAAAATATATGTTATTATAATTAATAACAATATTTTAAAGATTTGGGATTGAGTAATTTATAATAATAAATGTTATTATTATAAGTTAATGTATACGAGGTATAGAAAAATAGAATTTTAAAAATTGAATATTAATAATATGAATATTATTGTGTAATGTTCAATTTATTAAAGTGTGTATTGTTTGTTGTTGGAAAATAAACCATGTGTTGTTTTTATATGTGGTTTCTATTGTTTTTACTTTTCACTTCCTTTTTTTCTTTGTTTTTCCTTTTCCCTTCATTTTTTTTCTTTTGTTTTTCTTTTACTTCTTATTTTAAATTTTTTTTTTACATTTTTTTATATAGTAAGGTCAAAAATTTGAGGCTGGTCAAAGACCTAATTTTGGAGAAAATCGAGAAAATTTGGCCAAAAGCTGGTAAAAATGCCCAAGAAGGGGCTCTAATACCACTGGAACAGTAAAATATTGTTCCTATAGTAAAATCCAACGTAAATACGATAGAAACTCCATAAATAGATAAATATATGAATAATAAATAAGTGATGATATTACAATGAGAATATTGCTTATATAAATTCCCATGATGGGTTCCCTTTCCTAAAGAGACATAAACCTTTCATTAAGGTGTCTCTTCCTTAAGATTTAGTTATTTAATTATTAGTAGTTATGAATGTTTATTTATTATATCTATGTTCATTATAGTCTCACCATATAGAGGATAAAACCAGTCATGAACATTCATATCACTTAGAGCACTCTCACAACTCTCAAGGTTAGAGGGGGAGAGGAAAGAAATGGACAAATAAGTCCAATCTTCAATGTAACTACTGCAAGAAGTATGGCCACTATGAATGAGAATGCATAAAGAAGAAAGCATACCAAAATAGTGGTAGACCTAATGTTTCTAAATAAGAATAAGGCTTGTAAGAGGTGATGTTCTTGTCTTATCAAGCTACTAAAGAACACTGCAAATGAAATCTATGGCTACTAGATAGCATCTATGCACATTAGTATGGTGTATTTTATGATAAAAAACAATTTCTCATGTAGTAAGGATGGATACCATCAGAGCTGTACATGCCATTGCAACACAAAATTAGTGGCATGTTTATCAAATGGACATGAAAACTACCTTTCTTAATGGTAGTCTTGAAGAATAAGCTATGTAGACCAACCACTTTGATATATTGTCAAACGTCATGAATAAAAAGTGGTTAAGCTCGAAAAAGGCCTTCTATGGTCTAAAACAAGCTTCACAAATTTGCTACGGTAGGATTGACTCCTATATCATAACTAATGGGTTCAACAGAAGTAGCAATGAGCCCACTTTGTATGTAAAAAATTATCAGCAAGGTAACATGTTGATTGTATGTCTTTATGTTGATGACATGATTTACACTTGTAATTTAATGCTTGAAGAAGTTAGGACAATCATGAAAAAGGAATTTGAAATGACTAATCTAGGACTAATGAAGTACTTCCTTGGTCTAGAAGTTACTCAAACTTATCAAGGTATTTTTATTTGTCAGCATAAGTATGCTATTGATATTTTGTAGAGATTCAGAATGGATAAATGTAAACCAACAAAACCCCATTGCTCTAGGCACCGAGTTAACAAAATCTGATAATGGACCAGCAATAAATTCTACACTTTATAAAATAATGGTAGGAATTTTAATGTATTTGACTACAATTAGACCTTATTTTTTGTAGGTTTCTAGTGTTATTTCCATATTTATGTAGTATCCTAAATAATCTCACTAGAAAGTTGGAAAAATAATTCTGGGATATGTTGGAGGAACACTTGGATATGGCTTGTGGTACACTCATACACCAAACAATACTCTCACAGGGTACATTCATAGTGATTTTGCAGGAAGTATTGATGATATGAAAATCACATCTGGATATTCTCTCTATTTGGTTACAAATCGGATATCTTGGGCATCTCAAGACCAACCCATTGTCAGCATGTCTTCTACAGAAGAAGAATATGTAGCATCCACCATAGTAACTTACCATGCAATTTGGGTAAGAAGATATTTAAAGGATATGGGGCACACTAAAAAAGTATCCAACTTCTATTTTTTATAATAATAGCTCTGCATAATGTATTTCATAGAAGAAACAAACACATTGACACTCTCTATCATTTCATTCATGACTTAGTCAATGATGGACAAATTTCTTTACAATTTTGTGGTTATAAGGAGCAATTGGTTGATATGTAAGGATAATGTATTTCATAGAAGAAACAAACACATTGACACTCTCTATCATTTCATTTGTGACTTAGTCAATGATGGACAAATTTCTTTACAATTTTGTGGCTATAAGGAACAATTGGTTGATATGTTCACCAAACCATTGGGAAGAAATGCATTTGAATATCACAGAGAGAAATTAGGAATTGATAGTATTGAAGATGTTTTACCAGTTAAGATTAAGGGGGTGTGTTAAAGAATGTAATCTCACTGGTCAAATGCAACATTAATTAGTCAGTTATTTGATTAGTTGATTTCGTCACCTTCTCCTGATTAGTCACCCATATTATTGGCCCATGCTATTTTTGTGATGTAATCATATAAATACTTGAGTCTAATAATGAGAAGGCAATCAATCTGCCCACTAGTTTTCCATTTTTTCTTCTTCATTCATTTTCTAAACTTTAACAATTTGGCAGATTATATTGATCAGATATATAAATAATAATCTTAAAACCTGTGTTTGATAAAAAATGCTGTAATTCTCGCGAGTCTCATTTATAACATTTTGACAATTTCCACTCCTCAATAATTTTAAACAAACACCATTCATAATATTTCACAATATCTATAACCAAATTACCATTTAAATATTTAAAAATAAACAACAACCGTTGTCAAATTACAAAAGTACTTACATGGAATAGATCGAAAAACAATCTTTGGAGAATCTATTCCCCCCAACCATAGGAGAGTACTGCAAAACCACGAGACCAACTCCACCCCAAAACTCGATCACCACCATGCATAACAGAACCAACAAGCAAAAAATTGAATGTAGTATTCTCTTTGATTCTGTGACAATCTCAGTGATGGACTTATGAAACATAGAAACACTAAACCCATGTACTCACAACACAATTTTTGCATGCAAAACACAGTGTCATGTTCTATCTGAATGCTTCAATATATATCTCTTTTTCCTAGGCCTTCTGCTATCCCAATCAAATCTCAATCAATCCTTGAATCCATATGATTTAGGATCTCATGTGGTTGTTGAACTTTTAGATTTCCTTTTACTAGTAAAATAGTCTTAAATTTGTTTATTCATGTTCTCTGTCTCATGGTGGTATCCCCTCATTTAGCTAAATTATCCAAGTGTCTTTTTCATTTTATTAATAATAAAATATAATGTTTGTTGTGCAAAGTATCTCTCACATCTTATGTGATATATTTTTAGTTTTCAAATAACTCTTACAAAAATAATTGTTTTCGACATTATTTTCACAAATATTAAATCAAAATTAAAATAATAATGTCTTGGGGATATCGCACAAGAAGCAAAATTTGTGATTCTAATCAAAATCCACAAAAGAGGTTTGGAAAAGTTCCAAAATGTAGAATGATCCAAGAAGAAGTTGGTGAAGGTGTGCAGTAAAATTAATTCTTTAGTTTTGCATTATTTCCATCAAGATGCTTTGTTTGGTGCATTTGAAAAGCATACTAAAGGTATATAATTTAAGCTGCTCACAAAGAGGGGGTATGAAGGAAAATGAATTATAATTCTTGGACAACATATATTCAACCCTATAGATGGAATAGAGTTACCTCATTATGCAGGACTGCGATATAGTAGATTTGAAGAATGGTCCAAAAAAGTGGAAGCAAGAACCTCCTCAAGTGTCGAGTTTGAGTCAATGTAGAAAGAGATTTTGCATCATAAAATCATGTCACGCCATGTCACTGTCAAGCCCAGAAAGACATATTGAGAGAGATCTTGGGACCATGGAACGTATACAATTTATGATAATTTAAATGAAGAAAATGATTATAGTATGCAATATATGAATCCTTGCACCTTTTTGTTGAATTTGGGAAGAGACCAACTATGCACAGGGGAATCAAGGTGGGATACGAGAAGCTAAATCTATAAATTCATCTAGATAAAGAATTGAGAACACTGATAACAACAAAAAAAGAGTGGAGTTCAAGAACACAAACCATAATTCTTGCACTCATTATTGTAAGAGTAATTTTTGGATGCAAAGTCGGAGTGAGACAGTTGCAAGGCTTCTTCCAAAAGAATAAGAGGCCCTAGCATCCAAGAAGGATCCCTATGAAATAATGTTTTCATTTTGGGAAAAAATCATGAAATGAAATGCTCATGGTCATAAACATGGGGAGAGAACCTAAGTTGGAACAATTATGGCCACCATTTTGGGGAAGCATCCTAAAATGGAACCATAATGGTTATTAATTGTAAATAGCTAGATAACATGCATATGTAGTCTTTAAATTTTTCCATTATTGTAAGTAAGATAGAAATAGATTTTAAAAATTCATCGCCTTTCAAAAAATAATAAAAAAAATATACAAAAGAACAAAAACATAATAATGAAAATTGTAGAAAACTAGAATTAGTTGGAATATTAACTCTAATTATAATGGATCCAATGTCAAAGTTTAATATTTTATGGTTGCTTTAGGTTAGGTTTTGTATCGAGATTTAATTTAATAAAAAAATATTAGGAATATTTATGATTTAATTTGTTAAAGAAAATTTTAATTATTTAGTATTGGTTAACTATTTAGTTAGGATTAGTAAATGTGTAGTTTTGTAATTGTATTAATTTAATAAAGTTAGAAGAAATAAATTAATTAAAAATTCTATATTTTAATAGTAAAAATTCTAGTTAATATTTTAAGGTTTTTTTCCTAAGTTGTTAGGAAGGTTTGGTTCTATTTTGTTAGGGTTAGTGTGAAGATTAGGTTTATGTTTTAGTTTTAATCAAATCTTTAGTGCGGAATTTTTTTGTTGAAGTTAAAGGTAGGACGATAGTAACTAAGTTTTAAGAATTGGTTAGACTTAGTATTTATTTAAAAAAATGGAATTAGGTTGTGGTTAGTGTTTTAGGTTAAATTGACCTTATAGATAATTATAGCTTAGATTTGGTTTGAAGTTAGGGTTAATATTTTCTAGTTAAGTTTTTTACGATTAAAAATTTTAGAATGGGTAAGGTTAATAGTTTGGATTTTATAAACAAATTAACAAATTTGGAATATAATTATTAGATAGGGTTAATATACTAATACAAATTTCAATTTTTTCTTCATCTAGGTTCTTAATATTTAGTGGAATTCATTAGAATCATTTAAATCCTATTAAAAACCATTAATTCTATGCTACTCTCTTAACATAGAAGCTCAAGAAAATTTTTATCCTCATGAAACATGGAGAATTATATCCTTCAACACATTTCTCCATCTCTTCATATAGATGCCTAGTCTTTTATTCCATGTAAAATGTATACTTTATGGTGTGAACATCACAAGCATATTTTTGTAAATTTCATGTACATGTACATGTAATCTACATAATAAATTCAAACATTACAGATATTATGAGAACATGTTTGTATTTTTATTTCAAGGGCGCAAGTGAAGTAATTGGAAAATAAGTTCATTCAACAACTCTAACAAATGCATCAAGCCAAGATGGGTGATGCATGACAAGCACCCGGTTGATCAAATACAATATGGTTTTTCAAGACGGAGATCAAATCCTTGATAAATGAGATACAAAACATGATCAATGGTATATTATACTCTCATCTTAAAATACAATAACATACCATAAATACAACTTGAAAGTGTGGGTTTACGGGCTTGGCATGCTTCCATATCAAACTCCATGTTTAGAGCTCATTCACTAATATGAGGCCTTATAATGAGAAATTATGTTTTTGTTCTCTTCATAAGCCTATGAAGGGATATTGTTTTCCATAAAAAATTATGCATGGAATTAATTTATTGTGCTATGAAAATAGATATAGAATTTTGTATAGACATAAGCACTTACAACAAGACGTGCAAAACATTGAATTTTTTTATCATCAGGGTGAGTTGATGGTTCATGTTAATTATCATTATCATCAATGATATTTAGTTTCTAGTTTGTGAAAGTGGAAATGATTTATCTTATTAAAATTGTATCTTGATTAATCTATATTTTTCTATATCTAAAATAAGAATCGAAAAATTTAATAATTTATTTAAAATTTTTGAATTTTAAAAGATAGATACTCAAAGATACTAAGATATTGATTAGAGATTGACAACACATCAACTTTAGATCAACATGAGCACCTCAAACTCATTAAAAACATTGGACGAATATTATTTTTATTCCTTAAGGTCGTAAATTAAAGACATCTTTCATAGAATACCGAAAAGGACAAAAAAACTGCACAACTAAACAATTCGAGGATCCTAAGAAACCCACACAACTAAAGAAGAATTCAAGTAACCTAACAAAACCACACAACTAAACAAGAATTCGAGAATCCTAACAAACCTTGAGGAGCCTAACGAACCCACACAACTAAAGAATAATTAGAATATCCTAACAAACCAACATAAAACATTTTTTTAACCAATGCATTGTATTTCCCTGCTATGTCATGATTCTCTTCCCTCAAAAATTCCCAATATAGGAGCAGGTGGTGTCATTGTCTCCTTTGACCTATTAGACTGGATCTCCAATTCATTTTGCTTTAGCTGTAGTGCCCCCACTTCTTTGTCCTTTTCCTTGTCCTTCTGCTTCAGTTGTACTTTCATGCGATAAATCTCAAGTCTCATATTTTCATTCTCCATTTTTTTTCCTTGTTAGGTAGTGCATGTGTTTATACTCAATTTCCATTTTTTTGTTCGATATTTCCATGTGTTTATACTCAAGTTCCATCTTTTCGTTCAGTAATGCCATGCATTTATACTCAATTTCCATCTTTTTAATCTCCAAGTTCAGCCTTTTCAATTCATTTTAGGCATTCACATTGTTTTTGAACCATCTAGTTGTATCTGTGTTGTTCTTGCAATATCTAGAAACATGCAAGACATCACTGGATTAAGTCTTTCTAGGGTAGTGGAGCTCATGCACTGATGCAGGTTGTCTGACTTCAAATAACTTTGTCCCTCTCACTGCTTGATCAAATTCATTATCTTAGTTGGAAAGGACCCTATCCCCTCTACTTTGAAATATCTATTATTCTCATCATAATTTTCCTCCCCATGTTCATCATTTCCTCCATTTTTATCATTCATGGAAAACTATTTGCTTTTAGTTGTCGATGTCTGCATACCAATATCAACTGTGACATCTCGATTATTTTGATCATAATTTTCCACTCCATATTCATCATTTCCTCCATTTTGATCATTCCTAGAACCCTCTCTGCTTTTAGTTTTCGATGACAACATACCCAGATCTGTTGCAATAGCATGCAGTCTCATGTGATAATCATGAATCTCTTCATAGTATAAGGAACAGCTGGAGCATAAAATTTTCCACAAATCCCCATTGTCTTGAGGGAGAAGATCCATAGAATTTAAGAGATGAGGATTCTTAACAAGTTTGTCTGATTTGGCTCTTCCAAGTACATCATTCAGTCGCTTATAGATCTTGTTGAGGCCGTTGAAGTTGTCTTCACATTGCTTGGGAGAAATAGAGAGATTATGTTTCTCCATCATGATATTTGAAACATATTTTGACTTTCCAAACTTCTTCTAATTTCCATTAGCACAATCCACATCAGAATCCAGTTGCTGTGGAGTGCACTCAATTTCCAAACCAATAAATTGCTTAAAAAATCCAAGATCAATCATGGAAAACTCACTATACAATGAGGACTTGATTGACCCAATTTATTTGGTGCAGATACATGTAATCAAAATATCATCAACATAGAGTACATTTATCTACAATACATCACCAATATGATGCAAATAAACATTAGGATCAGACTTTCATCTTTCAAAGCCAACTGAAAGTAGAAAATTGACCATCTTGGCATAATAAGCCATGGGGGATTTCTTGAGGCCACGGAGAGACTTCTTTAACCTATATACAAGTGAAGGATCCTCAATGAAACCTTTAGGTTTCTGAATATATATATATATATATATATATATATCCTCTTAAATTTCAACATTAATAAATGTACTCTTCACATCCTTGTGGTGAACCTCCTAGAGCTTAGATGCAACAAAGGTTAAAACTAGCCTAATAGAGTCCATCTTTGCAAATGGTGTGAATGTATCTGTATAGTAAACTAATTGGAATATAGAGAAGCATTTGGAAACCAACCTAGAACTATACTTTATATGAGACCCATCAGTAGCCACTTTGGTCACATAGACCCACTTGCATTGCACTCGTTTCCTCTTGGAGGGAAAGGGAACCAATTCTCAAGTCTCATTGTCTTGCAATGAGTTAAACTCTTATTGCATGGATGTTTGTCATATTGGGTATAGTGATGCTTCCTGATATGATTGAGGATTAGATCCAACCATCATGAATCATTTCTCAGTAATATTTACTTCACATGTAGAGAAAGTAGTGTGAAATTGAGATCTAGTATTTCTAGGGTCTAGTGGTTTACCAGCTAAATCCCAAACTGTTTCAATGGTTTTACCATCCCATTTTGGACAAATTGGTGAGACATGATATGAATCATCATCTTAAGCAATATAAAAAATATCAGAAATAAAATAATCACTTACATCATATTGGAGTGGAGGATGTGAGCATTCCCCTTTAGTGAATTCAGTCTCCTCCATGAGTTCTTCTTCGAATTGCACACTCCTTTCAATGAAGGTATGATGAGATGATGGATCGACGAATATACATAAAAACCCCATAACATTCAAACTTCATTGTACCTGATGTGTAAAACTATTATGTTGGTATTTTCAATGCCCATGCCAAATGAAATAGTTTCCACAACATTCTGCAGTTCATATTTGATAAAAGATCTATGCATATCATCTCAAGAACCAGCCTCATTACCTTTGTTGTAGATACTTTAACACATGTTCATGATATTTAATATTAGTGAAATATATGATAATTGATGCACCACCCATCACATATTTTGCAATTTCACCAGCCAACGCTTCTCTAAATAACTTGTTGGATAGTAAATATTTGGTCGATCAAAAGAATCAATATTTACATATGGATTGTTTATCTTTGAAGATTATATAATATTGACTTTTACCTTATTACTTGCAGTTGCAGTGAAAGATTAATAACTGTGGGAGAGCCCATGGAAACAAATCTAAGGCTTCCACATCCATAGTTGACCTTGTATGTAGGAACCATGCTGCATGCCACAACTTATTGCATATGGTCTGTTATTATGTGCTATGGAGAGAGGAACATCACTTTGTATAAAAATAACTTGTAGATTCTCATTGAAAAAATTTGGAGAGGTGATTATGGTTTATGATAGGAAGCCTCTAGGCTAGAGTGGATTTAATGTAGATGCAACATATCTCACTTGTTAAAAAAAACCTATCAAATATAAGAAGGACAAAAATTCTAGTGGTTGGGAGAGATGAGATGGAGTGGGAAGGAGGTTGTAATTCTCTCTCATAGTTTTAATGATGGAACCTCAATGGATATATAGTTATAGGTGACTGGAAACATAGGGATAAGGCATATCTTGCATAAATTATCACCTTATCTTGATTAGTGACCCATAGAATTGGCCCATGGTATTGTTGTGATGTAATCCTATAAACACTTGAGTCTAAAAATTAGAAGGAAGTAAATATTCCCACTCATGTTTCATATTTTCTTATTCATTCATTTGCTAAACTTTAACATTGTATTAGAGCATATGGCCTGATCCATTTATGAGGTAATCCTTTTCACATAGTGGAAAGCACAAGCGCAGACACAGAGGTTGTCATCAAAATATGGAATACATTAGCATGGAGAAATCGGGTGATTATTTTTTTTCTTCTCTTGGAAGTGCCAATGCACCCTCTGCTATCGATAACTATGGTACCTTTGCACCAACAAATGTTTTGCACAAACAAAGTGTGGTGACACTGCACTTTTTGTTTAAAAAAAGTGTGGTACCAACTCACTATTCATTTATCCAAAGTGCAACAATCCAGGAACACTTACACCAATGTTTGATGCCGCACCCATCCAACAACTTGTGCCAATATAGAAATTGTTTTTCCTCTTTTCAACAGTTTAATAAAAAAATATGGATATCTCTAGTTATTCATATCAGCATGGCTACTACAACCACAAGTAGTTTGATGTACATATTTGGACTCATACTAACTAGTACTATGTATGAGTTTTGTTCTAGCAAGATGAAGATGTTTATCCAACTCAAAAAATGTTTGGATATGGTTGAAACCGATTTCAAAGAACCTGATACAAATTCGATAGCCGCAATGAATAATTCCCAAAATAATGCCTTAGAATCTCATCGAAACCGAGATCTCACAGCCAAATGGATGATCCAAATTTGCATCGAGGATTCTATTTTCCTGCTGATCTCAGCATCTAAAAACACACATTAAGCTTGGAATATGCTCGCATTCACCTACAAGGGAACAAACTGAGTAAAAACCATAATATTGCAAATGCTTCAACTTCAGTTTGAAATTTTGAAAATTAAGGAAACGAAAACTACAGATCAGTTTACAAACAAGGTTTCGATCATTGTTACCAACTTCCAAACCTATAATGGACATCTAGAATAGATGCTAGTTGTTTAACAGATTTTAATGTTTCTTACCAATAAATTTTCTATGGTAGTGACTGCCATAGAAGAAGGAAAAGATCTATCTCAATTCACCCTAGGAGAGTTGACTGGATCCCTTCTATCTCATGAAACTGGATTCAATAAATAACAAGAGTCGTTGACTAATTCATTCAACACCTAATCTTCCCTCAAGCACTCTCACAACTGTCAAGGTTAGAGAGGGAGAGGCAAGGGATGGACAAATGAGTCTAATATTCAATGTAACTACTACAAGAAGTATGGCCACTATGAATGAGAATGCATAAAGAAGAAAGAATACCAAAATAGTTGTTGAGACAATGTATCTAAAGAATAAGGCTCGTAAGAGGTAATGTTCTTGTCTTATCAAGCTACTGAGGAAAACTGCAACTCAAATATATGGCTACTAGATATAAAATATGTACAATAGTATGGTGTAGATTATGATGAAACATTTTCTCATGTAGCAAGGATGAACACCATCAGGGATATACTTTCCATTACATCACAAAATTAGTGGCATGTTTATCAAATGAACATGAAAACTACATTTCTTAATGGTATTCTTGAAGAATAAGTTTATGTAGACAAGCCAGTTTGATATATTGTCAAAGGCCATGAACAAAAAGTGTATAAGTTTAAAAAGGCCTTGTATGGTCTAAAACAAGGTCCACAAATTTTGTATAGTATGATTGACTCCTATATCATAACCAATGGGTTCAACAGAAGTGTAAATGAGCCCACTTCGTATGTAAAAAGCGTTCAGCAAGGTAACATGTTGATTTTATGTGTTTATGTTGATGATAAGATTTCCACTAGTAATTTAATGCTTGAAGAACTTAGAACAGTCACGAAAAAGGAATTTGAAATGACTGATCTAGGACTAATGAAGTACTTCCTTAGTCTAGAAGCTACTCAAACTTATCAAGTTATTTTTATTTGTCAACATAATTATGCTATTGATATTTTACATAGATACAGAATGGATAAATGTAAACTAGCAGAAACCCCATCTCTCCAGGCACCAAGTTAATGAAAAATGATAATGGAGCAGTAGAAAATTCTACACTCTATAAAAGAATGGTAGGAATTTTAATCTATTTGACTACAACTCGACCTGATTTGATGTAGGTTTTCAGTCTCGTTTCCATATTTATGGATTATTCGAAAGACTCTAACTGGAAATTTGGAAAACGAATTCTACGATATGTTGCAGGAACATTCAGATATGGCCTATGGTACACTCATACACCAAACAATACTCTCAAAGGGTACATTGATACTTATTTTGCAAGAAGTATTGATGATAGGAAAAGCACATCTGGTTATAATTTCCATTTGGGTACAAATCTGATATCTTGGGCATCTCAGGAATAACCCATTGCCAGCATGTCTTCTATAGAAGTAGAATATGTAGCAGCCACCATAGAAACTTACCATGCAATTTGGAAAAGAATACTTTTAAAGGATATGGGGGGGTTTTGAACCACTTCAGTAGCTACCTACGAGGGGGGTTTGTCACTGCCACAATTTTTTTTAATAAATACTTTTAGCGAGGGCTTTGAACCACCCCAAAAAGACACTTTTAGCATTGGTGCTATAGGGGGGATTTTTGGTAAGACCTCCCCCCAAGGTTACTAAGATGTATTTTTAGGGGGGTTTAGAACCTCCCTTATAGGAACCTATTGGGGGATTTGAAACTTCCACCGTAGGCACCTATAAGGGGGGTTTGTAACCTCCCCCAAAGGTTTGTAATAAGGACTTTTCAGGGGAGTTTGGAAGCATCGCCATTGGTGTCTATGAGGGGGGTTTAGAACCTCCCTTAAAAGTCACTTTTCTCTCGGCGGGGGTTTAGAACTGCCCCCAAAAGTCACTTTTAGGGGTGGTTTTGATCTCTTCCAAAACCACCCCTAAAATTCAAAACTTTTAGCATCGATGCTATTAGGGGCGGTTTTGTAAATACCACCAAATCAAAAACCGCCCCCAAAAGTGACTTTTGGAAACGGAAGACAATCCCTCCTAAAATTCAAATTTGTTGTAGTGGCAATAAAAGTAATTCTTTAGTTTTGCATTTTTCCCATCAAGATGATTTGTTTGGTGCATTTGAAAAACATACTAAAAGCATAGAATTTAAGGTGCTCACAAAGAGGGGGTATGAAAGAAAAGGAATTATAGTTCCTCACCAAGGTATAATAAACCCTATAGAGGAAATAGAGTGACTTCATTATGTAGGACTATGATCTAGTGAATTTGAAGAATGGTCCAAAAAAGTGGAAGCAATATCCTCCTAAAGTGTCAAGTTTGAGTAAATGCAGAAAGAGATTTTGCAAGATAGAAGCATGTCACGCCATTTCGGTGTCAACCCTAGAAAGACATGTTGAGAGATAGGTTGGGGCCATGGAAGGTATACATGTTACCATAATTTAAATGAAGAAAATGATTTCAGTATGAAATATATGAATCCTTGCACTTTTTTGTTGAATGTGGGAAGATACCAACTATGCACAGGGGAATCAAAGTGGCATATGAGAAGCGACATCTATAACTTCATCTAGAGGAGGTATCGAGGAAAATGATAACAACAAAAAACACGTTGAGTTCAAGAACACAGACCATAATCTTTGCACTCATTATTGTAAGAGTGATTTTTGGGTGCAAATTCGGAGTGAGATAGTTGCAAGGCTTCTTCCAGAAGAAGAAGAGGCCCTTATACATTAAGGATCCCTATCAAACAAAGTTTTCATTCTCGGAAAAAATCATGAAATGAAATACTCATGGCCATAAAATTGGGGAGACAACCTAAGATGGAACAATTATGGCCATCATTTTGGGGAAGCATCCTAAAATTGAACCATAATGGTTATTAATTGTAAATAGCTATATAGCATGCATACACATTCTTTCTATTTTTCCATTATTGTAAGTAGTATGGAAATAGATTTTAAATGTTCACTGCCTTTAAAAAAAACATAATAGTGGAAATTGTAGAAAACTATAATTAGTTGGAATATTAACTCTAACTATAATGGATCCAATGTCAAAGTTTAATATTTAATGGTTACTTTAAGTTAGGGTTTGTATTGGGATTTACTTTAATAAAAAATATTAGGAATTTTTAAGAGTTATTTTGTTAAAAAAAGTTAGAATTATTTGGTATTGGTTAATTATTTAGTTAGGATTAATAAATGTGAAGGTTTGTAATTGTATTAATTTACTAAAGTTAGAAGAAATAAATAAATAAAACATAATATCTTAATAGTAAAAATTCTTAGTATTCTTTTAAGGTTTTTTTCCCAAGTTGTTAGGAAGGGTTGGTATGATTTTGTTAGGGTTAGTATGAAGTTCATATTTCTTTTTTAGTTTTAATCAAATATTTAGTGTGAAAATTTTTAGTTGAAGTTAAAGGTAGGACGATAGTAACTAAGTTTTAATATTGGTTAGAGTTAGTATTTATTAAAAAAATAGAATTATGTTATGGTTAGTCTTTTAAAATAAATTGGCCTTATAGATAATTATAGCTTCGATCTCGTTTAGAGTTAGGGTTAATATTTTTAAGTTAAGTATTTTAGGACTACACATTTTAGAATGGGTAAGGTTAATGATTTAGATTTTATAAACAAATTAACAAGTTTGGAATAGAATTATTAGTTAGGGCTAATACACTAATACAAATTTCAATTTTTTCTTTATCTAAGTTCTTAATATATGGTGGACTTCATTAGAATTATGTAAATCCTATTAAAAACCATTAATTCTATGCTTCTCCCTTAATCTAGAATCTCAAGACACTTTTCTCTTAATCATGAGCCTTCTTGAGTGGCATGAAACATGGAGACTTATATCTTTGAACAGATTTTTCCATCTCTTCTTATAGATGGCCATTGTTTTATGACATGTAAAATGTATACTTTATGGTGTGAACATCACAAAAATATTTTTGCAAATGCCATGTTCATGTACATGTCATATAAATAAGAAATTCAAACATTGCAGATATTGTGGGAACATGTTTGGCTTTATCTTTCAAGGACGCGAGTGAAGGAATTTGAAAATAAGTTCATTCAACAACTCTAACAAATACATCAATACAATATGGGAGAGGCATGACAAGCACCCAGTTGATCAAATCCAAGATGATTTTTCAATATGGAGATCAAATCCTTTATAGCTAAGATACGAAACATGATCAATAGTATATTATATTCTCATGCTAAAATACAATAACATACCATCATTACAATTTGAAAGTGCGGGATTAAGGGCTTGGGATGCTTCCATATTAAACTCCATGTCTAGAGATTATTCTCTAATATGAGGCCCTATAATGAGAAATTATGCTTTTGTTCTCTTCATAATCCTATGAAGGAATATTGTTTGCCATAAAAAATTATTCACGGAATAAATTTATTGTGCTATGAAAATGGATATAGAATTTTGTATACATAATAGCACTTACAACAAGATGTGCAAAAGGTTGAATTTTTTTATCATCACGATTAGTTGATGGTTCATGTTAATTAACATTATAATCAATAATATTTAGTTTCTAGTTTTTTAAAGTGGAAATAATTTCTCTTATTAAAATTGTATCTTGATTAACATATATTTATCTATCTAAAATAAGAATCAAAATGTTTAATAATTTATTTAAAAATTTTGAATTTAAAAAGGTATATAGTTAAAGCTACTAAGCTATTGATTATATATTGACCACATCAACTTCACATCAACATGAGCACGTCAAATTCATTAAAAAAATTGGATGAATATAATCTTCATCCCATAATATCATAAATTAAGAACATATTTCATAGAATACAAAAAAGGACAATAGACCCACACAAAGAAACAATTCAAGGATCCTAACAAACCAACACAAATCGAGGAGCCTAAAAAACCCACACAACTAAAGAATAATTCAAGGATCCTAAGAAACCCACATAACACAACTACAGAATTTGAGGAGCCTAAAAAACCCACACAAATAAAGAAGAACTAGAGGATCCTAACAAACCCACATCAAACATTTTTTTAACCAATGCATTGCATTTCCTTGCTAAATCTATTCTCTTCCCTCAAAACTTTCCAATATAGGAGTAGGTGGTGTCATTGCAGCCTTGACCTCTTAGACTGGATCTCCAATTCCTTTTGCTTCAGCTATAGTACCTCTACTTCTCTTTCCTTGTCCATCTACTTCATTGGAGTTTCATGTGATAAATCTTAAGTCTCACATTTTCATTCTCCAATTTTTTGTCCTTGTTCAGTGTGCCATGCATTTATACTCAAGCTCCATATTTTTGTTCGGTAGTGCAATGCGTTTATAGTCAAGTTCCATCTTTTTTTTCAGTAGTGCCATGTGTTTATACTCAATTTCCATTTTTTAATCTCCAACTCCAACCTTTTCAATTCATTTTCAGGCATTAGTGTTGTTCTTGCATTATCTAGCAACCTACAAGACATCACTGGATCAAGTTTTTCTGGGGCAGTGGAGCTCATGCACTCATGTAGGTTATCTGACTTCGAATAGCATTTTCCCTATGACTCCTTGATAAGCATCATTCTCTTAGCTAGATTGGACCCTATCCACTCTGCTTCAGTATCTCTATTAATGTCATCACAAAGGTCCTCCCCATATTCATCATTTCCTCCATTTTCATCATTCATGAAAACCTCTCTACTTTTAGTTGTTGGTGAATGCATACCCAGATATGATGCAATAGCATGTAGTCTGGTGTGATAATCACAAATCATAGTCAATCCCTCCGCAAAGTAAACAAAATCACAGTCCAAGCTTCATATGATTCAAAACATATCTGCAAGCACTAAAATTTGATTCTTAGTTATTGTATATAACATTGTCCTTGTTATATAAATAGGTATGGATTCTACATTACATTCGAAAATTATATAGCTTTTTTTAATTTGGTCGGTCATTTTGTAAAAAAAAAATATTCAAAGGTCATTTTGTTCAAAGAAACCATTCAAAATAAATAATATATATAATTTCATGGTTCAAAAAAACCATTCTAAACAAATAATATATATATAATTTCATGGTTTTCGGATTCAACGCAATCTATGAAATCTATTTCCATTGTTCGAGCATTGACTAGCTATTATTGATTTTAACCCGAGCTACCCTCCTTGATCTCCATGGGCTACAATATAACTCCCTACCTCCCTCGTTTAATACTGTTGGTAGGGTTGGGTGGGGGAGAGTCCATGTTTCCAACACTCTATGTTTAATATATATGTATATATATATACATATATATATACATACATATATATA
>LPNX010665132.1:1689-173872 GCA_001517045.1 Pseudotsuga menziesii | reverse complement strand
CGTAAATTAGCCACCAGCGATCGCCAAACCAAAAGTGGTCATTGATATGCGGATTTTGGTCATTTTTTTGGTCACTAATCTCTCATTTTCCACTAGTGCATAAATCGATACAGACTCGAATGGTTCCCTTCTTTGTGTTCACAAGAGCGATGTTCGATACCCATTCCATTGGGGGTATATGATAGATGAATTTTTCCTTCAGAAGTTTTTCAAATTCATCTTTAATAGTCGTGGCCTTCTAAGGATGGACTTGACGTATTTTTTTCCTAGCCGGTCTAACCATGGGATAGGTTTTGATTTCATGGACCACGATAGATGGGTCTATCCCAGGCATTGCTTTGTAAGACTAGGAAGAAATATCTTGAAATTGCTTGAAAAGTGCTCTATATTCTTCAGTTTCTTCCGATAAATAGTTCTACCCTACGTGAACATGTTCAATAGTTCCAGGCTTGATCGATATGTTGATCGGAGATGTTTTAGTAATGTTGCATAGATTTCTTTCAGAGTTAGAATCTTGCAACAACAAATTTGTTTGCGGAATGTGTACAGTATCAGTAAAACCACTTATACTATGAAATGAGAACTCGACACAGTTCTCGGTTTCTCTCTCCTGATTTTAGTAGCTATTATTAGCTCTGTTTCAAAAAGGGTTGATACCAGTATCACACATTTTCATTTTAAGGCATTTTTTGGGCCTTTGAATTATCTTTGTCATAAAAAAATTTTGATTTTTATTTTCAAGTGTGTTTTTGAGAAACTTAACAAAATAACATACATTTAGAAGAAAGCTATAATGAAAAACATATACATTTTAGACTTTGTATTTAAAGTAATACATTTTTATGGAGAGAATAAGACATTTTTATTGACAAAATTAAAAAAAAATGCAGAAAATAAAGACAATTAAAACCATTTTCAATGGATTTTGACATATTTTTTGTATAAAAATGATAGTACTTCATAATATTTTCCTAAAAGTGACGATTCACATAAATTCAATAAAAACTATATCATATATTTGTAAATAACATTAGAAATGTTACATGTTTTGTTTTTCACATAATATGGTAGAAATTCTAGATTAATTCCTAAAAATTTATATGACATGATGGTTATTAAAATTGCATAATCTTGGTTTCCTTAGGGGTATTTGAGGATGTTGAATCCATTTATGCATTCAAAAAAAATTATTTGGATACTTCACAATTCATATTTTGAAAAAAAAACCGAATTCCAATTAAAACTTCTCGAAAAGTAAAAAAGGTCTAACAAATAGACTACTATATATATATATATATATATATAATTAACATTGATCCTTCATGTTAAATTTTTTACATATATTCCATCCATTTACGCTTTACATTAAAAAAAGATTTATATTCATTTGTTAAACATTTTACATTTTACATACATGGAGCTTACCTAAGTACAATAAAATGACAACATTTATCATTAATCTTAATTATTAAAGACAAATTATACCAACTACAATAAATAAATATAAAATGAAAACATTTATTATTAATCTTAATTATGAAAGATTAATTAGAAAAAACAAATTATAAATGTTATAAATTGCAAGTACCTTTTTAATATTGTTACACAACCCCATATTTTGGTTAGGAAAAGTAAAAGTCATCTAGTTGACATCGCTAGCTCTAAGGACGCCATCTATTATATTTGAAATACTAACAACAAGCGATTGAGGAGCCAGAGATAAGAGCTTGCAATGAGAAGGGTCAAAACATTTGAATTTATAGGTTATAGAACCAAACCAACAAGATAGGATGTATTTTGATGAGAAAGGTGGAAACTCGGGTGGAGGCACTATGAAGACTGATTGTATTTTATGGTTTTTTTCATCTGGTTGAACTACCAATTGAGCTCAAGCAATGGTGCTCAATTCAATTACTGCCACCCTAAGATTGTGTTTGAGGATTACCAATTCTTACCTCTGGTCACTGAAGCTCTACGGGGAACCATGCATAAGCCGAGCATGGTAATAATCCAAGAGCTCGTCAATTGTAGAGAATTAGTTCCAACGAGTCTCGTAGCAGCCACAACATACGTAGAGCTATTGCAAGAGGGAGATCTAGTGTTCCAGACACGATGACCCATGGACGAATGGTAGAGTATCATTCTGAATTATATGTCAGGATCAACCTCAACTCCCAAGGGAGTATTTCACAGCTATATGGGAATATACACCATGGTTATGGATGCTCTGCTAATGTGGGGTATAAAGTCACAACTAGTTTATCTGTGGACTCTGCATGCCAATGGTTACCCACTTCTGCGTGGCACCTATGGTGCTTTCCATGATAAAAAACATAGATCCAGCCAATCACTCGATAAATTATCCAATACGATGTCTCTCCTTCATATGTGATACAAGGGAGGAGGGAGAAGGGAGCAGAGCTCCACTCCCGTGGGCTCCAAATGGCCGCCCCTCAAGAGAAGCGTGATTCTGAGAATTGCGCTGCTCTTGAGGGGCGGCCATTTGGAGCCCACGGGAGCGGAGCTCCGCTCCCTTCTCCCTCCTCCCTTGTATCGCATATAAATTATCCAATATGATGTCTCTCATTCATATGCGATACAAGGGAGGAGGGAGAGGGGAGCGGAGCTCCGCTCCCGTGGGCTCCAAATGGCCGCCCCTCAAGAACGGCGTGATTCTGAGAATCGCGTCGCTCTTGAGGGGCGGCCATTTAGATCCCATGGGAGCGGAGCTCCGCTCCCTTCTCCCTCCTCCATTGTATCATTTGATATAATATCTCCTACAACCATGCAAGTGAGGAAATTATCCCCACCCCTCCTCCCAAACCTAATTCAGATTGAATGCTACCCATCGAGAGTGAGCCGAGACCTATTTTCATAGGATGTCAAGGTCTGCATCTATGTCCTCATCCTTGTTTTCTTCTTTCCTAACCATCTTGCACATTTTTTAGACGTAGAAAGCCTCCCACATTTGTTACGTTACATTCATGCAATCGTTTCCAGATTCTTGGAGATAAAATGCTACTCCCCATTGCTGAATGGAATGCAAAGAATCTGCAACTCTTTTTACCGCGCATGTGGTATTTTATTTTTCTTCACTCATCCCAAATGGAATAACATATGAACAAAGCATACAACGCGTGGGAGTTGGAAAAATCTAGGATTAAATTCAGATCCTTCTCAAGGCCTCTCCATACAATTCGGTTTGTTAAATGCTCCTGCACAATCTACCTTCAGCGGAAGACTATATCCTCTGAATACCCTAAGAATATGTAAAATTGTGGGTATAGATTTTTCTCTGTGAATATTTATGTGTAGAATATTTGTTGCAGTCGCTGGATGATCATGTTGCTGAAAATCAGATCTAAAAAGATGAAATGGTACTTGTCTTTAAACGATATGTACCTAGATCTGCACTTATATGCATTCAATGCCCAAAAGTACTGTCAAGGAAAAGCATGCTGCGTTTTCCATCTTGTAGGTGTTGTTGTTTCCATCTTGAGAGGAGGATGACTGTCGATTTGAAAGCGTTGAACTGGGCTCATTTGAAGCCACATATATATTTAACCACCACGTGAGAGTCTACAGTTCAGTGACTATTTTGTTTATGTTACACAACCAAAAAATATTGTTATGTTACATTTAACCATCACGTGATCTTTAACCACAATCGTGACAATATTGTTTATGTTACATTTTGTGTTATACGGCTAGAATACTGTTATTAGTTATCTCTACAAACTTTAAAGGGCTTTAAGGGATAAGTTTTAATATTTAAGGGAACAACTTTCAAACGGTCTGGTTTAAATAAAAAGGTTTTGTTTAAATGAACGGATTAAAAAACTTACATTTTCTTACTTGTTTTTGCCTTACTGAAGTTAAAATGATTTATGATAGTAAAAAATTGATATGATAAATTAGAGTTATTTATGTGTAAAAAATTGAAAGTGTAAAAAATTGAAAATTGATATGATAAATTAAAGAGTTATGTATTTGTAAAAATTTGATAAGATAAATTAAAGAGTTATGCATTTGATTTGATTGATGGAAGTAGTTAAAAACAATTATTAAATTAATGGTAATCAATTAAAAGATAAATTTATAGTGTATGAATATATTATGAATATATTTAAAAAATTATAGAAATTGAAATGAAATACTTGTCATATAAAAAATTATTTTGAATAATGTAAAAAAAAAAATATAAATAATAAAGGTTGTAAACGGTTTTATACATTTGAAATTTACATTCTTGTTATATGAAAAAATATTTTGAATAATGTAAAAAAAAAACATAAATGATAAAGTTTTTAAATGATTTTATACATTTGAAATTACCAAAATTAACATGATATATGTGTACATTTTTTAAATATATATTCCACATATTTACATATATTACAAATTATTAGTTTATATATTTTTAGATTTTGGAAATAGAATTAAAAATATATATTTGAAATAAAGTGATATATATTTAAATATCGAGTATTCATTCTACATAAATATTTATTCAATTTTTGAAAAGACATTAATGATGATGATTAAGAATTTTAGATGTAAACTCACAAATATGTACATTTTAGATGTTTTTTATTAATATGATGCTTGTTATTGAAACTTTAAAAATGTTTTTGAATATTATATGAATATTTTTTTCTTGTATGGTTTAATATATGATTTCATTATCAATCACATCATATTTTCTTTGATTTTATATTGATAGAGTAGTAAAATTATTTATGAAATATTAGTTTTTGTTTAATATACAAGTTTCAAAAAAGTTATAATTTATCTCTTGAAAAAAATATCTTTTTCCAATTTAGTGGTTGATTTTAAAGTTTTTGTAAACAACAGAGTGGGATGTTTAGGCCATGGCTCTAATTCTTACTCCGAAAAAAAAACTTGTATACTGGTATCAACACTTTTCTATTTGAAGGGTGTTTTTGGTGTTTTTTATGCAAAAATCATCGGTTTTATGGATGGAGTTCTCGTTCCTAGTATAAAGTTCTCATTTCATAGTATAAATGGTTAGTACCTAAGAGAGATACAAAATCATTTTCTATTAAACTAGTGTTGGGGATGAACATGGATTTGTGATGATGATTCTACCATATGGATTCATTCGTACTCATAATCTCTATGATGGAATGATCCGATGGAAAAGTATGGGAGAGATAATCCAGAGTAGGAAGAGAGGGTTCTAACCAGCAGGGCAGGTTGTAAGGATCTGAAGCCACAAGATAAAGATCATCTATATAGTCATTGGAAACAGATTGTATTGCATCATAAAATGCTTCATGCGAGCTACGGGAGGATGACTCAACAACTTGTTTGCCCTTGGGATCATATCCAAATGACGAGATCATATTGACAGTCGTCATCTCTATGCAAGAAGGAGCTGATAGGAACACACCCATGAGGGTGGAGTCTTTCAGCATGCCTACCCCAATCGACTGGTAAGGAGGAGGGGATTGCCCTCACATAGGGATGTTATTCACCATAGGGGAGGTAACATCTGGTGTGCAGAAATTGAGTTGATCAATTGTCACAATTATTTGAAAATGTGGAAATTGGAGAGTTCTAAACACCATTGAAGCAACAACGATCATAGCATAAATCCAGTTTTTTCCTGAGAGGATATTGTAGTCTAACAGGGCATCCACTACTTCCACCTGAATAAAAAAAATTCCCCCCTAACTCAACTCAAAGTGTCGTCATGAGACCATGGGGTTGGAAACCTCTTCTGTCAAAGTATTTCGAGGTCATTGGTGATTTCATAAGCTCGAGAGAGCCAACGGATTTCCAACAAGATAGGCCCCATGACTAAGGTTGAAGAGCCTTCATCTAGAATAGTCCTAAACACCTTTTTCCAAACTAATTTTGTTACAATCTGAAAAGAAAGTTAGTGAGGTAATCTTTATTTGTAGTTCTCGACATTGAAATGGATAAAATTTGTATTATTCGGATCCAGGGCTTCTAAGCAAGTTAACAAGATTTTGTGTTGCGTGGGGCAGCTTTGGAGTACTTCTAAGGTAGACATTGCACATGGTTCCTGAGAAAGGTCTTCAACAACATTATAGAATTGTGTAGCTCGGTCATTAGGGTTAAAAACAACTTTCCTAAGAGTACTCTTGGGCAGACGCAAAATCATGTCGAGATTAGGCTTCTCAATGGTTAAGGGACCATTGGACGAGGATGCCAGAGAACCAGTTGAAGGAGCTTTATCTAGAGAAGGATTTTCATTTTTATAGTCCTCAGGCTTCTCATATGATTGACTCTGAGTTGTTAAACTAACAGTTTCTGACGAGATCATTCAAATTTACTCTATAGAACTAGAATTTCCCTCGTTAGACATGTGGTCTACCAGTTGTTGCTGAGAAGGAAAAGGATCAGTGAGAACCGCTGGTGCGGGGTTACTTTTTAAAAATTTGTTAATTTCATCATGTCAGGGACACTCCTTCATGAAATGATTTCCACCACACAAAAGGTAGGGATATTTGGATTTCCTTTTTCCTTTATTTTCATTCTCCGGGGCTGTGGGTTTGGGATTTTCCTGTTGGTTTTTGGGTTTGTTATTTTTACCTTTTCCCTTTTTGTTATTACCGGATGATTTCATACTTTGAATAGAATTCACCTCAGTGAAAACTATAGGATTAGAAGGAGTGGTAGAAGGACTAGGTTGTTTGGAATATTTTACCATCAACGAGGGTTGGATTGAACCGATAACCCCATCGATAGAAGTTTCTGAAAATGGCTCAATTGGGTCTGTACTGGGATGAGGAGCTTGAGGAATAAGGTCATACAAAGTTCCATATTGGGAATACACCAAGTTTAGATACTGAGCAAGATTGATAGCGTGCTCTTCAATGACAACACCCCCCATAGCCACATCTTGGGAAAAGGGTGGCAAGAAAGACTTCGTGAACCAATCAACTAAGAGTTGGTCTAGGATAGGAGCTTTAATGAGCCTTCTCCTCCTTCTCCACTCATGGATGTGATTGGATATGTGGGTGGAGGTATTTTGATGCAAAGAGGTCAAAAGGTCTGTACTCATTTCATAACGAATGGGTAGCTGAAAGTGTGTCAAGAAGACCATTTCCAGAGAACTAAAGTCCATAAATGCATGTTGTGGAAGTCTAATGTACCACTTGGCATATGTACTAGTCAATGTGCACCGAAAGAGTCTCAAATGGACAGAATCATCCATCAAGGAGTTCGATGAACACCATATATGGAAGGTCGTAACATGGTTTTTGGAATCGTCTCCTTACTTTCCATCGAATTTTGGAATGTCCGATGGTAACTTTACCGGAATCGCGAGCCACGAAGGGTTGTACCTAATGGGATCATTTATCAATTTGGATAAATCGGGTAAATACAAAGTTTCTAGGAAAGGTAACTGATGATTGGGATCCATGTATTGGTAGTATTGATAAAGCATGTATCCACCAGTAGGGTCGTAAGTTGATGGATACATAGGTTGTTGACATGTATGATGCGATGATGAACCTCCTGAATATTGACCTATATAATTACAGCCTCTAGAGCCACCAGGACCACTAGGACAATTTGGAGGAGGACCACTAAAACCACCAAGACCACCAGGACAACCAGGAGGACGGACGCCAGGGCCTCTAGGACCACAAGGAGGAGGACCATCAGGGCCTCTGGGAGCACTAGGGCCTCTAGGACCACCAAGAGGAGAACCACCATAAGGCAGTCATCTTGCACCTCTAGCAGTATGAATATGCATTCCTCCCATTGCTGGCATGTAGGACCAGTTGGGTTGCCCCCATGGTGTAAATGTATTCCCAGGGTATGGAATTCCAGTATAAGACATTCCTATAGGAGTAGGTTGTTCATTCGTATTTACTATAGTAATTTGATTTGTTGGACAACCATAACCCCAGAAGGGTTGATTAACTACAAGTTGTACCACTAGGGGATGACCTGAACTTGAAGTAGGGTTCACCATATTTGTATTGGTGGGAGGAACGTAAATTGTAGATTGTCCTACAGCAAAGGTTTTCCTATTACTAGTAACAATTTCACTAGTGGGTAACATAGGTCATGCTAGGGGTTTCCCCCTGGCCTTAGAAGGTACAAACACTACTAGAACTGAAGGTTTCCCCCCATCCATAGAAAGTTTGGGTTGACTAGAGATAGACCTATAATTCAAAACTATAGTAGCAGAAACTAGTACAAAATGAGAGATAAGTGACTAAGTGACTAAAAAATTTAGTCACCACATTTTTTTCAAGGGATAAATGACTAAAATTGAACAATTTAAAGTGATCCAACTAAAAATGACTAAAATAAGTGACTAATTTAGTCACAGGATAATAAAAAATTACTATATATAGAAAGTGACTAAAATAAAATTGTCTAACATAAACAACTATTTTAGTCACGAGAATACAAATATGATTAGTTAATTTTAGTCATTTTTACTTGTGTCACCCCAACAATGGAAAATTACAATTTCGACTAGCGGGTCTTTGAATCCATCTGCAGTGTTAAAAATTAGTAAATTGTAACAATGTAGATATATGGATTTAGAGACCTAGATGACATTAATTATGTCACTCAACAATGAAACATTGCATTTTTGGTAATGAATTGTTGCGATTTATTAAATTTTAACACTACAAAGGGATTTAGAGACCCCCTCACTATAGATGGATTCAGAGACCCCTTAGAAAGGGTTCTTTGAATCCATATGCAATGTTAAAATTTAGTAAATTGTAATACTCATGTATATGGAATCATGAGATCCCATGTCATTCTACAACATTTTCTTCTTTCAAAATATTTAGCGAGGCTAAGTCGAGTTTCAAAATTTGTTGTTTCCTACTCTGTGCATCGTGATGTATTTTTTATTTACCATTGCATTCACCTCGTCAACCTAGACATGCTTGTATCTTGTTTGACAAAAAAATCACTATTTGACTGTTTCGGCGGTTGGTTGAAGTTTCAAAAAGCAATAGTCTTTTATGTCTTATTAGTGAAATTCACCAAGTTTTTGTCATCTGCTAATTTGTCAGTTTTACCCATATGCTAGTCTTCTCATCACGACTATGTTCAGAATGTCAAAAAAATTGATTGAGTACCTCTTTGTAAATGTACCTATTTCAAGTATTTTGATTTTATATGTATTAAATTTTAATAACGAAAAAAAAATTGCTACAATGTTTAACCACTATTTATACCTTTGTCATTTTATGAATTTTCTATGTTTAATTCTTAAATCTTCATTTAAATGTTATATCCAATCCAATAAAAAATAATTTAAAAAATACATAATAAAAAATTAAAATCAATGTAATTTGTTTCTTTTATATATATATATATATATANATATTAAAGATAAGAACCTCAATTTTAAGAAAATGAACTTAATACCCACCAAATTATCAAAATTTTTACAATCACTCAAATATATTTGTTAATTTAAACTATGTTTATTTCCATAAATTTCTTTTACATATTTGGTTACAAAAATGGACAGGATTTTTAGACATGCGGAACGATTTTACGGGGTTTTAAGGATTGTTGCATCTCTTAAGTATATCAATTCCAGAAAATGATGCGTTTTCCAGACGTTTGAGTTTTGGGAGCTACCAAAAGCTTATTCCTTTTTAATACTGAACATCCCCTACATATGGTGTCATAGGGCTTCGAACCCTTAATCCCTTCGCTATTGCAAAGCATTGGAAACAGAGAATGGGAATTCATTTGAAAGTGTGGAATGGGGAAGCATCTTTCAATCCTTGACTAGCAGTGTTGTGAAGTGCTATATTCAACCAAGAAACATGAATGAAAAACAAGAAAAGGGGAAACCAACAAAAGGGGATGTAAGGCCACGAAAGCTAGGAAAGAAAATCCTCGGTTGTGAAAAAACCATAGAAAGGAAGACCTCCTTCCAATAAAACTAGAGCGAAAATGGAATCCAGGGAAGCTATGGCGAGGTACTACAAAATATTGTCAACTGCAATCAAGACAAAATTGTGCCTTTCATATGATTATGGTTTCACAATTTTGCATTTTATAGTCAATTCCACCAACAAAAGGCCCCATTAGGGTGATGGTTAGTAATAATTCTCACATGCTTCTCACATCTCTGTGCTTTTTTGTATTGGAATTTTGTTTTGGGTTTCTTATTTGTCACAATGGTTGGTAGGGAAATATCAACAAAATGCACATTAATAGATCCTTATACCCCCAAAGCTGAGAATCCCAAATCTAGATACCAGCAGCTATAGATCCTTATTCCCCCAAATCCGAGAATCCCAAATCACTACCAAGATTGATGCACTACCTACTGAAAGAGCAATGTTTTATATTTATGTTGGTGGGTATGTTGATATCCTCTATGATCTCCATTTTGCAATCCAATATCACAAAGTGAGAGATAAGGAAAAAAATAGGCAGCTTTGAGAAATTTATCTCCAACAGAGTGGAAAATTATGGGGTTCAAAAGACAACAATAGTTATCAAGATTGTGGTGGGTGTGAGGAGGAACCCTCTGAGAATAGTTGTCACAAGGAGGGTTGGATTTGTGGGCATCCATCTGGTTGATATTCTCTTAGAGAGGGGAAACAATGTGATTGCTATCAATAATTTCTTTACTAGTATAAAGGAGATTGTTATGCATCACTTCAAGAATCCTTGATATGAACTCATATTCCATGATGTCATTGAGTTAATATTGTTGGAGGTCGATCATATTTACCATCTAGAATGCCCCTCATATCATATTCATTGCAAATAAAATCTTCTGAAGACAATTATATCCTTTCAGGCAAGTTTTTTTTTCCTCCTTTACATTTGAAGTTCTGCTTGATGTCCATTTGTTTTTGAGAAGTTCTTTAGGAAACAATGGACTTCCTTTGGCTTAGGTTCCATGTCTGAGGGATAGCTAATCCCCTCAGAATTGTCCATGACTTTTAACCAATCTCATTCCTTTCAAACTCATTCTATATGGGCATATCTCAACGAGAATGGATCCATGGTGGATGGCTTAATAGTCCCTCAATCACAATAGTAAACCAATTCCGTATCGACATCTATTATTGTTTTTGTTAGTTTTAATTTCTATTTTTGTGTAGAACACCTCACTATGTTTCTTTATTTTCGTATTGATTCTGATAAGTCATTTTTCATTGATGTCATAAATTGCTTAGTCTTATTTATTACAATGCCCATGTAAAAATATCAACCTATGTCTGTTATATATTTGCATTGAAATGGATTTCAGCGTAAATTATGATATGAGCTCTTAATTTAAAGGGTAGGTTTGCACCAATTTCTCAACTAGTGGTCCTGAAATAAGTCTTGGTGATTTTTTCACCTGCAAGCACATTATTAATTATAGGTTAAGATATTTAACATGTCTTTAATCATCTATTTCCCACCTAATAGGTTCCAATGATATTGGTAGGACATGCTCAATATTTTGCGTTGATGACCTAGGGTGACCAACTTATAATGATTCACGTTAATGATGGGAGTTGTGTGACTACAAATTATTGTTCTTTCCTATATATATTTACAAAATGACCCAATTTCTAGGCTATTATTGCCTTTGGAGTTGAGTTATTAGCTATTTTTTTAGTTATTATGTTTTTTGGAGTTGTGTTAGGAACCCTTTCATGATACTTTATAATGGCCAAATCTTTTTGGTAGTTTGATTGTCAACAATTTAGGTTATTTGAAAATATTAATAATAATTCAACTCAATTCAATTCTTGGAAGTGAATATGAGGATCCCTTTGTTGTGGTATGGTTCCTAAATTTTTTGTTCTCGTTCACTATTTCTAGTTTTTGAAGTTTTCCTTAATATTTTTTTTTATACAAGACAAATGTGATGCAGACATTGAACATGTTGGGTCTAGAAAAATGAATTGGAGCTCGCTTCTTGCTTACTGGTATAGGTGAGGTATATGGGGATCCTCTTCATCATCCACAAATGGAGACATATTGGGGAAGTTTCAACCCTATAGGTATGCATTTTTTTCTTCTATTTGACTAGTAAATAGTCTCTTCAATCATTTTTTGTTTGTTATTTATTTCCCTTTTTTCATGCACAAAAATAAAAGAAAATGTACTGGGTAGTTCTTTCGTTGTGCTTTCTTTTATTACAGGAGAATCCAAGATCATGATATGTTGTTGTTAACTATGTTTGTGGGTTATTCATTATTTCAGAATTCCATTCCTTATCGTTAATTATTTGATTCCCATAGTTTTGGTTGACATGTTAGTTGTTGTAACAACAACTAACAACAACTAACATCTCAAGTAAAGTCTCATCTCATCCTGATTTTTTGGAAAGGATGTTACTCAAGAGGTTGAACTTGGAGGTTTAGAAGGTGAAGGTGATGCTAGACAACTAAGGACAGTTGATGATGATGGATATGGGTTGTCTTCCATTTGTGATAGGGAGGAGGTGATTCCTAAATCCCCCTCCCATATGATGTTTTGAAAGTATGTCTCTTTTTCTTTATCACAAACTATGAGTGAGTATGAATGTGATGATGGATATTTTTTATTTTTTCTAGGTTCTTACCTTATTGAATTATTCTATTAACAAAGTTTGGAAGAATTGCTTTGAAATTTGAATAGATTTTAAACAAATTTCATGATGTATATTCATTTTCTTTTGTACAATCTACTAAGTATTAAAGGGCAGTCGTGAATTGTGCAAGTTGACCATTCATAAATTGTATCTAAATATGATAACATGTGAGAGATATACAACTATTTTATGATGGTTAGTATTTATATGAACCCGCTGAAAAGAGACAAGTCATTATTTAGAAAATTCAACTATTGACTCAAAAATTTCATTGGCTATTTACTTTTTTGTCTTAATACCTATGATAATTTCATTTTTCAGTATACTTATGAAAGAAAAGGTTTGTAACCATATGGGTATAGGGAAATTGCCATCATAAACAAAAACGGTGAAAGGATTTAATAGGAGACAACTTGATGACACTTCTAACCTTTACAATAATATTGAAGTGGTTTATGTAATTCAAAGGATATTGGATTCCATATTTTTATATATGAGAAGGATTAATGATGAAATCACTATGGATCTCGCCTGAAAATTTATAAGCATAAATAAAGGTACAAATCCAAGAGTATCTAACAACAATAAGGTGTTTAGATATATAGGATTATGAACCAACCTTTGTAATAGTGACATGGATCTATGTTGACTTTCCCTAGGATAAAGAGGAGAGGATACGAATCCTTAATTCCAAACTAGACTTCCTCCTACTAGCTTATGAATCCATGGAAGAATATAAACAAGGGGTTGAGAGAGCTAGTTTGCCAATACCTTGGGATGAGGTGGCTTTCCAGCATATCCAGTTCATAATTTGTTAAGGGAGATACAAATTGATCTACAATTACTACAAGGATACACATACATAAATTTATTTACAATTGGGGTTGTTATCTTTTATCTATATGCAGAGTGCAGTTTTGTCATTATGGGTTAATAGGGAATTTAAATAATCTCACTAGCTTATTGCAATATAAAACTGCATGTTTTATGACTTATGGCATATAATGTACGATATCAATAAGGGTCAAGTGTAATTGTGTTCAATTAAGAAATTTCAATCAAGTGCATTCCAATGTTCAATGCCTGTATCACACTATTTGGATGTTATATGATCATTATATTTTACTTCCATAGTTATTGTTTACCCTTGCATAGCTTAATGATCTAGGATTAATGCATACATGGAATGTAGTCAATTTCCAAGATCACCTCTTTTTGATTAGGGAAGGGTGGATGGAAATGCGTGCCATATGGGATAAAATTGTGGAAAAATGTTTTGAGGGGCATATCACAATTTAGAAAAACCTGTTGAAATTCCATCTAGTATTTCAAACCCGTTTCACCTTGAAACCCATACACTGTACCATAAATAGTCTTCTTTTTGACTTGGAAAATGATCTCTAGGACTCAGTAATGAAAGTAAAAGATGACATTTTCCTTATCTTTCCCTTTCTACCATCTTACATTAGTTTTTAATATTGTCATTTTAATAGTTTTAGGGTGTTTGATAGTGGTTGTAACCTCATCAGACTTCATATGAATAAAGTATAATTTCATTTCTATTTCATGCTTCAATAGAGTCAACAATTCTCAAGATTTCAACATTTGTTAGTGTTTCCAATTAGAATAGCAGAAATGATAAATTGGAAACAAATAGTGGAAGGCACAACAAGTAACTGTGTATGAACAAATCTATGCTTATCAAGTAATCCAGAGAGACAAACTAAATCATTTCATATTCCTCCATTCATCACAATGAACAACAATGGTTACTCGCAAATATCATTAACTAGGGAATCCAGTGTCTTTATGTGGGTATCCAGTGTCTTTAAATGTTAGGTTTCCAAATGTGTCATGACATATGCTCCACAAGAAGTGAAATATGTGTATCGTCCATTGGAAAATGAAGTCCACCCTTTAGATCTTGCTGACAAAGTTCGACCCCTTCTAGGTAGGCTCTCTAAGCTTAGTGACAAACTGTCTTCAGCTTCTCCTATCCCAAAATTGCAATTGGAGAAATACATTCCTTCTTTAGAAAGGATAACTACTTTGAAAGTGTTACAATAGGTAATGGGATTTAATTACTAGTCTTTGTTTAATGTTCTCAAATATTTTGCGGTGCAACTAGACAATTAGTATCAGTTTCAAAGCCGAGCATATAAGTCTTTTACAAATGGTGTCCAAGCAATGTATCCCCCATAATACTTATTATGCCATCACCACCATTGTTAACACTCTATATCCATTTAGAGCACCCCAGTTTCAGTTTGGTCAAGTCATGAGAAATGCCTTGTATATAGAATAATTGTTCATTTGGGTGACCCATCCACGGGGATTTGAACCATGAAACTTTTTTTATTTTTATGAGTAAGTTGGAAATATCTATTATAATACAAAAAAAGTTACAGAGAAGGATTGTACACGAGGTCGATCGATCCTGATCTTAAGCGAAAAGAGACCATGCTAGAAATTACTTGTCTCATCTGACAAACACCCAAAAATGGTTCCTTACTTCTTTGAAGCAGTGGCTTCGCCACAAAGTATAACCCGAAACATGAGTTAGTTTGTTTACAAAAAAATCCCAAAAGCCTAACAGACAGCTCACTAAAACCATACTAAATAGACATCCAACTAAAACCTTGACACAGATAGTGAGAAAAACTTATCAAAAAACCCAGATACATGGGATCTCACCGAAAAGTTATCCCCTAGCTTCCAGCCTTGCTACAGGGGCCTTGGAAGTGTTCCTCCCTGGGGGTCTGCATGGCGCTAGCTAGATAATTCACTGGTGTGTTCCCCGCGTTGGTGATGTTGGAGCCAGGGTTTCCGAGCAGGTTTTGGGCTATCTATTCCAGGAGTTGATACCCTGCTAACCTCGTGAAATAGTTTCCAGAAAATCATGAATGCCCTAGGTAGTCTGGATTTTTGTTTGAATATCCCTTGCAAGCAAGATACGCATCATCCAAAAGGGATTGGGTAACAATGGGAAACCCATAAATGTCTCAAACTCTCAGAGGAGGTCGATTTCCATTATGGCTATGAATGCCTCAATGGCCATTTGCATTTCTTCCATGTATTGGTCACCCCAATTGAAAGGAGCAGCAACCGGTATATCTTTGCCAGGAGACATATGTTCATCCATGTCACTGGGGAAGCACCACTGAGGTTTGCGCCCTGGTTGTGGCCTCTCTCTGGTTCGAGCTCTCCATAACCTTGGCATGATCAAGGCACACAGATGGTCATTGGGAAGAAACAAGAATATAACCATAGATTTTAATAGGGCCTTGCACTCTTCTAAATCCTTATAAATAGGGCCATCCATGGCCAAGATCTTCTTACCATAGTCATACCCATTAAATCTCAGTGTGCTCACCATTATTTTCTTCCAATCCCCACTCTTGAATAGATATCTCACAGTGTGTGGCTAATTCACCACCTTAGGATCCGTAGGGGGCCAAAGGATATGGGACTCTGCCATATTTAACGTTATTTCCACTTAAGACATGAGAATAGTAGATACTCATCTTTACCTCCTTACTTACCACGGATTAGGAATTAAGGAATTCCTGTCAACTGTTATGAAGTCGATCCTAGGACCTGACTTGAACTGACCATGCAGATCCTCCACGTGAACCATACCGAGGCCGCGTGTCAGGGTATGCATTACCATGTGATTAGGACCACCACACCTGGTAGTCAGAAAATTTCCTAACTTGCCATGTTTGCTGATAAGACATTCTCAGGCCCACTCCCTATTGTCGACTTTCCATCTGTTCAGCTTCCCTGAAGGGTATTAAGCTAGTTGTCGTTCGCCTGCATCCTGTGGTACGTGTTGCCACTTCCCACCGCATCGTCTTCCACCAATTTTGAACACCGGTTCCATATTTGTTGGGTTTTTCTACCATCCTCATCTTCCTCTGCATGGAAAGACAAATTGCTCACCACCCCTACATTTTCCATGGTGTCCTCCACCTTATTTCCTTCCCATTTAACGTGCGACACCATAATGGCTTCCTCTCCTGTAAGTATTTTCTTGAGGATACTTAACCTACTCTCCCATCTCCAATTCTTTGATACTTGGGACAATGAGGCCCTCGATTGAAGTCTATGAGCTAGTTTAATGATGATCTGAGATTCCCCCTTCGCCACTAGAGGTGTTTTACCTGTTTTCCTTTCCCATTTCAATCCATTGAGCAAACCTTCAAGCTCGGCAATGTTGTTCGTGTTGGTGCCTATGGAGCCCCAGAACAGACTGATGATCTCACCTTTTAGATTTCTGATAGTGCCACCATATCCATTGGGCCATAGGTTTCCTTTAGCCACGCCATCCACATTAAGCTTGAAAGTCCCAGTAGGAGGAGCTTGCCAGTGATTCGGGATAGAAACATGCATAGGAGGAGTTCTGGCTATCGAATTGTTGGGAGGTAATTCCCCTATCCCTAGATCATACAATATAATTCCCTTATTTGCTTCAGTAGAGTATTCCTCTTGCGTCTATTATTGCAAAGAAACAGTTTCTTTCAGATGAGCTTCTATAGAATTCCATATCTCCTCTTGTTTTCTAGCTTTGTTTTCAAAAGTCTGTTGGTTTCAGGTTTTCCAAATTTCACATAGAGTGAAACCTGGCAAGAGTTCCCAAAGATGGTTCACAATTTTGTTTTTAAAACTATTGATAGGCCAGTCAGCCATAGTTATGTCTGGTCTCCCCTTGTTCCTATGGTTTTTTATGAAGATTGTTGACCCTTTCTCCCATAAGGAATCTGCAACTCTGCATTCGTCCAACAGGTCATTTATAGTCTAATTATTCTCTTCGCACATGCAGCAACGTGACAAACTGTAGAATCCCCTGATATGAAGGTTATCCTAGGTTAGTATGTGGCTTTAATAACCAGGCAACAGAAGATAGAAACATTGGGACACCATCCACCCATCCAGATTTTTCCCCACTTGGCGTCTGGTAGTAGGTTCTGAGTTCCTGTTAGCAATATTAGGGCTTATTTGGGGTTAAAGTTTCCTGAATTGGCGTAACCCAATCTTAGATTATCAGGTTCCTCATTCTTTGTTATCATTTTCTCAGAAATCCCCGTCAAGAATTCTTCAATATCCTCCCTGGGAGCTTTTGCTTGCCACCAACTTCTTTTATTCCATCTCCTAAACATCTGGTCTTCATTACTGTTATCCCAAAACTTTGCCACTTTTCCAAAGGAGTTATTTTGGAGAAAGGTATGTAACAGAGGGGTATCTTCCCCACAAGAGATCATTGGTTCCCGGTTCAACGCTTCACTTGTAAATATTGCATTTTGTCCATTTTGAACTTCACAGAAGCTGTGCTTTTGGACCAAGCCCATGTTTTCCTCGGCGGTCTTCCAGATGTTGGAGCCTGGTAGGTATTCTCCAAATAGTACCAGGGACTGCTGTGGCCATTGGGGTGCATATTTGAAATGCTATGGTTTGGCCCATGGTTCATCCTCATAATTCACCCATCTCCACTAGATTTTTGCACTCATAACTTTATTATTATCAAGTGGGTCTCCGAGTCCCAATCCCCCCACAACTTTCAGTGTGCAAATGGTTTGCCAGTCCACAAGAGGCCATTTTCTATTACCTTTCGGTCCTCCCCATAGGAAGTTTCTCTGAATATTCCTGATTTTCTTAATGATGGATTTCGGGGCTGCCAGCACTGAGAAGAGATAAAGGGGAATAGCCTGAAGAACTGATTTTACCAGGATTAGCCTGCTCAAGAAATTGAGGGCTCTGAAGGTCCATAGGATGAGATTTTTGTTAATTTTGTCCACCAGTTCTTTCCAAGAAATTTTTTTGATAGCTGATTCCGCCAAAGGCGCTCCAAGATACTTTGAGGGGAGGTTGCCTTCCAAAAAATCAAGGATTCTTAGGATATTTCTCTTAGTGATCTTGGGAGTATTGAAGAAGTAGGTCTGGGATTTTTATTTGTTAATTTCTAGGCTACTAGCTTCCAAAAATGTGTTCAAACATTCTTTAATTCCCCTATATTTGTGCACCGAATAGGGGCCCATCAGCATGTTATCGTCCATGAACTATTTATTGGTCTAGGGATCCATCTTGTCTGTTAGTGATAATCCCTAGATTATGTTCGCTTCTCTCCTATTCTTGAGCATCCTTCCTAGTCCTTTCATCACAATTATGAAGAGGAAAGGAGATAGGGTATCTCCCTGTCGAATACCTCAAGTCACGTTGAAGGGACTCGAGGAGGATCCATTGACCAGGATTGAGAAAAAAGCAGAGGAAACCAATTTCATTATCCACTTAGACCATTCCTCCACAAAACCAAAAGCTTTCAGTATACCTTCCAGGAATTGCCAATTCAATTTATCATAAGATTTGGAGAGGTCAAGTTTCAGGAGCATACCTAGAGTCCTCGATGCTTTGAGGGAGTGGATATTTTCGTGGACCAGGATAATACCATCCAGGATTTGTCTTCCTTCCACAACCCTACTTGTTCTGAAGAAATAATAAGAGGTAGGAATGGTTTAAGGTGATTAGCAATTACCTTAGCAATGATTTTGTAGATAACATTACATAGGTCGATCGATATTAATTTACGAGGGTCCTCTGTTCCACTTTCTTTTGGAATGAGAGTTAAAAAATTTGAGTTGAGATCTTTGAGAATGGTCCCAAATATCCTAGAGTCCTCCACTAAGGTTCAAATTTCTTCTTTCATCCATTCCCATCCAGCGTGGAAGAAGTTTGTGGTGAAGCCATCTGGGCCTGGTGATTTATCTTTACCCATTTGTTTAACTGCATTTTCAACCTCCTCCATCTCGATGGATTTTTCGAGTACTTGGTTATGATCCTCCAGTGATGATCCTGCAGATGTGAATTAACACCTCTCTTTGAGCGTCCTCCCTATCTCTCTCTGGTTCCTTAAGAAGCTTGGTGAAGTAAGAGTTCAGGGTGGTATCTAGGTCTTCCTAGGATTCAGCAATGCTCCCATCCTCCTTCTTCAGTATATCCATCCTATTCCCCTATCTGTGGTGAATGGCCGCTTTGTTGAAAAAACTGGTATTTCGTTCCCCTTCTTGGAGCCATTTGATTCTAGAGTTTTGGTTCAAGTAGACTTCATCTTGTTGCTCTCTTTGATTGAATTCTTGTAGCAGGGTCTTTTCCAAAAGTCTCAGTTCTTCAGTGTATCCATAGATCATTACTTGGGATTGATGTTGTTTAATTATGATCTCTAAGGCCTATTTTTCATGGAAGATGTTGCCGAAGGATTCCTTATTCCATTTCTTGATTTGATCTTTGAGAAATTTAAGATTTTGTTGAAAATGATACATACGGGTGCCTCTGATATGGGGGGAACTCTCCCAACATTCATTTAGTTTCTCTTGGAAGTCTAGTTGGAGGAGCCAAAATTTCTCAAATTTGAATGGTTTGTGAGGGTTGACTCCAACATTTTCCCATTCCAGACTTATGGGCCAGTGGTCCGACTTTGCCGCAGGCAGGACCATCGCTTTGAGGTTTCCCCCAGCCATCATGATTGATTTTGAAAGCAGGAATCTGTCAATTCTGCAAGCTATCCCTCTGTCTCCTATCTCCTTATTGTTCTAGGTGAATATTCCATTGGAATTTCTAACATGAACCAGGTCAAGTTCATTAATAGTATTATTGAAGAGAGTGCTCACAGCATTCATGTTTCAAATACCTCCTTTTTTTTCGTCGAGGCTTCTTATCAGGTTAAAGTCACCTCCTATAATCCATGATTTGTCCTTAACTAGGGATTTTATATCCATGAGCGACTCCAAAAATGTAGGTTTTTGTTCAGCCCTCGGAGGGCCATAAACATTGGATATAACTCCCCTTATTCTAGTGCTAATAATGTGAAAATCAGTCGAAAGAGTACATGTGGTTGCGAGGAAACCTGATAAAAGCACCACTTGGGGGTTCCATAGGATTTATAGGGCCCCTGTGCCCCTCTAGCATATACTGCAACCAAAGTGCATCCCTTCCACACTTTTTGTGCTATACTTGCAAGTTCTTCCCCCGAGCACTTTGTTTCCTATAGGAAGATAATCCTTGATTTGTCTCTGTCAATCCTTGTTTTAAGAAGAATATTTTTAAGAGTGCTTTTACAGCCTCTGATATTCCAGGTTGTAATCTGCATCAAGAGGGGGTTAATTGGAGGGAGAAAGGGATGCATCTATTGTTGGATACTGCCCTGAAGCCACCAGTTTTTCACCTATGCTCTAATTCTTTGGACATTGCTAGGTCTACCTCCTTTATCTTCCTTCATATTTTTCTTACCTTCGATAACTTTGATAGATTCAGCCACTACTATGACGGAGCTTGTGTTTTTAGCTTGAATGATGGCTTTATCCAGGACAGACACCTGTTGAGGGGGAGTCTAGGATGGATCTTGAACTGAACAGGCTGCTTCCATTCTGTCAAGGTCTAGGTCACCTATTTCCCTCTCTTTAGAAGTGACTTCCATAGTTCCTAAATCTTTCTAGGTTTCCTCTGGTTGTGTCTGTATAAGGGGATCTGGGAAAGTTTTCTTAGTGCCAATATTATCTTATGGGGCTATAATCTTACTAATTCCTTGGGTATCATTCTCCTGTTCATCTTGTTGTTTTCCTTGGATTGTGTCTATCAATGAGTCACCCTATGCATTCGCTAAGTCTTTTGTCTGATATTCTTGAAGGGTCTCAAATCTGTTCTGGGTCTGCACTCTTTTGTGTACTTTCGGCCCTGAGGTCTTCCTCGCTTGCCTCTTTTTGTTTTGAATCTTGGTGAACCCCTCCATATCCTAGAGTTCTTGACCTTTCTTCCCTCTTGGTCTTTTGTTTTGGGGGCAGCCTCTGAATAGGTGCCCATGTTCATGGCATCTTCTGCAGTGGAATGGGATCTAATCATAGTCTATGGCCTAAAACCATTCCTCATCTTCCCATGTCAACTCTATTCCATCTAGAAAATCTATGGAAATGTCAAGGTAGATACATATTATGGCATATGATATGCATTTCCTCTATCTAGTTTTCTCAGAAACTTTGATAAAGTTCCCCAAGGTGTTCCCTATGTCCATTAAGATTTATTCCTTCTAGTATTCCATTGGGAGGGAATAAATTCTTATCCAGACAGGAGATATCATCAGATTTTCCTTGTTAGGATCAAATCTCTCTTTCCATGGCCTTAATAAAAGGCTCGTTGAGTTGTAGAAATAGGGACCATTCTTGAATATTTTAGTTATATCCTCTTCATTGAAGAAAATGATGTTAAATAAACCTTTAGATCCCAGTTGGAGATCACAGTGTCCTTGGGGTTTCCACATTGAATTAATCCACCATACCAGAGTCTTTTCTATGGGCTAGATCCCAACAAATTTTCCTATGAGTGCGCTTTCTTTCATGTATTGAATGTCCTGACTGACTCTTTCTAATTTGATTTGCAGTCTCGGTACCTTCTTGTATTTCAAGATGCATTGTCCTGTCCTTCTTGTACCCTAGTTATTTGTTTCTTCCTTTCTAGTTCCGCTGCAACATTCCCCATATTTGGGAAAAATATGAGCATTGATTACTCCTTCTCCTTTATCATTTTCTTTTCCCAAGAAAGCTAAATCTGCCTCCACTGTTTCAGTCCTACCATGATCCGTCTCCCCCCGAGGAGGAGCGGGAACCATCGAGAAAAGCTACTACTAAACCACCACCAACTTGCCTACACACCGAGAAGCCTCCCTCCTACCTTTCAATTCCTCCCATATTCAGAATGATGGAAATCAGGATCTGAACCATGAAACTTGTTTTAGGTGTATTTTGGGAAATTTGTGCCACAAATTGTGTTGGTTTTATGGAAAGTGAATAGTCTCTAAGTCATAACCTCCATTACATGATGTTTCACCATCTATTGGCCATTCCAACAGGTCTAATCGTATTTGTTTTCCTTTAGGGCCTATAAAAATTAAAGGTTTCATATTTAATACAATGTAGTAGAGACTGATACTTAATGCAAGAGACTTTGGTGGATGGAGACTCCACCTGCGATTATACTCTATTCAATATGTCCACACTTTCATTTAACTTTTGATTTGTAATTGTGAACTACTTTTAGAGTTTACTGTTTACATGTCATGGAATCTAGTTATTACTCTGATTTGTCTCTACTGTTTTATGGCATATGGTGTGACAATCTTGGAATTGATATATTTCTTACTATTGGTGTTAAAGTATATATAGTTTTCTTATGTTTGTAGGCTACTCTAGGACACCTTCTGTGTCTTTAACAAGGTCAAAATCCCCTTTAGCATGTAGCTTGATTAGTTAACATGAAACTGCAAACTGCTGGTATTTGTTCCAGGAAATCATGGATATCTATATTTTTCTAATACTTAGTTATCAATAGTACTATGAATAAATTTCAAGTGGCTATAGGAAAAATAGGTTTCTGTAGCCACAGTATAATTTTTTAGATCTAGTTATTTATCTTGTAAGTCATTGATTTGTCAAATTTCTCAATGATTTTTTTCCAAAAAGAAGCTCATGTAACCCATTATCACGACGTGGAGATATGTTCCTTCCACAAAGGGGACCCTAAGGAAGACATGGGATTTCAAGTTTTCTTCTGAAAGGGAATGAAATATAGAATATGTCTCCTTTGCTGATAAGAACTATCATATCCAATATTTACTTATATTCTCTGTTTCATCTCCTTGGTAATGGTCAAATAGCTTACTTGAAAGTTTACTTGCCATTATCTCATGTCAGTGGATTATCTTGTTATTCCTTTCCACTATCCGTGTTTTGTTCCCATTTTCTAAAATCAAGTTGCATATTAGGTGCACATTCTCCAGAAAATATTTGTCCATGGATTTTTCATTTAATGGTTGGAAGCATGTTACAGTTCATCACTTGATTTTGTAGCAGAAGGCAGTCTCAAGTTCATAATATTGTCATAAAAATGCCATCATCAGTATTGCTTTTGATAATCATCATCATGATTTCCATCTTTGATTGAGGGATGATCATGCGCATATTAGACCATCCTATAAGACTTTAGCCAGCTAGAATAAATCAAAGATAATAGCATTTGGAATGGAGTGGCGCTGATCCCAAACCTGGGTATTTCTTGTTCTTGTAATCTTATTTTACCATTTGCAGTTGTTGATACACAGTATTTTGCAGTTTTCATTTTGCAGTAACATAATATATGTTTTTCTCCTTCAATTTATTTGCTGAGAAGCCTAATGCCTATTTTACAGATACAAGGTTCACATAGCAGGAACTTCCTGCTTGTAGACCAATTCTCACTCAAGCATGGGTGAGTTTAGACACTTGGCTTGAAGTACCATGGCTATGTTGAAGATTAATGTTACCAGGGATTCAGCTATATTACCTGCACTAAAATTCTTGTGTTTTTTAATTGTGCAGGTCATCTCAGCATTTATGCTGATTAGTATAATCTTCATACCAATTGGAGTTTCTTGTGTCCTTGCTTCTCGTAGTGTATAATTCTTTTGACCCTAAAGTTACCTTTTTACACATTCTTCTACCTGTGAATTACAAGAAACCTATAACTGTAGTCTATTGTGTGGTGATAATTATGCATACATTTTGTGAAAGAGACTGAGAATTACCTCCCATTTTCAGATCGTTGAAATTGTGAACTGATATGAGACTCAATGCATCCCAGAGGAATACCGTAGTAACAAGTTGGCCTACATTCAAAGTGGTTCAACTTCCAAGAATTGCACTAGAATCCTGAGGGAGAGTTATAAGTTTCACTCATGCAAATGAGATATGGAAAATTTGAAAGAATAAAATATCAAATTACTAAAACTAAATCAAAATGCTAAGGGTAACTTCTCCGAGTAAAAGAATTATCACAATAATTTTACATAATGTATTGGATGGACAACATACTATCATTTTCTAAAAAATGTATAGTAAGACCCGGTAGGATTCAAGAATATTTTCTTGTATGCATTGGATGTAATCAGCTCTTTGATAATTCAATATTGCAAAGTTGCATCCTTTGATACTCTTATTCAAACATTAGCTTATATAGTTTAAGATGTAGTCTACACTATGGTACTATTTAAATGGGAATGATGTCTTAGAGTTCAATTGGTAAGTAGCCTGTCTTTATGGCTTGGTTTAATGGTTGCTTACCTTTTGCTTGATAGCTTCAAATAAGTGTTACATGCATTGACATAACCACATAAATTATCTTCTAAGTTTGAGAATTTTTTTCCTTTTTCTGAAGCAATCCCCTAAAATATCATTAAAGATCATAAAGTGACGAAAGGTTTAAGACTTACATTAGATTGCTGATACAATTTAGTTATAAGATTGTTTTCTGCTGAGAAACAAGTAACGAAGGATATGTATTCTATCAAAATCATGTAAAACTCATACCTTGATAGTAAAATGCCTAGTGGATGTTACTTGGCTTTATGCCGACAATGTTTTGAGTCATTGAGGGGTAGTCTTCAAAGTCTTGCACCAAACCCAAGTCTTATTGTAGGTTAAGGATGCTCTTATGGGTTCCAGGAGTTTCTTAACATACTTAAAGAATGTTCAACTCTAAAGTGTTATTTCTGTATGATGCTTCACAATACAAAAATGACTGCTGCAAGTATGTCTACTGGCCATTGTAACAGAGGTAGCAAAGAAAAGAACCATCAAATGTATATTTAGGATATTCTATCCTACCAATGTTGCATTGTATATTTTCCATCTCCCCTGCAATCAACACACCTTCTGTAAAGAAGGAACCCTTAAGAACTACTAAGATTTAGACTGGAAGAAGAACACTGTTGCCATCTGGTAAGTGGTGTTTAATGAGTGCAAGTCTATGCATTAGGAACTATCTTTAAATATCTAAAAATTCATCATTTGACTAGTGAAAGAAGAGTGACACCTTTAAGCACAAGAAGAAAGATGAGGCATTATACCAGCCTTCCAAAATCTATAGGACCTCAAAATATTTGTTACCGATATGAACCCATACTTAAAGAATTAGGATGGAATTCTTTAATATCATATTGGTCAAATGAACTGAACCATTGAGGCTATTGGGATGAACTTTAATCTCTATTTGATCGAAATGTGATTTTTTTTTTTACCAAAACGGGTAGGAGATTTTATATTGAAAGAGAGGATATTTTATATTGGTCTATTTGTAGGTCAAATTGGTCTTTCAATAGGTCCAATTGAAGCTTCAATTCCCTCCTCTCATTGAACTAATGTTGCTCATCTTTGTCTTGCCATTCGTCTCGGCACTACTTCCTATCTTTGAGGTCCCATTCCATCTTATGGAATCGACGATTGAGCCTATGCAGACCATGAATTACCTGATGAAGACCATGCCTGGTATAGAAAAAGGGCTCATCTATACCATTGTTTTTATCCATTACAGTTGGGTGAAAATGTTCTCTAGTTGCATCCGTTACCCTGGAAAAGATACAAAGAGAGCTCTTGAAATTGGGAATACTGCTGCATAAGACCTCCTTAGACTGATACTTGAGACCCCAAATTTGATAATATAATAGATGAGGAGGGAAGCAACTAATAATTATAGGAACATCCCATCTTAAGCCAAATCCTCCGCAATTTAATGTTGAGAGTCCAGTATCTGATACATCGTACACCAGTTCATTGAAACTACCTATCATCATTCTACCTCTGCTTGAACCTAAGTGATTCACCTTATGGGGGAGAAGGACATTGAAATATTTCGATGACATCCCATCCTGTTGTGACATAATATCTATTAATATCTCATGTGTGAAAATTATCAAAGAACTATCCCCTCACTTATAGTATGATGCTCTGTATGTGCAATAATCAAGGCCTCTTGGTTTAGTAACATGTCTCGTCCTTGTCATGATCACAATGGTTGTTTCTATAAGGCGGTTCCACTTGTCCCTTGAGTTACTCTCCATTCTAAATTCTCGATCCCGAGTTAGGATATGAACCTTTAGCTATTTATGGAATTGCTTCATAGTGCTCTTTGCCAAGGTGGTTTGCATAACATCCCTCTATTCCTTTCAAGGCTTTGTTTTCCAATGAATCCGCATCCCAATTGTGGGCCCTTTGGTCATGAACAAAATTAACCTTTGTAATTCTCTTCAGGTTTTCCAAAACATTGCTTTGGATCCTAGCCAAGGAGGAATTTTTCAAAGGAGACTGGTACTTCATCACTTTAATTTCAAGCTTTGAGTCTCCTAGAATTAGGACATCTAAAATCCCTTTCTTGATGAGCATGTTTGTTCCTTGCCATAAGGCCAATAGTTTCACTTGGTTGTTTGAAGCCTTTCATAGTGTCATGTTCCATTACTGATAAATAGGGGATTGACTGAGGGGTAATGATACATGGAGCTAAGAATGCATTAAATACAACATTATGAGATCATCAGTAGATTGTAGAAGGCCGTTGGAGCAAATATCAACAAGCATGCAACCCTTATTTCATCTTGCATAAGTCAACGGGCAATTAGAAATTAGAATTGCATGCATGCAAAAGTAAATTCATGCAAACCCTAAAAGCTATATTAGAATTCATTGAACCAAAAGGACATCTATGATCATTATTACCTTTCAGCTTGGTTTTGAGAGCAGCAGCAGTAGCCACAGCAACAAGTTGGGGTTGGAGACATGAGTCTTTAGCTAACAAGTGTTTTCGGCAATGAAATCTATCTACCCTAATCACTTTTAGGTTATGTCACAAGGTCGCGTTCGACAACCTTTATCTTCCATTTGGGTTCAAATTTTTCCATAAGGTTTGGATGAGGTTCACCATTAGGTTTGTATGTATATATATAATTACTTTAAATATAATTATTAATGATATTATATTGTAATTAGTAATTACTTATAATTATATTAATTATTAATTATATATTAACTTTTATATATAATTATATTAAACTTTAAAGTTATATTATATAATTTTAAAGTTTAATATAACTATATATACATTTAATTAAAAATTAATACATAGATATATAATATAAAAGAAGTGAAAAATAACAGTCATAACTATACAAAGGTGTTGTCGTAGCTTTAAATCCAATATAATATAAAAATGTGATACATTATTACATATGTGACTCGTAAATAACTTAATTGTAATAAATATCATAAAATATGGAGATTAGCGGGTTAACTCAGTCGAAGGTTTTTGATTGATGGAATCACTCAAGGGAAATTTCCTCCCTGAAGGTTTTCGATTGATGGAATCACTCAAGGGAAATTGCCTCCCCAAGCGGTAGGGTCGAGGGTTCACGTAGTACGATCTGTAGGTTCAAATCAGACTGTATTTGAGTGAGTGATTGCAGGTTACAATCTATGGCCTCAATCGATATAAAATATTTCTCTTTTCTATCACCTTAGATCTGAGGAGACTCGCACATAGCATGAGAATCGATGCTGGTTCAACGAACCTAACCGAACCCAAATTTTTTGTTAAGATTCGTCGAACTTCGAACCTCAAGCTTGAAGTTCGACGAACCCTGTGACTTAGATTTTAGGATAGATCACTCAGATCTATCATCAACATCTCATGCATTCATCATTCTTCAGAGTTTCAGCACAACCTGGAAGACAAGTTCACCAGGTTCATGTTTCTAATGTTGGCGGGCATATTGGAAATTCAGGGAACAATTCGTAGAGGTCCAGAAACTCCATATTTTCTTTGCATGCTTCCACAATCATCACCGGAGGGGCAATATTATTATACAGGGATATTACTAAGTAATTTTCTATTCATCCGTAGGAGTTACAAGAAGAAACTACAAAAGAGGAGGGCGTCATCCTATAAAAGAAAACCAATCTGCTACTAACCCTAGAGGAGAAAACTTTCTGCATGTGTCATTCTTTCTCTCCAGCTAAGTCATACCGTGGTCATACCACCATTTCCAAAAAGTTATAGCACCACTGGACAAGTATTGAAGCTATTACAAGGATATTTCTATCCACAGAGGGACGTTTTACAGCTACATGGGCATCATCTCTGAGTTGGATTCATGTTTTGGATATCTGGTAGATGCATGGCATGCATGTATTTGATATATTAAAGAGTCTCCACAACTATAAGTATTGGCATGTACTTCAAATCGAGCCAAGTTATATTTCCTATTTTATCTCTGGATCTACTATATATTAGGTCTTTTTAGCACGACACTTATTTTGTATGCATTTTTATTATCCCTCAAACACACTTGAAAAATAAACCGCAATCCTATTATCAAATAATGTAGACTATCAGATGGGATATTACAGTGGTATTCTTCTTCGCTGGAAGTGGGTGTAATTTCCATACTAGGCTATCATCCTCCATTCTAGAGTTGATAATCAAGTGGTATGCAAGCATGGGAAAACAAAGTTATTCACTGGGGATTGTTATCAGACTTCTAGAGCAGCAAGAACTTCTGTTACAAAACAACAGTCATCTTGGGTTTGGAATTCCTTACATTAGATATCTTCCTTCACATATTTCTAGGAATGTATCTAATATTTTATCAATTTATAATTCAGTAAATATATGTCAGTTGGTGGATTATTTTCAATTATTTTGGCGATCGCAATAGTATTATCATATTTGCTTTGGAGTTGAAATGAATCGCATGAAAACGATATGGAACTATAAGGGTATATACCTTAAACTAAAACATTTTAATACAAATAAGCCGGTTCAAGTGTTGAAAGGTACAACAATAGTAAGTGGAGTCCTATAGTGGTATCAGAGCCTTGGATTCTGCCAGCCTGTGTGTACATGCTATTTTATGAATCCGGAATACAGGGAACGAGTCACTTTGAAGGAGGTCAAGTTTCCTTGTGTCTTTTGTTGTTTAAGTGTTGAAGGGAACACTTCTTGTGCTAAGGATCTCTGGGTCATGTGGAGGATGCACTTATGATGTATTAGAAGAGGGTGCAGTCCAATAGAGGATCACATCTGCTGGAGAAAAGGGGGCATGTTTCCCTTACAAATATTTACATCTACTACCATCAAATGTGTGTGTGGTTCCCAAAACTGAAATAAGAAAGAAGCGTTGTTATTTGAAGATTCTGTGGGTTGTGTAAGGAGTGAAGGGCACACTCATATTGTAGATGATCTTTCTTGAGGTTAGTGCCTTCATTCTTATATACTAATCCACCAATATTTAAAGGAGAACGAGCCTATCTTTTACTGCTGCCACAGGAGTGTTAAAACGTAGTCATAAAGGAGGGTGCATCAAGTAAAGGAGAAATCTCACTGTAAAGGAAAAAGGGGTTTACTACTACTGATATTATTGTTCATTAATGATTGTATGGTATTGATAGTGTTTGTGGGGTGACTTGATTCCATACTGGGCATTTGCTTCTTCACTAATATGTTGTAGACACCACTAGACAGCCATAACATAGAATTTATTTCATTGTGCATCAATATTAAAGAGTGTTGTAGGTAATCCCAAGGTCCACATCAGAGGATTATTTATTATCAGATTTACATCTTGTTTACATTCACTAATGTTCACAAGTAGTATATCTACAATGCCACTCCTCATGTTTATGATTTCTTAATTGTATAGAATCTACTTGATTTTGATGTCTAAAGAATATAATGATGAAAATCAATGAGTCTAAAACAACAATGAAACATTTTAATCAACCAGATGTGTTAAATAAGGGAAGAACATTACTACAGCAGTTGACCAACCCATTTTTAACGAAACCACACACCAAGCTATTTCAAACAGTGTATTTCCAATCAGATTTAACCACACAGTAAGTTACAGTACTGTGTCATTTAAGTGTTTGAAGTCATCACTAGGAATTTGAAGTCATCTTTATGTGAATGCTAGATATTTCTTGTAAATTGGCGTGGATGGATTTCTCATTATAACAATCATCTTAGCTATTGTTAATGAATGCTGTAGTCTTCTATTTGTTTTACAAGTTGATATAATTCATTTCTTTATATCATGTGTAGGTTAGTGCTGTAAATAGCGTTTTGCAAAAGCTTGCGAGTTTAATTCAAGGCCCTCCCGGGACAACGAAGACTGTCACCTCAACAGCTATTGTATACCATTTATCCAGGCAGGGTCAAGGCCAGGTAATAAGAGAGATCTTTGATGGATTGTTAACCAATGCTAAATGAATTGTCATTATGTTTTCATATTCAAGGGCTATACTTCATTACAGAGGACTTACCCATCTTTAGTCTAATTCTGCTTCCATTAGTAACTATACTAGGTGCCTTCCCTTTTATCGAAGATATAAACTAGGCCATTCTATATTTCTATTATTACTTTCCATGATCTTGAGCTCTAACGTATTTTTGTCATCAGTTGACATTAATACAATTTCACTTCATTTATGTGATTCAAGTCTTGGTATGTGCTCCAAGTAATGTTGGTGTTGATCAACTTGCATAGAAAATTAATGCCAAGGTTTTGAAGGTGTCCTTCCTATCCTGTATCTAATTATATAAGTGTCTTCTTAAAAATGAATTAAAATACATGTTTTGAATCTATCATGCAAGGATTTCTAGTTTTTGAAGTCTGATCATAGGAAACGTGCATAAGAGATTTTGTTTTGTCTATATTCTAAATGCCATATTAATATAACACAAAAGTTTCATTTGTTTGACATTACAGGTTGTCAGACTATGTACAAAATCAAGGAAGGTGGTGAGTTCTCAATTTGAATATTTAACACTGCATTATCATGTTTTTTTTCCATATTCTTACCGTCATATTTTTTGGCTATTTTTCTGTGTTCTGGTTTTTACCTAATCCCAAGGCATTTACATGACGTGTTTCTTTGTAAAACAATTATAGGTTAGGCACCTTGACACTTCAGAAAAAAAAGTGAATTGTATAAACTTCAGCAGTTGAAAGATCAACAAGGTATGGAAAGTCCAATCCATTCATAAGTTATGTATTATTTGTAGATTAGGAATATAATATTTACCCTCTAAACATTTGCTATCCAATTGTTGATATTATTTAAGGAAGTGGATGTGTAAATGATGCTTTTGTCAAATTGGAACCAATTTCTTATTTGGTGTCGAAAGCACTCCTAGGGGTGGTTATTGTATATTCTTTGAATAAATTTAGGTGGATGTATTTTCTTGTTAGGTATGTCATTTATTTTAAAGTATTCTAATGAAGAGGAAATAATAGAGGAAACTTTTGTAATATCTGATTTGGCCAAGAAAACTACTCTGCTTGAGAAAGTTTGAGCTAAATGAAATTCTCTATGTATTGTTTTGGTAATGAATTCTATTAATTACTACAAATGATACAATTTTTAACATCGCATATAGGTGAGCTTTCAAGTATGGATGAAAATAAATACAAAGAACTCAAGAGGGTGACAGAAAGAGAAATAGCTCAGAGTGTTGATGTCATATGCTATACTTGTGTTGGTGCGCGTGATCCCAGGCTATCTAATTTTAGGTTTTGGTGAGGTAGTACTAAATTTTAGAGTTGCAAGTGCGATTACTACATATTAGTATGAGTTTTTTTAGCCATTTGATCACATAAATGTTGGGTTACCGTTCAGGTCCTTATTGACTAATCAAATCGGGCTACTGAACTAGAGTGATTGATTCCTTTAGTTCTTGGAGCAAAGCAGGTAATAACCTAGTCATTGACTATCAATGACTAAATCAGTGACTAGATCAATGACTAAATCATTGACTATCAATGACTAAATCAATGACTAATAAGTCAAACTATTAATGACTAAGTGAAATACGACTAGCTATAAGATAGTGGAAATTAAATACTATTAGTCACTGACTAAAAAATAGTCATTTATAGGTTGATTTTAGTCATTTTTTTAGTCATTAATTTCTCATTTTGTACTAGTGAGAATTGGAGGTTTGACCTGGATTGCGAGAAGTCTCAACATAAGCTGGATGACAATCAGTAGAAGCTCTAATTTCAGCCACAGGCCAAGGATCTATGTTACAGGGTAATCTAGATGATATAGATTAAGCATGAGGTGCAGGTGTGGCCAAAACTTTGTCTATCCTTTACATTCTCTCTTGAAAATATTGTGCACGGTGAATAGATGCTTGGATTTGTCTATACTCTTCTTCACATGGAGAAGTTTGTTCATGAGAGGTTCTATTAACCTGAAATGAGGAAATGGCCTGACCCATGGAAGTTCTCCAAAACTGAGCATTCGGGCCATACTCAGGTGCATCAGGATTATCGGTACGACCTTCCATATGTGGATGGAAGGAAGCATCAACCATAGGTTGCTATTGAGCTAAGGGATTAATATAGAAGTGAATTTGTATCCACTTTATACAACTGTATTTTATTCCTCATGGGAACTAGTTGTATTTCCTTGGTCAATGGCTTCCATTGGAATTTCTCCTGTAACAGGAGGAAAATCCAGTGGCAAGACATGTGTTCGTTTGGATCATCTCAAATAAAACTTAGCCAAATTGGATAGTCACTAATCTAACCTAGGGTTTCAAAACTAAGAAAAAGCACACAAAAATTTTCTCTTACTCAAGCTACAGGCCAACAAGCAAACTTAAATGATAGGATGAGCTCAAATGGTTGGTCTCTCACTAGGATTGTCAAGTAGGTGAAACTCACGATATACAATAAGGGTACGCCCTTAGTAATCTCCTTGAATGTTGTTTTCAGTGTATTTCTCCACACAAGATGGAAAAAGGGTTTTTTATAGATGGACAAGATATCCTAGTGGTCTCTCAATATACACAAGGTACATGGGAGCTCAAATTGGTAGTAGTGCTATCTAATGCACAACCATTGACAAGGGTGCATCCAATATACAATTGAGTACGTGAAGTACCTTTCTATATAACTCGAGGGTATGTGAAAGTCCATTCAATATATCGATGGTACGTGGTAGAAACACACAAGCCCCAGGTTGTAGTACGGACAAATAACGACAGCTCCTACATTTTAAAAATCCCAAACATGTCTCTAACCTATCACTCAAATTTCTATACAATTTTAATCCTATAAATACTGTTAATTTTAATGTGGACGGTTAGTTGATTGCATGGAATTTTGACAGAAAAGTAAAACCATGCAAGTATGAAATGCAAGTTCATTCACGTTACCGTTCATAGTATGCCTAATTATCGAAGGGAGAGAGAGTATTTTTCTTTCCATTTTTTATTTGAAACCAAAAATTTCCCAAACGACAACAATATTTTCCCAAGAACACAAACAAACAATTCTTCTACAAATCAAATCTTTTGTAAGCGAGCATATAAGGAAAAATATCTTTCCTATGAAGAAAAAGAAACAACAATCAAACGCATATTCGATATTTTTTCAATTTTTTTATTAAACTGGAAAGATCTAACTTAAAAATATCACTATTTTTCTTTTGATGAGATGACAATATGAAATAAAGGGAAGAAAAATGGAAATATGAAAACTTACGAGGCTAATTAGAGGTCCAAGAATTCGTCCTTAAACAAAAATATAAATGAATCTCAACCAAAAAAATTTCGTTTTTCAGAGTAAAAAAGAAGCCCTTCACTAACTTAATGAAAAAATGGAAGCAAACAAACCAATCAAATAAGTTTTCCTTTTCAATATTATCTTATAGTAGGAAGAGATCTAATCAAGCTAAGGCTTCCAAGCAGTCATTTCAAAATAATCAAACTCACAACAAGTAATGATGGTGAACCTAACTTATCCTTTTGATTCTAACAAACAAGCATTTACCACATTAAAAATTTCATTTTTCAAACACTCAAGTACTTGCAAACAAGTATGGACAATGCCAACTGAAGACAAAAAGTCCAAAAATTGTAAATTCTTTTAAATTTTTTGAAAATACATAGGTCTGGAAAAAACGTATTTGGCACCACTTGCAGAAGTTGTTGACAGAGCGGTTTTGAGGAAGCACCACTTCTTGATAACTACTGATAGGCGGGGGCACCTCTTCTTGCTATCTATGCACAGGTGGTGGCATCGTTTTTTTCTCACTCCACAGGCATGGTTCTCTGTAAGTGTTCAAAACAAAAAGATATTGAAAAAAACAAAGTCAAACTTGGCAAACCAAAATTAAAAGAGATGGATCAACAGTAATAAAGAGCATAGAAAGTCAGGATGGCTCAGATATGAAGAGATCTGATGACATCAAACCAAAACCTAACCAAGTCAGATGATAGATCTGACTGAAATGATAAAAAGCTGGAGCTTGGATTCAGACAAGTGTTCAAAGGCTAAGGAATATCAGATCTTCTTAAGCTCTTCCCCAATATGGTCGCCAGATTTATTGTCAGGAATTTTGTTACACCTTCTATGGACATAAGTTGTTTCTCTTGTCTGAATGGTTCAGATGCAGAACAAATAAGTCACAATAAGGTTGATAGACTTATCCTAGAAACTACAGACATCTGGAATACAATCTTTAGAGATTGATGTGGTCCTTCACCTATGGAAAATATCTCTAAGAAGATACCTGTAAAAACACATCAAACGCAAAAGGTCAAAAGTACCAAATTATTATCTATAGATCTATATTGGTGACTAAGGAATCTAATAATAAACATGCAAGATTATACATGACAAGTTATATGGGAAGAAAACCAACTTTGCATTGATAAATGATGAAAGAGTTTACAACCTGTGCCTTAGTGTTTATGTACTCCTCCACAAAACCAATATCTTATCCCCAATAGCTCCAAATTGCTCCTCTATGCTCACTCTTAAGGAATCAAGCAAGAATGTCAAAATGGAAGCATGACTTTTATCTATCCCAACCATGGGGTATCAACTTGTTTATATAGTCCTCAAATGGATAGAAATGGTTGATATTTTGGTAGGTGAGGTGGACATGAGATCCCCAAAGCATCGATCTCAATCTCAACTGACCCGGGTGAATAGGGATAAGGCCTGCCACAAAGATTTTGATCTAGAAGCTTCGTGAAGCTTCTCTTTTTCACTTTTTTCCAAGGGCACCACTCCTGCTCCTTGATGACAGAGCGATGTTAGGCATAAATTCCCTTTAAACAAAGAGGAAAAGAATTGCCACCGCTTGTCTTCAAAACAACTCAGGCGATGTTGAAAAAGGCACTGCTCCTAAGCTTAAGGGTAGAAGTGGTGCTAGGTTTTCATGTGCAAGTTTGACATTTGGATCAGGGTTTTCACTTCAATATTTGGGAGTGATGGAAAACATATAGGTTTAGGATCTTATCACATGTTGATGATGTGATTTGGGTGTAACAGGAGCCCATTCCACCCAACCAATTCCTGAATATAGGTTAGCTGAATGTCTTAGGACCCTCGAGCCTGTCCATTGGTCCACCTGATTGAAAGAACTAAGTGAGCGGATGGGATATATTTCCCGTGCAACTCCACACAAGTATTCAACAGTAATATTTTTTCCTTCTGCAGTAAAGAACTCAGCTAATCATCTCCACTAGTTCAGGAAAACAACTTTCACACTCAAACCACTTCTCCCTTTCCCCTCCATCGAATCTCTTGTGCACCTTTTTCACTTCAGAAATTTTACAAGTCAAGATTGAATAGCCACCTGCTGAATTTGATTGGTAATTATAAGCATGCCTAGGTATTTTGGTTAGTTTTTCATTTAATGAGTCACCTGCTCTTGTTCCACTTTCTTGGGGAACATGACCACAAAATTAGGGAAGTTTCCCCCCTGCAATAGCTAGAAGTGGTTGGGGATGCTGCCATGTGTCAGTTTTCTCTCATCCCAGTATATTCCACATAGTGGCCAATAGACACTCATTCAACAGCCTCCTTAAGTTGTTTGTTTCGTCTTTTATTTATTCACTAATAAAATATTCAGCATAATTAATTACAACATCCTTGACCCCACTTGGTCAATAATCACAAAATTTACAATAAAAATAAAATATAATGTATTCATAAACATAAAATGTCATTCCAAATTTCGGGTATGTGACATACACATCCCCTTAATTCTAACATTGTCGTGGGTGTTACTTTATTCATCATCCTCAGGGCTGCCCTAGAACAGAATTGGATATGATGCCTGCATATGGCTCTCCAATTCCCAGGTTGCTTCTTCTAGACTAAGATGCTTCCATTGCACCTTCACCTTCCCAATGGTGCAATTTTGAAGCAAGATCTCTCTCATGTCGAGGATACAATCCAGTTCCACCAGAAAATATCCTTTAGGTTCCACCTGCACATTATTCCAATTTATAACATGAGTAGATTCATGTACATATATTTTTAAAATAGAGATAATGAAAACATTATGAACTTTAATATTTGGTGGTATGGCCAATTGGTATGCCACTTGTTCAATTCTAGACAATATTTCGAAAGGACCACAATTCTTGGGTTCTAACTTAGTAAAACTTCCTAACTTTAAAGAACTGTTTTTAGGTTTTGCCTTTATAAAAATATGTTCACCCACCTGGAACTCTTTCGGAGTTCATTTAAGTTCTGCTTGACTCTTCTGTATGTCTTGTGCAACCTACAAATTACCTTGTACCTACTTTGTGATTAATTCCATCTCCTTTATTAACTGAGGTCCCAGTACTAACCTATCAACTGGGTTACTCCATGAGATGGGAGTATTGCATTTTCTACCATATATAATTTCAAATGGGCTGAATTTTGCTGAAGCTTAGTAGTGGTTGTTATATGCAAACTCAACCAAGTGTAAGTAGTCCTCCCACTTACTTTCTTCTTCTCTAACATCCATCCTTAGCATATCTTCCAAGATTTGGTTTACCATTTCCATTTATCCATCCCTCTACGGATGAAAATAGGTACTGAAATTTAAAATAGTATTCAACCCTTTGAATAAATATTTCCAAAAGTTCATCGTGAATTTAGGGTCCCTGTTAGAAATTATAACTTTCAGTATTCCATGTAAACAAAATATTTGTTTCATAAATATTTCAGCAATATTAGCAACCTTATGAGTGATATTTACTGGTATAAAATGGGCTTTTTTACTGAGTTTGTCAATGATTACCCTTATCGAATCATTCTAATTCTGATTTCTAGGAAAACCTGTAATAAAATCAAGGATGATTATTTCCCATTTCCAGCTAGGGATTGGGAATGGTTGTAATAAAATGGATGGATGTTGATGTTCAGTCTTAACCTGTTGACATTCAAACATCTAGCAATATATTCTACCAACTCATTCTTCATATTTGGCCAAAATAATCTTTTCGTAGCATGGTTATTTACTTTTGATAGCTAGGGTGTCTCGAGTAGGGAGTCTTGTGTATTTCATTTAAAATTAGTAGCTTAATTTTAGGTACATTAGGTATATACAGTCTCTTTTTATCACGTATTAACCCTTTTTCATTTAGACTATAACATGTACTTAAACTTTCAGTCACATTTTCTTCCACTTTAGTCTATAATTTTTTATCATTTTCATCCAATTTTACTCATTCTTCGAGCTGATCTTTTAAATTTGTTTTATAAGTACTGATTGCTGCCAAAAAATTCAATCTCGCATTCCTAATCAAAGTATCAGATAATTTATTTTATTTTCCCTTGATATGTTGGATCTCGAAATCATACTCACTAAGGAAATCTAGCCACCTAGCTTGCCTTACATTTAAATTTGGTTGATCCAACATATACTTTAAACCTTTATTATTTGTCATTAACACAAATTTTCTTTCAATCAAGTGATGGCGCCACACCTTTAAATCATGTATCACGACAGCCAATTCTAAATCGTAGGTGGTGTATTTTTTCTCATTAATTCCAAGTTTCCTAGACTCGTATGCTATTATGTGTCCTTCTTGAGTCAAGACCCCACCAAGGCCATCATTGCATGCATCAGTGCATACAACAAAGTATTTGTTAGGGTCATGAATTCTTAAAATTGGTGCAGTAGTTAATAATTCTTTTAATTTCTTAAAAATTTCTTCACATTTTTTATTCCATTTAAATTTCTTCCCTTTGTTCTGTAAATATGTTATGGGATTTGCAAACCTTGAGAATCCGTGAATGAATCTTTGATAGTAACTGGTGATCCCCATGAATTACCGCATACCAGTCACATCCTTGGGGACCGATCATTTTTCAATTTCTTTTATCTTATCTGGATCAACCCAGATCCCATCTTTAGTTATTACGTGACCCAAGCATTGTATTTTATCCTTGAAGAAGTCGCACTTATTGAACTTGGCATAAAGTTGATGTTCCCTTAACACTTGTAAAATAATTTTGAAGTGTTCATCGTGCTCTTCTTTAGTCTTAGAATAAATTAAAATATCATGAATAAAAATTCCTACAAATTTATCGAGATATTTATGTAATACGTTGTTCATTAAACACATGAAAACAACCGAGGCTTTAATTAGCCAAAATGGAATGACAATGAACTCATAGTGACCATATTTGGTCCTAAAATCCATCTTGAAAATTTCCTCATCTTTGATCCAGACTTGATGATAACTAGATCTTAAGTCAATTTTTGAGAATACTGTTCTACCGCATGGCTGATCAAACATATCATCTATGCGGGGCAATGGGTATCTATTTTTAATAGTCATCTTATTAAGCTGCTGGTAATCAATGTATAAGCGCAGAGTATCATCCTTCTTTTTAACGAAAATAACTGGTGCTCCCTAAGGGGACACACTTGGTCTTATATACTTTTTATTAATTAGTTCCTTTAATTGCGATTTTAATTCATTAAGCTCCAAGATGTTCATCCGATAAGGAGCTTATGAGTTAGGAACCTCACTAGGTACCAACTCAATAGTGAAATCCAATTCCCTTTTGAGAGGCAATCCTAGGATCTCCTCTCAAAACACATCTGAGTAACCTATCAGGATTGGGATATCTTATAATTTTAGTTTATCTTTGTTATTAATGTGTTCTTCATTAGTTACTATTATAGAAAAATATTTACATCCCTATCAAACAACCATTTTTAGCTACAAGGCATAAATCTGTCTAATTGTTGTTTTCTTAGGAATTCCTTTCACTATTACTGTTTTTCCTTCATTATTTAAATAGTTAAAAGTTTTATCAAAATAGTTCAACACTACTCTATGTTGTTCTAACAAGTCAATTCCAATTAAAACATCATAAGATCCTAATGAAAGTACATTTAAGTTTATAGAAGTTTCAAACTGATTCATAAATAAAGTACAATCTTTCACAAAATTAATTACTTTTCTTTTCGCTCTTGTAGCTAATTGATCTAACAATGACTTTGTAAATTTATCTACTAGTAATTTACTTTTCTCTACTAAGCTGGGAGAAACATAACTCAGGCTATCCCTTGGGTTGATTAAAATAGAGATGGGTTTTTGGTTCAGCATACCTTCTATTTCCACCATGGAAGTCTCATATTCAACCTGTCTATTTTCCAGCGCTGCATTGATTCTTGGCATTCCTTTTGATACATCATCGACCGCCATTTATTTCCGCAAACTATCTATGTTGTTGACATTCTTCTTTCTGTTTGGACAGACTGATGCATAGTGATGTCACTAGCCGTCCGAACATTTTACTGGTTCTTTACGTTCGTTATTTTTAACGTAATTACTATGATTATTCGCAAATTCTTTATTTATAGGGCCATTAGGGTCTCGCTGTGAGTTACTTTTATTTCCTTAAAAATTTTTATTAAGAACATTACGTGAATTATTATTCCTAAAATTTTGATTAGGTGTGAAACCCTTCGTTTTATGTTCAAAATTATTAGACCTCTTGGCTTTCGAGTTTGGCATGTTTTCCCTTTTTCGGTTGTGCTCATAGAAGAAATTTTCTTTTCGCATGGCCTATTGAAGGGTTTTAGGGTTATCATATTCAATTCTGTATTTAATGTGAAAAGGTAAGAAAATCAGAAACTGCTGCACCTCGGTTTCCCATCAACAATGTAAGGCATGTAACGTAGTAAACTTAAAAATTTATTGTTTAACTTCTTCATATTCATAGTTCCTAACTTCAGATCATAGAATTCTTTAGCTCGTTCTTCATAATAATGTTGCGACATAAACTTCTTTTTAAAGTACTTTTTAAATGTACTCTAGTTTATATTCTTTTCCTTTATTCCTTTTACTCGTTTTATGTCTTGCCACGAGATGTCTGCTTTTCCAATTAAGTTATATATTCCCATTCTAGATTTTAACTGATTGGAGTAATTATAAATTTGAAAATACTTTTTCATTCCAAACAGCCACACTTCGACTTCCTCCCCTTTCTCTGTTTCACCATTGAAAGTTGGTGGCTTAATATTTTTAAATTCTCCAGAAATTTCCTCATAGGGCTTATACTTCCTTTTTTCTAGAATGATAATTATCCTCACTACTATCGCTATAATACTGGCGATTCTTTCTGTGTGAGTCACCATACATTTCAGAGGAAGAAATGCTTTCAATTTTAGAGTTTTGGACTTCTTAATTTTATGTTGGTAGGACATATTATCATATTTTATCTGCTTATCCTTCTCTTCGTTCTGAAATTTTTTCAATAGTATTTGGTTCACCTCCTCTTGAGCTCTTAGAATTCTTTCATTCTCTTTTTTAACTGTTTTCATTTCATTTTTTTAAATCCTTAACAGTTTGTAGAAATTCTGATGAATCATTAGTTATTTCTTCCTTAACAGGTTCTTTTCTAGAATTACTCTGTTCATTTAATGGGGACCCCTCTTCAGCATACTCTTCAAGTTCTTCCATACCTGGAATTCTAGTTCAGAAAATTTTCTGTACATCAATATTTTAAATAATATATTAGTACACATGATTTCTATTTACTGTTTTTTTACATGAGTTGAGCCACTTCTGTCCTAGTGTCTAAACATGTGCTTTGATACCATATGTAACACACCAAAAATTTCATAAAAAATTAAAATATTTTCGTGCGATAATAATGCTAAGTCATTTCCAAAAGATGTTAGTTTAAAAGCTAACATTTAGCATTCTAGACTAACTGATATTAGTGGCTGTAGAATTTGTAAAATAAAACACATTTGTACTGACAACACCCAAATTGCGTTAAGAAGTCAGTCTACAAAATTACTAAATTAGGGATATTTGTATTATGTTTACTTTCTAGAAAATGTATGATTCTAATTTGTGGTTTTCTTGTCTTATTGAAAAGGGATTTTAGGTTTTTTTACTGGGACTTACTTAGCTTTCTCAAGCTAATGCAAAATTGATATATGTATAGGATTTACAGGTAACTTTCCACCGGGTTTCGATGTATGCAAATTAAAGTTTTGAATACTGAAGAGTAAGTCGGTAAAAATAGCCTTTAACTCTTTTCATTAACTATTTTAACAGGTGGAAGGAAAGCTAGGTTTATTGTTTATACAGTTTTACACAAATTACAATTATTTAACATCTTTCATTCAATTAAAAATCTTGTCAATCCAAGGACTCAAAAATAAATCCAAAATGTATAAGACAATGAAAATTGCTACGAAAAGCTAGAAAATCATTATGAATATATTTTTTTTTATATTGTTAGATACTAATCTTTAATGAGGTAAACCTATTTATACATAAGTATATGATGCATAGTTTATTTACTAACTTAACCTATATTAAGGAATACATCTAAATTATTCTAGTATAAATGTTGCAAAAGTATCCTTTACCTTTAAGTCAACAAAACCCAACTTGCATAAACAAAAAATATTGTTTAGCTTGATATTATGTTATGTTAACTTTAAACAACACAAACTTCTAACTAACAAACTAAAGCTAGTTTTAACATAATCAAATATACAACTTAGGTAATATTGTTAATGGTAACTTATAGTGTTGTTTTGTATATGAAAAGAAAATGCAGGTTAAAATATATAGCTTGTAAAAGTAAATCGAATATGGTGGAGTCCACATGGTGTCTAAACGTTGGAAGGAGGAAAATGCAATAAACCCTAAGAGCATAAAAGCTCTAAATATCCTTAAAATGTGTGTTTTAAGCATAAGAGGATTTGTTAATGGAGAGAGAGACGATAGGATTCAGCCTTTTCGGCCTCTACTACCTTGGCCCAAACGTACAACTTGTGGCCTTAAAAGAGTTGAAACTCACCTCTATGCTCACCTTTTCTCAAGCTTGATATTGTTGTGTGTTTGCTACGACCTTGTAGGGTTTGCACCCTAGTTTCTCCTCATTGTTCCCTCCAAATCTGGTTGTGGTGCTAAAAGACTTACAGCTCAACTATAAGTGAGAAGAATCACACATCTTTAACGTTTTTTCCTTCTTTCTTTATTATGCAACTAATCTTACCAAGTTTTAACCCAAACAATTGTTTTTAGTGTTTGTTACCCAGGTTCCAAACTAGTTTTTCTCGCACAACTTGGCGTTACTCTTCGGTGAAGTTTTCAGACTTCTAAGCCCGGTAAGCCTCATTCTCGAAACCTCAAGTGTCCTGTGTCGTTAAATTACAGTGAAGGAAAAAAAATTGCTTTTCTTTAAAATGTGTTTGATGTAGGCTTATTTACTGTGTAAATAAAATAGTTTTTACTTATGTTTAAGATGTAAACAATAAAGAAGGCTGTAGAGCCAAAAAGAGAAAAGCTGTAAAAACCTGCTATTATGGTGGTTGTTTTTTTTATGTTAGAAGATAAATTTTATGGTGTTTAATAGACTCAAAGGCTAATATGTTTAAAACCCTTGAGGTTTATTAAGAGGGCTATGCTCACAAGTTAAAGGAAAAGAGAGATTTTTCTTTGGTTTTTACCACAGTTTTGTTTTTAAGAAATAAACCATTTATAATTGTTGTTACCCACTCTACATAACTTTCGGCTTAAACAATTTTTTTTGAAAATTATAAAAAGAAATCATACACTACTTTAGGGTTTGAAATAAGTTTTCTGTATTTAGTTCAAAAGCATTTAATGAAAACTCGCTTGCTAGAAACTTGGCTTCTCCAATTTTTATTCATGGATAAGGTATATCTAAATAAGGCACCTTGAAAAGTTGAGAAACTTACGGTCTTTTAAGATCTTACTGTTTGGTATTTATTACCTAGGTAAAAAAACGTACTCGGTTCATTGCAATCCTTGAAGTATTCATAGGTTAACATTACTTGTTGAAATTTTAAGGTTCAAGGAAATGGGTTAACCAATTATTATGATTCATTTTGTGCATATATTCTGTAAAATTTGATTTAGGGTTTGTATTTTAAAATAGTTTTAGGAAATCAGGTAAAGTATTTACTTTTGTTTGGATAAAAGTAACAATAATAGGAAATAATATTATTTACTGGTTCTTTAAAAAAAAAAGGAACTAAAAGTCTAAAATTTAAAATTTCTTAATGTATTAGTTAACTATATTAAGAGATATAGCAATTAAATACACTCTTTTACTAAAAGATAAAAGTATTAAAAGGTTATTTTCTCTTCACTTTTACTAAGTACTACAACTAGTATTGTAAAAATCAGTCTAAAATTCTCTTATTTATGAAATCAGAAAGATAGATAAATTCACTTTAATAGTAAGAGGATAGTCTAAGTACTAAATACTGTGATGGTTAGTTAAATATTTATAAATTTGTTACTTAGAAATGACTAGTTTTTCTTTACTGGAAGTAGAAAACAGTTTTTAGGATAATCATTATTTAAATACTTTGTACATTAACCTATTAAGTTCTACTTAACTTAGGCTTACTAAAAATAATTTTTTTGCAATAATCCTATATATTTATTATATAAAAGCATTCTATAATTTAATAGGGTGATTATTAATCTAACCAAACTAAACTAACAGTAAAAAAAAAACTACTAAGTTAGAGTAGAATCAAATAAATTACTTCATGTATAAATCATTCTCATTTACTTTTAAATTAAACCTGTTGTACTTGAGTACTTCATCTATATGATGAGTAGAAAAATACAGCAAGGGATTTCATTCATTACATCAAAATAACTCAAATCCTAGGTGAATTTATCATATAGGCTCTAATCAGTAAACTTCTTTGAATCAAATGCAGATTACTTAGTCTAATTTTAGAACCAATACATTCAGTAATAATAATCCATCTAAGCATGACTAATCTCATTTTAGTACTTTTACTTGCATAAGGTAAATAAAATAGCACATTGAAACATGATAACTTGTAGAGGAAACAAATAGCCTAAGGATCCTATTCCACCCCACAAATTCCTAGAGATAGCTTAGCTGCTGGTCTTAGGACCCTCGAGCCTGTCTACTAGTCCACCTGGTTGAAAGCACTAGGTGAGAGGATGGGATATAATACCCATGCAACTCCACATAAGTATTCAACAGTAATACTTCTTTCTTCTGTAGTAAAGAACTTAGCTAATGAGTTGCACTAGTTATGAAAAACAACTTTCACACTCAAACCACTTCTGCCTTTCCCCTCCATCGAATCCCTTGTGCACCTTTTTCACTTCAGAAATTTCACAAGTAAAGATTGAACAACCACCTACTGAATTCGATGGGTAATTATAAGCATGCCTAGGTCTTTTGATAAGTTTTTCATTTAATGAGCCACCTACTCTTGTTCCACTTTCTTGGGGAACATGACCACAAAATTAGGGGAGTTTCCCCCTGCAACAGCTAGAAGTGGTTCAGGATGCTACCATGTGTTAGTTTTCTCTCACTCTAGTCTATTCCACCTAGTGGCCAATAGAAACTCATTCAACATCCTCCTTAAGTTGTATATTTCATCTTTTATTTGGTAACTAATAAAAAATTCAGCATAATTAATTACAATCATCCTTGACCCTAATTGGTCAATAATCACAAAATTTTCAATAAAAATAAAATATGATGTCTTCTTAAACATAAAATGCCATTGCAAATTTGGTGTATGTGACACTAGGTCGACAAGAAATATTGACACAAACAATATGCAAGAATTTGAACCAATTTATTACTTATGCTCCATAAAAGATGGAGGAATCAGATGATGATAAAAAAGGTGTCCATTTTACATAATGTACATGCTTATATAGAATGCTTAGACATTTGGGTGACTACCCTCTATGTTCAGTTACAAGAAGTTATAACGGTTCAGAAGTTCAACCATCGTAGAGCATGTTAGTATGTTGTATTCGAGGCGAACCTGTCAAGGGAGAATCTGTCGAATGCAAACTTGTAAGCTGAACATGTTGAGAAAAACCTTTCAAAGGTGAACTTGTCAAATGCCAAGGAGAACCTCTCGGCTACTAGTTGGATCATTCCTCCTTCCTTATGAAACAATGGTCTCAATTGTGTATTCGCTCAGATGAGGAAACTTGTCGATGACTTCATTAGTAGAGTACCATTTTCCTTGTGCGGGGAGTTGTCGAGCTTTAGACACTTGAAACCAGGGAATGGAGATCATCCTTGTAAAGCATATGCATCGTCCCACAATAGTGTCAAAAAGGTTTTCTTGAATATCTGGATGGATTTCTTTGAGTTATGTTGTCTGCAAGTCATTCTGTTCCAATAATGGTGCATTATATCGTCGAAGCAGATCTACATTAAAAACTGGATGTAGGCCAAGGAATGCAGGAATGTTGAGCTGAAAATAATTTTCTTCAATACATTTAAGGATACTATATGGACCATATCACAAAGGTTTCATCTTTCTGTATGGACCAATAAAATGCTCTTTCTTTAGATGTAACCAGACGTGATCGCAAATTTGGAATGAATGAGGAATATGATGCTTGTCGTGTCGGGCCTTAAATTTTTCATTTTCTCGTTAAAACATTTCCTGTGTTTGCTTTTGAATGTTGTATATTTTATCTTTAAACTTCAATGCTTTCTCCACTTCTCATCTTTCGAAGTCAGTTCCATTCGACTATCTCAAGGAGCATATTAATTCGATAGGCACTAAGTGTTGAAATCCATAGCAGATCTCAAATGGACTCTTTCCCATAGAGTTGTGCTGAGCATGATCGTAGTTGTGTTATATGTATGAAAGTCTGTAATCTCATGTTATATGATGCTTTTGGTTGTACATGCGAAGAAATTGTATGACTAAGTAGTTTACAACTTATGTCTATCTGTCTGTCTACGGATGGAAGGTTGTCGGGAAACAAAGTCTCGTGTCAAGCTGATGCTAGATATTTTTACCAAAGGTGCTGACAAATCTATCATCTTTGCTGGAAATAATGGTCATCGGGAGGCCGTAGTGTTTTCACACATGTTCAAAGAAGATTTGATCATCCTGATGTGTTGTCGTAGTCTTCTTGCATGGTATGAGTATAGCCATCTTGGAAAATCTGTGGACTAATACTATTATCTCGTCATGCTGATGTTTAGTAGTATGATATCTTGTCAACTAGTCCATAGAAATAGATTTGCATGGTTGACTGGGAATTGGAAGGCGTGTATATAGTCCTTGTCCTCAATTCGGCGGTTTAGCAATGGCACAAACCACACACGATTGAACGTACTTGTTGACATCAGATTTAAGTGAAGGCCACTAGAAATAATTTTGGAGGATAACAAGTGTTTTTCCGACTCCAAAATTTCATGTGGTATTCCTATAGTGCGCATCCCAAATGAGCTTTTTTTAGTGCTCACTGGTCGGTACACAAAGCTGTCCAAGCTTGTATAGAAAGGTTTCTTTCAGAAAGTAGTCAACACTCTACAACTTTTGGGTCTGAAGTTGTCAATATATTGTAGAAAAATAGTAGTCTACTGAATAAAATTGAGGCCAATTAGTGGTTTCATAACCCTGTATACTCATCACTATAGACAATAGAGTAATGGGTGGTATGTTGAGACAATTGGCTGTGGCATTGGATTTTCCTTTTCGATACTTAATTACCAACTGAAATTGTTGTAGGTAATTAATTCACTTGAGTTTTCGGGTTGTCTGTAGTTTCAACTGAGTTAGAGTAAACTTCAAAGGCTTGTGGTCAACGAGGATGATCATTTCCCTACCAAGAATATAGTGTCTCCATTGCTTGAAATCTTGCACAATGGAAAATTTTCTTTTTCATACGTTGAGTACCTTTTGACTATGTTGCTGAAAGTATCAGAATGAAATGTGACTGGGTGAACTGATTGAGTGATCACGGCACCAAGGGAATAGTCCAATGCATATGTCTCAATCTCAAAGGGATGATGGAGATTAGGTAACACAAGTACTAGTGCAGTACAAAGCTTGTTGTTGTGTCGGTGTCTATTTGAAGACAACTTTCCCATTTTATTTCATCAACTGATTCAGAGGCCATGAGATGTGACTGAAGACAAGTATGAATAGTTGATAGAAATTCTCCAAACCAAGAAAACTTCTTAGTTGAGGAATGGGCCAATATTTTAGGATCTGTACTTTTTTTGGGTTGACATGAATGCCTATAGAGTCAATTACATACCCCAAATATTTGATGATGGTCTTCGCAAATGAGCGTTTTTCCATGTTGATATATAGTCGATGTTTCTTGAGAGTGTCCAAAACTTACCGAAGTTGTTGGACATGTTCTTCTCATGGTCAACTGAAAATGAAGATATTGTCGAGATAGACAATGACACATTTACCGATGAAAGGTTGTAGAAGGTCATCCATATATCTCATGAAGGTTGAAGGTGCATTGGTTAAATTGAAAGGCATGACTAACCATTCAAACAATCCTTAGTTGGTCTTGAAATTCATTTTCCATACATCGCTGGACTTGATTGGAATATGGTGGTATCTTGACTTGATGTCGAGTTTCGTAAATAACATAGAACCTTTCATATTGTCAATGAGTTCATCAATCAATGGAAGAGTGTATCTGCTTTTACTGAAATTTTGTTGAGAGACCGATATTCGATGCACATGTGCCAAGTCATACCTTTCTTTGGAACTAAGATGACTAGACTTCCATAAGGAGAGGTGGTGGGGTGGATATGACCCTTGTCAATCAAATCTTGGACTTGTTTGTGAATCTCTTCATTTCCAAGAATGAATATTCTATAAACATATGCGTTAGGCAATGAAGAATCAGGAACAAGTTCAATGGAGTGTTTTACCTGACAGTGCATAGGTAGTCCATCTGGTGCTTGAAATATGTTCTTGTATTCTTGAAGAATGTTGTCAATCATTTGTTGCTTTCGGGAGTCACGTTGGTCGATGAGTTGACTCATTGATGCAATATTCCTAGAATGTTGAGGATTGATCATGATTAATGCAAACTTTTAAGCATGATTGATAAGCTTATTTGTTTGTTTGGAAGATAGCATAACAACCGTTGATGTGGTTTGTCACTCTGGTACACCATACCATTGATTTCAGATTTTGATAATCACCTTATGAGTTTGTGACTCATATGTACCATGCTGAACCCATAGGTAGGGTTTACTAAATAGGGAGTTGACTATAGAAAGAGGTGCCACATCATAGAGTACTTCATCTTCAAAAGGCTTAATGAAGTAGGCGAGTCAGCATTGTCATGTGATCCTTAGTTCCTGTCCATTCTTCATCTAACCGATATTGTGAGGCTGAGGATGTGGAGTGGTGACAAGACCTAATTTCTTCACAAGATATTTAGAGATGAAGTTCTTCTATTTACCATTTTTCACAATTAGATGTAATGGATTGTTCTAAACCCATATATGTGTATGGAATAGGTGCTCTCATTCCTCCTCATTGACGATAGTCGAGGCCGTCAGAGTGGCCGAGGTCGATGCAAGGAGGGTTGATGCATCTGTATCAGATTACACCAGGGTTTTGTCTAACAAGTTGGATGTCAATTTTTTTTCCAAAAAGTCTTCTAAGCTTCGGATTCTGATGTATCATGCCTTGCTAAACTGTGATAATCACACCATTTCCTAGTGGGGTTATGGTTTTTGCGATCCCTCTTATCTTTTTGAAAGTTTTTCATTTGATGATTAGGATTTGATGAAGTCTGCTAGGAAGGATTCTTGAACTTGTCAGAGTCGACTTGTGACTTCTTATCAGATGTTCAACCTATTCACTTGTTCATGAAACGTATTTTTCCTTTTTAATTAGCTTTAAGCTTGCTGGTGTAATGAAATGCATCTGCGAGCGCACTAACAATCAGAAAATCCATCTCTTGCTAAATGTAAGGGGATAAACTACTGATGTACTTTAGGACAAGTAATTTCTCTTCTTCTTGGACGCCAAGTCTATCCATTAGTAGATAAAACTCATCGATGTAACTCTGTACGGAATGGTATTTTCACTACCTTAGATGTTGCCACTTCTTGTACTATTGTTCAAGGTAATTTGGTGGGTAGAACTCCTTTCAGACATATTCGAAAAATTTTACCCATGTGTCGATGGGGTCTTCTTCTTTTTCCATTTTTGTCGATAGATTCTCCCACCAGTAGTGTACGGAGTTTGACATATTCAAGGATGCAATGGTGATCTTTTCCGCTTCAGAGAGATGATTTACCATGTAGTAAAATTCCAACTATTGTACCCAATTGTAGACAGATTCCACGTCAATCTTTCCTTCAAGGTTCGGTATGTCAAGATTCATTTTCACTTTAAAGGGGATGATTTTATCAGATTGAGATCACGCCGAGGAATCCCCAGAGTTCATAGTCACTCTGAGGAGAATCTCATTGAACTCGGTGAAAATTTTGGTTCACTAGAGAGCTAGTGATTTTTCCATGAGTTGCTCTATCTCGTGAGTTGCATGTCTATTGTCTGCTTCTTCAGCCATATTTTCCAAAGTAGAAGGAAGTGTCTTCTTGTGTTTCTGAGGTTCTAAGCGTGTTTGAACATGCATAAGTTAAATAACTTCGATGGAAGTGCTTATGTAACTTAGGCTATGGACAAGATCTTGCTCTAATAAAAATGATCCAGGTAATGCCCGTGTGCACGCTAGGGACAACTATCGACTAAATGAGTCGAGTACTGTTATGGCAGAAGCATATAAGAAGAAAGAGAAAAGTAGGAAACACACTAGGCTGACAACAAATATACACATATACAATATGTAAGAATTCAAACCAGTTTATTACTTTTTCTCAATGAAAGATGGAGGAATTAGATGATGATCATAAATATGTCTATTTTACATAATTTACATGATTATATAGAATGCTGAGACATTTGGATGACTACCTGATACGTTCGGTTACAATAAGTTATAATGGTTTATAATCTCAACCGTTGTAGAGGATGTTAGTATGTTGTATTCGAGGCAAACCTGTCGAGGGAGAAATTGTCGAATGCAAACTTGTCGGCTTAACATGTTGAGGAAAACCTATCGAAGGTGAACCTGCTGCTTTCCAAGGAGAACCTATTGGTTGCTGATTGGATCAAGGAGCCATGATGATGAAATAAATCTGTAAGAAGTTCTTGAGCCTACTTCATTACATTCCTTTTATAATGGATGAGAAACCTAAAATACAATGTTTCCTCACTTTTTTTCCCATCATGTTCAAAGAATGGATTGAGTATGTCAATCTAAAGATGTGTAATATCCTGAATTTTGGACCTAACACTTATAGGAATGAGCCTATTGATTATGATGTTATATTGATGTTTTATTTTGATATATTGGGTTGAAGACCCCACTACATATGAACATGATGATTTCTTTTATATATTGGGCATAAGCCAATTGTTGATGATATATATATATGATTGTTTGTGTTGGGCATGGAGTCTGAAGCACATGATTGATGAGATGTTTTTGTTGAGTAATGATCTCTGGAGCACATGAGTAATTAGTTTTGTGTTGAGGATGGATCTCTAGATCACATGAGTATTTTTCTTTGTGTTGAGTGTGAATCTATGGAACACATGAAAAAATAAGATTGGAAGTGTTGGCCATAATCCCTCAAGCCTTCCATATTGATTTTGAGCAAAGAGCTATGGAATTGCACTAAGTTTGTAACTCCCTATTAAAGCGTTGAGTATGGGATTTGGTAAGTGCTAGGGTTTACTAAAAAGAATTTAATAATTTCGGAGTGAAATGACTCAAGAAAAGTATTGATCTCATCATACTTATTTATAAGTGATTAAATGAAATTTTGAATTCTGTATTCTCATCAAGTACTAAATAACTAGCATGTTATACGACGGAATCCAACATGCAAGGATGTTTAGAGATGCCTATCCTAGTATACCTAACTATCTACCTATCTGACCTTAATGAATACGTGTCTTTAAGTCTAGGGATCATGGTATATGATTCCCAAAGACAAATGTTAAAAAATGTTATATTATTATGTATTTTATACATGGCATGTACAAAGAATAAAAATAGTAATAATATTAATGATGAAAGAAAGAAATAAAATCTCCATCCATTATTATTTATTAGTTAAAGATAATAAATAGTACAATACCTACAAAAGTCTAATTAGGAACTAGTGGAAAGTTCCTAATTTAAAGTATTAAAAATTACCCAAATTAATTAAAAAGGCTTAAATCAAGAAACCAATGTTTCTTGATTTTACTGTCCCTTTGATTGAAAAAGTCTGTCTATAAAGTCTCAAGCCAAGGAAAGGCTTTGGGTTTCGATCTATCATTGGAGGAGTCATTTTTATTCCTATTTTGCTTTCAAGTAAATTCTTGGAGAACATTTCCTCGAAGGAAAAAGGAGAACATATCTAGACCTAATATACAAGATAGAAAACCCTACCTTAGGAGCTCTAAGCTACTTGCATGTTGGAGTTAGCTCGTGGGGATCCGGATTCAAACCAGGAATGGTTTTGGGTCATGGTCGGGTCAAACGTGGTAGTTCCCAAGTGGTTCGGTCATCTAATACAGAGGTCATATCTTCCTATGAATTGTTAATGCTGGTTATTTGAGTGTGCAGGTTCAACAATAAAAGAGCTTCAAGTTACACATATGAAGCCCTAGACTACATATTCTAATTCTTCTATAATAAATGTTGGCTATGTTAGGAAAATGATTACATTGCACTTCCTAAACCTATGTGTTTGATTCTCTGTTTAAATTCTACTAGGGTTTGCATTTTTAAATTATAACCGTAGGTTGTAAGTTATTTTCTATACCAAGATTTATCAAAGGTGTATTCATCAGTTTAGTACTGCCATTTTAATTCATTTATAAATTCTTATCAATGGTTTTGCACTGTAGTTTTAATTACTATATTATTTTTATTGTTGAAACTCAGTTAAGTACAAACTAGGTTTTATTTCATACCTATTACCTCTCTGTTATTTTGGCCTTCTTACTCTACTAACATATTCCATTTGTTAGGAGAGGCATGTTTTAAATTTAAATAGACTAGTGGAGAAGTAAGATTTTCTATATATAAGTATAAGATTACAACCTAGTTAACCTAATATATTATCTTAAAAATATATATGTTAACATATATAAAATAGAAATACAAATCTAATCTACCAATACAATAATTATATCTAATGCACAATTTATAAACATTATGTATTAAATCCAAGACAAAATCTAGCAAAGACCTTTCCAGGTCTGCATATTTAAACACATGCTAATTACTAAATCATTTCCATTAAAATAACATCATCATAAGCAAATAAATAGAGTAAATATCATGACCATTCATTGGTCTAAAAATCAAGTTCCTTTTCCTAAATAAAATCCACAGCCCTAATATTCTAAATCCTCATGATCAAATCGTATGCAGTAAATCAAATAGTTCCATATAATATCAACTCACAGCCATCGCATAACAATTAACCAAAGTAACATTATAATCATTAAATAAAGAAATCTATAGGTACAATGAGGTCACAGGACCAAATCCTTGGGACACTCTGTTTTCCCAAATTGTAAACCATCAACACCATGCTCTTTATAATAAAATACACCTTATTATTTATAATTAGTAATCATTTAAATAACCATGCCTTCCTTCAAAAATAAAAAAATAAAAAACATATAATTACATTAAGGTCACAAGAACGAATCCTGTAGACAACCTTGGCCATTTTCGTTTACATAATCTATGATCTATAGTAAATATTAATACATAGGAATTAAATTATAAACCCCATCATAATTTGACACAGTCCAAGTAAATACAAGAGAGGTCAGGAATTTGATACAGTGGGCACCTAAGCCCCAAATCACAACTCATTACATCAACAACGACTAGGATTCAAATCTTGTGGAGTTGTGCTACATTTAATCAAGGCCATGCTATACACATAGTGTATGTGGGATACATTAATAAACTACTTTCACTACAGCAAGGTCGTGAGACCCTCACTTTGGAACCACATTGTAAGCTCATCATTGGCCCCAAATCTAAACACACAGGCTATAATCAAAACAATAACCATTTCACAGAGGTCGTAATACCCTTACTAAGTTATGTGCAACCTTTACATAAGCCACGGTTTACAAATAAATTACACGGTACATTTAAATAACAATCTTGCACTGTTAACAAATCCACCCACAGCAACGAAAGCCACCCAAGGTTGCACCCACGACTTCTTTGTTTCCACATTGCACTAAATAAAAACATTAAGGTAAAAATAAACAGTTTACGATTTCGTAGCTTCCATGGCAACTGCCTAAGCCATCTACAACATGGACCAAACAATACGCTGTCAACGTTACTAATTACCATATCCAAGCTAACAATGAAAGTAATTTTACACAGTCTAACCATGAGGGAAAACACCATATAAAACCCAAGTTTAAATAACAACAACACAATATAGAATTGAATACACAAAATTATAAGTATTAAATCAAGTCTACAAAGTCAAACAATGGTCATGGCACCATTGCAAGAAATGGTGCTTCCACTATGCATACTTCATAGATTAACCCCAAATTTACAAATTACACGTATATCCTGTAAAGGCATTCAAGTTTCTCCTTACGGCTAAAAGCCTCATCAATTTGCTTACATCCCATTGCATCATTAAAAACATACCCAAGGGTGAACGAAAACCAAACACTAAAACTCAATGCTGGGGAGTACCAACAGAGCTTTGTCACGATCTAAACAACCCTCAAAACCAAAAAAAAACCATAGAAACCAACGCAAGAAGATTAAACCCCAATAAGTTAAAACCCAGTCTCAAATCCAAGATATGGAAAGTATCGAATCATTAGCAGGGTTACCATAATGGTAATGCCAACCCATGGCTCGCAGCCCTGATACGAATCCCATCTCCTCGCCACCTTGTCACCTGCAACCACAACCCAAGAAATGAAGGATGAGGAGTATGAAACCGAAGTAAGCAAATGAAAAAACAACAAAATTCTATAAAAACCACAATGAAGCCATACCTTTGAAGTTGCCTTCACCCATTGCATAGAGCCAAGACCAAACAACCAAAAACAGAGAAAATGACCAAAGTCCATCGTGAGCCAAGCCCTAAAATTTGGCTGCCATGAAGTCCAAGGATCATTAATGGAACCATCCTGTTGTCCATTATCAAATTCTAAACCCACATCTCCATAGTTTTCAATTGAAACATTATCATTGCCACCTTTTCCCAATTGGATAGTGTTAAAACCCCAACGTGAATATTCAGACCATGTCATATATTTCGCTAACCCAAATTTTAATGCAAGGTATAATGTATTACATGCATTGTATGCATTAGGCACTAAGCCTTTAGACCTTGGCTTATCTCCCTCCTTAGGCCTTAAGCTTAGAAACATGGCATATGAATTATTTCATGGTAAACATTGTTTACATAAAACCAAGAAATGATCTCTAACAAGGGTTTGTAAAACCTGCCAAGAGAGATAACAAGTCATGTTAATATTTTAAGAAAATAAATATTAAATACATATAGGTTAAAATATGAATAATGGATTAGTAACTCATAATGAACATTAGGAATTACATAGATAAACATTCCATGTCTTAAAATAAATAATCGTGGTATTTACCTTGTCACTAAACCAGGTATGTACGAAGCAATAATAACGATACATAGGTGTCACTAGCCGCGAGTATAGTACACTTGCACATAACGAGTTAAGAGAAACTTAGTTCAAAATGAGCTAAGTAAGTTCGCTACACAAGTAGAAACTTTACCTCTCCGTCATTCGCATGGGAGAACTAATCCCGCCACTCCACCCACTTAGGTTCCAAAAAGAAAGTTAAGTTAGAACCATATAACTAACAAGTAAACATATGCAGAAATGAACAAAGTATATAATCAAGAAGCCATGCATACACAACCATGTATAACCATAAGAATAAAGTATTAAACAACATTATGAAATTGCAAGTAAAACACAGTAATAATTAGGACTGAAAGTAAGATGATAGAATGTAAGAACAACTTACGACCAAACAGTTGTACATTCAGTGTACGTTTTATTATGCAAGATTCAATAATTTCCAACCTGGGAAGCTTTTACTAGCCTAATAAAAAAAAAATTATTTTCTATTTTGGGGACATTACGAGTGGTATCAGATCCCAGTTTCAATACTAAGAGACCTATAGGCACACCAAGAATTTACTGCAAAAGAAAATAAAGTATGTTATTAAATTTTGTTACTAACATAAAATTTTCTATTATTATTATTATTTTTTTGCAATTACATGAAAGTTTTATAGCACAATTCAAAATATGAATATTGAAGAAGATAACAACCGACAAGGAAATATGAACACCCCCACCATGAAATCAGAACTAGTGGTGAAGCTGAACTCTGATATTTTGAAGACTATACACAGTCTTCAAGAAGAATTACAAAGTCTTAGAGAAGATAGTCTCAATGAAAGGAAATAATAGCGAGCCATTAATGAAGCATTACTGAGAAATATGATGGAAGTAATCATGCAAGGTAAACCTACTCAGTCGACAAACAACTCCAAAAGAAATCCTTACCATAAACGGGCCAGCAACCCGGGAGAAGAAGAAAAAGAGGAACGCACCCCTAAAGCACCGATGAGATTAATTCTTTGTTGATTAATTCTTGATGATATTGATTATTTGTTCCTAGATCATCTGCAAGATTAATATGGTATTAGATATTACAGTAGGATGAATGTCTATCTCTCAAAAACAAGCTTTTTGACAGATTTCTCCATGAAAAGTGAGCAATAGCTCAAAAATCCAGCACTGTAACAGAAGCCAAGGCTTACCACTCAATACCCAAGTAAAGAACTTGTTGATCAAGCTTGCTTGATTGACTATGCTGGTTGTGATTAAATCCTAAAATGTGTAGGTTTTCTGACCTTACAGTGCCCCTTTTGTTTTGATTTGCAGGTTTTAATAGGTACAACTTCGAATGGACTCATCAGTCGCTCTTCTCACCCCATTCACAAGCTATTCAGAATGGAAGTTGAAGATGATTGCATCTCTGAAGAGACGAGGTCTCTATGAGGTGTCTATTGGACTTGGAAAAGAGTCTTATGAGAATGATAATGACTAGATAAATGATGGTGATAGAGGTTTTGGAGCAATATGTTTGGCCCTTTCTCCTAGCTTGTGCTACCTTATTGGTTCTACTAAATACCCAGAGGATCTCTGGACAAAATTAGACAGAACCTTTGGAAAGCACAATGAGGATCATAATAGAACTTTGGAGGTCACATCCAACACCACAAGAGTTATTTACTCAAAATTCTTAGCCTCTACTCTCTCTGATGAAGTTGTTCAAGATGAAGATGAAGCAGAATCTTCTACACATTCAATTCGAATTGAAGAAAGTCTCCATGCAGTGACTCCTTCTCCTGATGCTCCAGAAGTTCATGAGATCTCTGATATCTCATATCCTCATATTGCTGAAATAGAAGAATACATTTGAATCTCTAATATTGAATAAAAATACTGTTGCACTTCCATGCAAACATTCACCAGTGATTTTTCTTTGAATTCTGTGCTAAATTTACCAATAATTGCTTCCGAAAGTGAAGAGAAATTTGTTTTTTCTTCCTCTAATGTTGCTGCTGGTGTGAAAATATGTAAAAACATGTATATTTTGAAAGAAATATCATATTATAAGAGTGACACATTCACTCCCCATGATCTAGATCTTCCAGCAAAATTCTGCAGGATTGCATGCACCAAAATTCATAATTTTGAAGAAAAAGACAACTGTGCATCCACGGTCTCGGTTGACCATAATTTTGGATCTGATATCAAACTTATTGGATCGGATATGATATTAATTGGATATGATATGATATTTCTTGGTTCAAAATTTCAGGTTCATAAACCTTCAGTACTGCTTGTAGTTGTTCCCATCAACGGTGTGAAGAAACAAGTACCGCAAGTCTCCTTCGAAACTGCTGCTGGGGATTTGATTTCATTTGAAAATTTTGGATCTGTTGTGAAATTATTTAGATCCGGTTTAATTTATAATATGATATTATTTTTTTCATATTTTAAAATCCAAGAGCTTTCAGTCATGCTTGTAGTTGTTCTCACCAATTTCGGTGTGAAAAATCAAGTACCGCACTTTCTGTTCAAAACTACAGATGGGGATTTGGTGTTAGTTTCCTCATATGAGTTTGCTGTTATTTTATTTTGTGAATCATTAGCTATTTTTGAAGCTATATTAGATTATTGATCTCAAGCATTCACTCTCCAGAGTCCCAGGGCTTCTCTACCTTTGGTCACATGCTCATCTCCTCACAGAACTAGTAAAGAGGAAGACATTCTACATCCGCTTGGACACTTGCTCCTAAAAATTGGGGATGATTTTACCACTCATGGTTTTATGTTCAAGGCTACAAAATATCAGTTTATTGAGTGTTCCACACATGGTTCAAATCCTCAAGAACCTTTTCTCTCTCTTCAGATGATTTCAGCTACTCTACATGGGTCCAGTTTTCACCGTGCAGCTGTTTATATTTCTGATTCAGTTGAGTGCATTGTTCTTCTTCCAAAGTGGAAGATTACTCTAGAAATATTCATTTAGTTTGGGTTCAGAGGTTCACATGCACAGTCTCAGGATGCTGCTGCATAGAAGGACCAATTCTTGATTTGCTGCTTAGTTTGAGGGGGGGTATTTTTCCCATGAGGTTTTCCCCGTTTCCTTGGTTATATTAAGTAGTTAATTTATTGTACAGGGTGGCCTATGGAATTTGTTTCAAGGTCCTTCTCATTTTTATGCATTTCTATTTTCTAACTCTTCCTGAGTATAGCTTAAGGGGGTGTGTTGGAGACATTTACCACCATACACACTCTTTTTGGTCAAATTGGCCTAGTTAAACCACTATCCTAAGTATAATTGACATTAATTGACATTAATGGAGCATTAATTGACATCACCTAGTCACACCCACACCTACCTACAGTCAAGGAGGCTAACTTAGCCTTCTCCTACAGTCATGGAGGCTAACTGGAGCACTCCGGGGGTGATCTGAGTGATATTAATGCACCTAATTGCTAACTAGTGGTTACAATCAGTTCAACCAGTGATTTAAGGTGCCTCCTCTCATTAAATATATTATTTAATGATTATTTATTATTATTTAATGATCTGGAGTCAACAGGGGCGCCTCCACCAACTTTTGATGATGAATTCAGCTTCAGTTAACATAATCGGGGTTCATTGAAGTCATTGAAGCACTAGCACTTGATGGTTGGCTTGCTATGACATGTGTTTGATCTATTTTAGTTGAGATTCAGTGATTTATTGCACTCCAACTTCAATTAGGGTTTGGTGAGTCAATCAGGGTTTTGGTCAAGTGGTTAACAGAGTGTGAACCAATGGCTTATAGTCAGTTAAGCTAGACTCACTCATTGAATTCGAATGAACTCCTTAGGTATTCAAATTCCTCATTGATTCAAGCTATTTCTTGACATTGTTATTGTGACTATTCATTGTTTATTGAATATATAGAGAGGAAACCATTCTGGTTCCGATTAACACCATTTCATGAGTTATTTGTTGACTAATTCTTGATGAGATTGATTATTTGTTCCTAGATCATGTGCAATATTAATAGATAAATTACTAGAAATTCAATGAGCCTCATTATGCCCAAGAGTGTAAGAACAAGACCAGTGGGGTCTTGCACAACTTACAAGAAGAGCCAATTGTCGAGGACATAGCTGGAACACCGCGGATTTATGTAACATTGGATGGATAACAAGAAGATCATCAAGCTACTATGGTTGAGATAGAAGGTAAGATCTTGAACAGTTCTATTTCAATACTTATTGATCCTAGTGCTTATCGGAGCTATGTTTCACCTAAAATTGTTGATCAATGCAAACTAGGAAAAGTAAAGCATGATAAACCTTGGCTGGTGTAGTTAGCCACAGGTACAAAATGGAAAGTTTTGAAAATAGTTAAAGAATGTGAGGTGAACCTGAATGGTTTTCCAATGAAAGTAAAACTGGACATCCTACCCTTTGGATCATACGATATACTTATCGACATGGACTAGTTGGAGCAGCACCATGTCATGCTCGATTTCTTACACAAGTCAATCTTGTGTACAGATAGCTAAGCGAACTAAGTAAAGGTTCAAGGCATTCCAAAGAAAGTTTTCATACAACAAATATCTACCTTATAATAAAATAAATGCGTTAGGAAAGGATGCAAGTTCATTGCAATAAACATCCGAGACATAGAGTCTGAAAGAGAACAACTCATAGAATACTTTCCCATTCTTGAAAAATTCAAGGATGTTTTTTCTGAGGAAATCCCAGGATTACCTCTGAAACGAGTTTACTTTTCTATCGAACTGATGCTAAGATCAGTTCCAGCCTCCAAATCCCCTTACCACATGAGTGCACCTAAGTTGGTGGAACTCAACTACAGTTGCAAGAGTTGATAGAGAAAGGGTATATCCGACCTAGTGTGTCCCCTTGGGGAGCACTGATACTGTTCATAAAGAAGAAGGATGGTACGATGCAGATGTGCATCGATTACTAACAGTTGAAAAAAATGACTATCAAGAACTGATACCCACTCCCTATGATCGATGACTTGTTCGATCAGGTGGGAAGAGCCAAAATATTTTCAAATATTGACCTCTGATCTGGGTACCATCAGGTATGGATTCACGATGAGGATATTCACAAAACTGCCTTTTGTATGAGATACGGGCACTACGAGTTCGTAGTGATGCCATTCAGGTTAACCACGACCCCCAAAAAATTTATGTGTATGATGAACAACATATTGAGTAAGTATCTGGATAAGTTTGTCTTGGTATTTATAGACAAAATGCTAGTTTATTCCAAGAATAAAGAGGAACACGAAGAACACATTTGTATAGTACTACGAGTGTTATGAGAACACCAAATTTATGCTAAGTTTAGTAAATGTTATTTTTACAAACCACAGATACATTACTTAGGTCACATTATATCTGAGATAGGGATAGCTGTGGACTCGGAAAAGATTAGAGCCATAAAGGATTGGCCTACCCCTACTAGTGTCACTGACATTAGGTCCTTTTTAGGATTAGCTGGATATTATTGGAATTTCATTGAGAAATTCTCGAGAATTGCTTGTCCCATGACCACTTTGCAAAAGAAATAAAATAAGTTCTTATGGAATTCCAAGTGCAAAGAAATCTTTCAAAATATTAAGAAGCTTTTGATGACCGCATCGATACTATGAATTACGGATCCTGATGGGTATTTTGTTGTTTGCATAGATGCAAGCAAGGAAGGACTTGGATGAGTCCTCTTATAGAATGATCATGCGATCTGTTATGAATCACGAAAGTTAAAAGAGCATGAGCAAAATTACCCCATGCATGATCTTGAGTTAGCGGCCATCATCCACACTTTGAAGATGTGGACACACTAACTCATGGGAAGGAAGTTCCTTCTGAAGATAGACAATATGAGTCTGAAATATTTATTCGATCAACCAAATATGAATGCAAGGAAATCGATGTGGTTGGATTTCCTTAGTGAGTACCATTTCGAGCTAAAGCATAATAAGGGAAAATGTTACAAGGTTGTCGATGCTTTGAGTTGATGAACTCATATGATATATGAGCTGAATTTGAGTCAAACCGATGCAAATTTGCATGAGAGGATTAGAGCAGCCAACAAAGTTGAACCCTTCTATGTGGAAATCCTCAAGAAAGTCTAATAGGACATGTTGTTGCAACAACAAAACGAATACAAGGTAGACGAAACCGTACTACTATGGTCGAAGGATAGGCCATGCATTCCACAAGGAGGGAACATTCGGTCCATCATTCTCAAGGAATTTCACCAGGCACCCTAATCAGGGCACCCAGGATATCAAAAGATGATATCCGGCGTCAAGAGACACTTTTTCTCTCCTAAGTTAAAGGCTAACATTGCGAAGTTTATCGCAGAATCTCAGGAATGTCATCTAGCCAAAGATGAATATCAGCATCCTTTGGGATTACTGCAGCCATTACCCATTCTAGAATGGAAGTGGGAGGTCATTAGTATGGATTTCATCAATGGTTTACAACAAAGTAACAAGCAAAATGATTCCATTTTTGTAGTCATGGACAAGTTGTCGAAAGCAGCACACTTCATTCCTATGACGTCGACCTACAAGGTAGTGAAAATTACTGATATCTTCTTGAAGGAGATATTTAGATTGCATGAGATACCCAAGGAAATCATCTTGGATCGAGATGTTAAGTTTACAGGAAACTTTTGGAGATATTTATTCTCTGAATTGGAGACATAGTTGAACTTTAGCACTACGTATCACCCACAGATAGACATGAAGTCAGAAAGAGTAAAATAAATTATTGAGGACATGCTTAGGATGTATGTCATGAAAAATCCCACCAAGTGGGAACACTACTTGCATCTCGTAGAGTTTGCCTATAACAAAGTTATAAAAATTCCTCTAAGATGAGTCCCTTTGAGGTACTCTATGGACAGAAGTGTAGAACACCGGTTACTTGGGATATCCCAGTGGATTGGCTCATGTTAGGGCCTGATTTATTAATGGACTTGGAACAGTTGGTTACCAAGGTCCAGGTGAACCTTAAAGAAGAAAAATACCTCCAAAAATGTTGCGCTGATCAGAAAAGGAAATATAAAGACTTTCAAATAGGCGATCATGTCTATTTGAAATTAAAAGAAAAATGAAGCTCATTGAGCTTGGGTAGGTGTGCTAAGTTAGCGCATATATTTTGTGGAACCTTTGAAATACCGGCCAAGAAAGGACAAGTGGCATATGACTTAGTGTCACCCGTGCATGTAGGAGTCCATAATGTTTTCCATACATGTTTGTTAAAGAAATATGTTTATGATACTAAACATGTAATTGATTGTTCCTTATTATAGGTGGAACTTGAAGGGGAGTTTTCCCCTGAACCTCTTCATATACTAGACAAAAGAGCGGTATAGCTCCAGAAGCGCACCATAGTCCATTCGAAAGTGCAATGGAGGCACTTTGAGGCTGATGAGGATACTTCGAAGAATGAAGCCACCATGAGAAAGGCTTACCCCACCTTGCTTCATGATTTCATTTTGAGTCCCTTGAACACCAGGGATGGTGTTGTTCTAAGCAAGGAGGGATGTAATATCTTGAATTTTCGACCTAACACTTATAGGAATGAAGCTATTGATTATGATGTTATCTTGATGTTTTATTTTGATATATTAGGTAGAAGGCCCCACTGCATATGAACATGATGATTTATTTTATATATTGGGCATAAGCCAATTAATGTTGATGATATATATATGATTGTTTGTGTTGGGCGTAGAACCTAAAGCACATGATTGATGAGATGTTTGTGTTGAGAGAGGAGCTGTGTAGCACATGAGTAATTAGTGTTCTGTTGAGCACGGAGGTCTAGAGTACATGAGTATTTATATTTCTGTTGAGTGTGAAGCTCTAGAACATATGAAAAAAATAATATTGGAAGTGTTGGGCATAATCCCTAGAGCCATCCATGTTGATGTTGAGCATAAGCTCTCGAACATCGAATCCTTGGCCATTATATCCGTAGGTGTATCGTAGAAGTACATCCTAGCATTAGTGTTGAGTGAAGAGCTCTAGAATTGCACTAAGTTGGTAACTACATGTTAAAGCATTGAGTATGGGCTCTAGTAATCACTAAGGGTTACTGAAAACAATTTAATAATTCCCGAGTGAAAATGACTCGAAAAAAATATTTTTCTCATCAGACTTATTTATAAGTGATTAAATAAAATTTATAATTTTTGTATTATCATCAAGCACTAAAGAAATACTATGTTATATGAGGGAATCCAATATGCAAGGATGTTTAGAGATTCCTATCCTAGTAGACATAACCATCTACCTATTTGAACTTAATGAATAAGTGTCATTAATTCTAGGGATCATGGTATATGATGCCCAAAGACAAATGTTAACAAATGTTATATTATTATGTATTTTATATATGGCATTTATAAAGAATACATATAGTAATAATATTAATGATTAAAGAAAAAAAGAAAATCCCCATCCATTATTATTTATTAGTTAAATATAATAAATAGTACAATACCTACAAAAGTATAATAGGAACTAGTGTAAAGTTCCTAAGTTAAAGTATTAAAAATTACCCAAATTAATTAAAAAGGGTTAAATCAAGAAACCAAGGTTTCTTGATTTAACTGTTCCTTTGATTGAAAAGTCTATCTATAAAGTCTCAAGCCAAGTAAAGGCTTGGGGTTCTGATCTATCATTGAAGGATTAATTTTTCTGCCCATTTTTCTCTTAAGTAAATTCTTGGAGAACATTTTCATGGAAGGAAAAAGGAGAACTAATTCAAACCTGATATACTAGATAAGAAAACCTACCTTAGGAGCTCTAAGCTACTTGCATGTTGGATTCCATCTCAGGGGGATCCATATTTAGACCAAGAATGGTTTTGGGTCATGGTTAGGTGGAACGTGGTAGTTCCCAAGTGATTCAGTCATCTAGTACAGAGGTCAGATCTTTCTATGAATTGTTAATGATGTTTATTTGAGTATGTAGGTTTAGCCATTAAAAGAGCTTCAAGTTATAGGTATGAATCCCTAGACTTCCTATTCGATTTATTCTATAATAAAAGTTGCCTATGTCACGCAAATGATTACATTGCACTTCCTAACCCTATGTGTTTGCTTCTCTTTTCAAATTCTGCTAGGGTTTGCATTTTTAAATTATAACCCTAGGATGTAAGTTATTTTCTATACCAAGATTTATCGAGGGTGTATTCATCAGTTTACTTCTGCAATTTTAATTCATTTATAAATGTTTATCAAGGGTTTTGCACCCTAGTTTTAATTCTTGTATTATTTTTACTGTTGAAACTTGGTTAAGTACAAACTAGGTTTTATTTTAGACCTATTACCTACCTGTTCTTTTGTCCTTTATACTTTAATGACATGTTCCATTTTTCAGGAGAGGCATGTTCAAATTTAAATAGACTAGTGGAGAATTAATATTTTCTATATATAAGTATAAGATTACAACCTTGTTAACCTAATCTATTATCTTCAAAATATATATGTTAACATATATAAAATAGAAATACAATTCTAATCTACCAACACAATAGTTATATATAATGCACAATTTATAAACATTCCATATTAAATCCAAGATAAAAATCAGCAAAGACCTTTCGACGTCTGCATATTTAAACACATGTTAATTACGAAATCATTTCCATTAAAATAACATCAACATAAGGAAATAAACAGAGTAAATATTGTGACCATTCATTGGTCTAAAAATCAAGTTCCTTTTCCTAAATAAAATCCACAGCCCTAATATTATAAATCCTCATAATTAAATCGTAGGCCATAAATCAAATAGTTTCATCTAATATCAACTCACATCTATCACAGAACAATTAACTAAAGTAACATTATAATCATTAAATAAATAAGTTTGTAAGTACAACGAGGTCGTGGGATCAAATCTAGGGACACTCCGTTTTCCCAAATCGTAAACCATAAACATTGTGCTCTTTATAATAAAACCCACCTTATTATTTATAAGTAGTAATCATTTAAATAGCCATGCCTTCATTCCAAATAAAAAATTAGAAACATATAATTACATTAAGGTCACTGGAACGAATCCTGTAGACAACCTCGACCATTTTCATTTACATAATGTACGATTTACAATAAACATTAATACACACAAACTAAATTATAAACCCCATCATAATTTTACAAAGTCCAAGTAAATACAAGACAGGGAGGGAATCAAATCCTATGGGCACCTCATCCCCAAATCGCAACCACTCATAAATTGCAACTCATTTCATCAACAACGACTAAGATTCGAATCCTATGGAGTCATGCTACATTTAATCGAGGCCACGCTATACACATAGTGTATGCGGGCTACATTAATAAAATACTTTCGCTACAGCAAGGTTGTGATACCCTCGCTTTGCAACCACATTGTAATCTCGGCCTTGGCCCCAACTCTAAACACACAGGCTATAATAAAAAAAATAACCATTTCACAATGGTCGTAATACCTTTACTAAGTTATGCGCAACATTTACATAAGCCACGGTTTACAAATAAATTACACAGTACATTTAAATAACAATCTTGCATATCAACAAATCCACCCACAACAACTAAAGCCACCCAGGGTTGCACCCATGAATTCTTTGTTTCCACATTGCACTAAATAAAAAACACAAGGTAAAAATAAATAGTCTAAAATTTTGGCAGCTTCCATGGCAAGCGCCTAAGTCATCTACGGGATAGCCCAAGCCATATGCTGTCAACATTGCTAATTACCATAACTAAGATAATAATGAAATTCATTTTACACAGTCTAACCATGAGGGAAAACGCCATATAAAACCCACGTTTAAATAACAACAACAAAGTATAGAATCGGATACAAAAAAATGTAAGTATTAAATCAAGTCTACACAATTAACCAATAGCCGGGGCACCATTGCAAGCAATGGTGCTGCCATTGTGTGTATACTTCATAAATTAACCCCAAATTTACAAATTATATGCAGAGCGTGTAAAGGAATTCAAGTTTCTCCTTACAACTAGAACCCTCATCAATTTTTTTACATCCCATTACATCATTAAAAATAGACTCTAGGGAAAACGAAAACCAAAGACTAAAACTCAATGCTGGGGAGTACCAATAGAGCTCTGTCATGATATAAACAACCCCCAAAACCCAAATTCAACCATAGAAACCAAATCAAGCAGACTAAACCTCAAGAAGTTAAAAACCAGTCTCAAAGCCAAGAGATGGTGAGTATCGACTGGTTAGCAGGCTTACCATAATGGTAATTCCAACCCATGGCTGGCAGTCACGATACAAATCCCATCTCCTTACTGCCCTGTCACCTGCAACAACAACCCAAGCAATGAAGGATGAGGAGTATGGAACCGAAGTAAGCAAACAAACAAACAACACAATGCTATAAAAACCACAATGAATCCATACCTTCAAATTTTTCTTTCACCCACTACACAAAGCCGAGACCAAACAACCACAAATAGAGCAAATGGCCAAACTCGATCGTGATCCAAGCCCTAAGATTGGTCTACCATGAAATCCAAGGCACATTAATGGCACCAAGCTAGTGTCCATTATCAAATTATAAACCCACATCTCCATAGTTTTCAATTGACACATTATCATTGCCACCTTTTCCCAATTGCATAGTGTTAAAACCCCAATGTGAATGTTTGGACCATGTCGTATATTTCGCTAACCCAAATTTTAATGCAGGGTATAATGTATTACATGCATTGTATACATTAGGCATTAAGCATTTTAACCTTGACTTATCTCCCTCCTTAGGCCTTAAGCTTAGAACCATGGCATATGAATTATGCCATGGTAAACATTGTTTACATAAAACCAAGAAATGATCTCTAATAAGGGTTTGTAAATCCTTCCAAGAGAGATAACAAGTCATGTTAATATTTTAATAAAATAAATAAAAAATACATGTAGGTTAAAATATGAATAATGGATCAGTAACTCATAATGATAATTAGGTGTCACATAGATAAACATTCCAGGTCTTAAAAGAAATAATCCTGGTACTTACTTTGTCACTAAACCAGGTATGTACGAAGAAATAATAACGATACGTAGGTGTCACTAGGCGCGAGTATAGTACACCTCCACATAACGAGCTAAGAGCGCCTTAGTTCAAACTCAACTAAGTAATCCCGCTAGACAAGTAGAAACTTTACCTCTCAGTCAGTCACCTGGGAGAACCAATCCTGCCGCTCCGCCCACTTAGGTTCCAAAAAAAAATTTAAGTTAGAACCATATAACTAACAAGTAAACATATGCAGAAATGAACGAAGTATATAATCAAGCAACTACGCATACACAACCAAGTATAATAATAGGAATAACATAGTAAAAAACATCATGACATCTCAAGTAAAACACAATAATAATCAGAAGTGAAAGTAAGATGATAGAACGTAATAATAGCTTACAACCAAACATTGGTACATTCAGTGTACGTTTTATTCCGCAAGAATCAATAATGTCCAACTTAGGTAGGTTTTACTAGCCTAATAAAACTTTTTCTTATTTTCGATTTTTGGGGACATTACAAGTGGTATCAGAGCCCAGTTTCAATACTAAGAGACCTATGGGCACACCAATCATTTAGTACAAAAGAAAGTAAAGTATGTTATTAAATTTTGTTACTAACATAAATTTTTCTATTATTAATTTTTTTTTCAATTACAAGAAAGTTTTTTGGGACAGTTCAAAATATGAATACTTAAGAAGATAACAAACGGCAAGGAAAGATGAACACCCCCACCCCGGAAGTAGAACTGGTGGTGGATATGAATTCTGATATTTTGAAGGCTATTCACAGTCTTCAAGAAGAATTGTAAATTCTCAGAGAAGATATTCTAAACATAAGGAAAGAACAACAAGCCATTAATGAAGCTTTACTAAGAAATTTAATGGGAGGAATCCCACAGGGTAAACCTACTCAGTCCACAAACAACTCTAAAAGAGATCCTTACCATAAATGGGCCAGGATCCTGAGAGAAGAAGAAAAAGAGTAACGTACCCTTGAAGCACCAAAAGGAGATCATCACAGTCCTTCTAGTGATGACTCTCTTTCTCCACGAAGAAAGAAACAAATAAGAAATGATGGTCTTCATCAGGAGTTTAGAAAAATAAGATCCTTGACCTATGAAGGTGAGGTAAACACTGAGGAGAAGGATGAAGAGCAATTGCTGGGTAGGAGCAAATATTTCCAAGCTCATAACTACTCAAGCGAGATGAATGTTGGGATTTCCATCTATAACTTGAATGGCAAGGAAGCTGTAATGTCCCAAAAAATTGAAAATAAAAAAAAATAATTGTAGGATAGTGAAAACTACCCAAAGGGGATCATTATTAATCATGTGGAAATACATGCGTTACTTATACTTTCGATCTCTTCAGAAACTGCCCATACTGTCTTGTTATTCTCTTATCCATTCAGTGATTATTAGTTCGTTTACTTCTTATGTCTTAATGCTGTTATTAAACTATTTATACATCTTAGTTATTATTGTCGGTGAATTAATAAATTGTATAGATATTTGTTTTACTCCTTCACATGTGTACTTTGTTTATTTAATAAAAACTAACTTAACTTTGTTGATTGGAACAAAGTGGTGGAGTGGTGGTACCTGTACATGATGATTTGAGAGGTAAGGTATTACTTGGTTACACAGGCTTACTTAGTTCAATCAAAATAAGGCACCTCTTTTATTTAATTACGTAGTTCATTACTTTGCAATGGGATCTGGTGTAAAGTGTGTGGCTGTCTTGATCCTAGAGGACCTACTGCTAGTTGTTATGCTGCTTATCGACTTGGTTTTATAACTTGGTAAGTGTCATTATCGTCAACTTAACTATTACAGCTAAGTTTCCTATACACTAATTATTCTTTGTTATGTCTTAGATTCGTTATTCTACATGTCATTGATACATTTTACGTTCTATGTATATTTTTACTACATTTATTAACATCTATGACGCTCTTTTATTTGACAGTTTATTATAGTCAAAGATGTTAAAAAGTTAACATGGCATATTGCATATTCCATGTTTGCTAAGCATTTATTCTTAACACTTTTCGTATTGGATTTTAATACAAGGTTGTGAGCCTAAAGTGTATTTTGTTTTAACTTATAATGTGTATGCCTTATGGCATTATACCTTGGACTAATGCCACCTATGAGCTATGTAATATCATGATCTTCCCATAATGAAAACCTTGTAAAACATTAATGCTGTGATGGGATTTAGGGTGGCGACATAACATATGGTAGAAACCATATGATAGTAGGGTTTAAGCTTTCATGTGGGAGGTGGTCATATGTTGTAATGTAGCGAAGCATAAACTATGGAGAGTGGGGTTTTATATAGCTTTAATGTTTTTTAGCTGGTGCATTCAATGCACTTGGAGAAGCATGACATCCTTCCCTTAGGATTGGCTCACGAGGGTTGTGAAATGTGTTTTCATTTGGGGTTTTTCTGTTTGGGCTCTGCGAAGGGGGAAATCCATGGAGGCGAACTCCAGACAGTGAGGTATGCCTACGTTGAGTTTATATGGATGCACATTGGTTTGGTTTAAATTTTGATAATGTGGCCATACTCCTCATCCCTCCTTTTGCTTGTATTTTACAGGTGTCGACGGTTAATGAGGAGTAGCGTGGATTCAACTATGTTGGCTCTAAGCATTGCATTCATGGCTACAGTAAGCCTGTGAGAAAGTCTCTACTTTATATCTCTCATCCCTCTTGGGTAGATTGCGTATATATTTATTGTTTAGTTTGGGTTTCATGCTGTGGGTTTCGATGTGGGGTTTAAATTTCTCCTTCAGGCATATGATTATAGACTTGGGTTTATTTAAAGGTTTAGATGGCTTTGGCCATGAAGTGAAGAATCACGTCTCCTCTGGTTCTGTGTATAAATTTTGGGTTTGTAAGTTTAAACAATGGTTTGGGTCTTTGAGCCATTGACTGCACCATTGCTTGCAATGGTGCCTTAGCCCATAGCATGCGAGTAAGAATTTATTTTTTCTTTGGAAATGATTGAGTGGAGACTCTACAACTTTTCCCTGCCTTGTAATGATATTTGTACCCTGCGTGTTTAATAAAGGACTCATGTCATTTTTTCTTACTATGTTTGTAAAAGAATGTGCTAGAATATGGTTTAGTAGTTTGGTTTAGACACAGGCATTCACCTTCATTTGAGGTCTACATATTATGTATATTTTAATTGTTGTATTATGTGCATAGCATGGGTGGTTAAGAGGCCAAGCCGATGAATGGCTTGATCCTACCCCATCGTGGCTGCGATAGCTCTGTGATATTATTTCATCCTTTTCTTATCCTAAATTGGACAGTACAACGTAAGGTTAAATTGGTAGAGACTGTGTATTAGATTTAAGATTTGGTCGATGACATGACTTATGTGAGCATTCTACATTAGTGTGTTTCATAGAGGCCAAGGTTTACAGACCCTCGATGTCGTTTGTTGTTTAATATGTAAATAGACTCTGTATTTATCTTTTAATGGGTGTATTTTATAAACCACATCGCCCATATGATTTGATGTATAGTGTGGTATGTGTGAGAAATGATTATGGGATTTGGTAGTTATTTCGTTCATACAATTCTTATGGTCTATTATTATGGATTGCCTTGGGTCTTGACATCCATGGGAATCAATGTTGCGACCTCTGTTGACAATAGGGTTTTAATGCAATGTAATTAATGTATTTTAATAAATAAATAAAAATTGGGCTTGCATGCCCACAAGATTCGATTCCTATTAGAGTTTGCAATATATGGATTTAAGATATGATTTTGATGTTGTTTTATTGTGATATGATTTACTATATAATATATATATTATTTTAATTTGGCCATGGTAAAGTTTGTTGAGTTATGTAATTTTATTTATGGTTATGTGTAGATGGAAAAGTTAGAACCGTGGATTATGTCATATGAATTATGATCAAGAATTGTAAGGGAACACATGGATGGTCACGATGCCTTCTCTGATTATTTATAATGTTTTTTTGTTTATGTGGAGTATTTTTAATGCAAATTTGTAATATGGATACAGACCTTGAAAGGTCTTAGATGATTTATTTAATGTTGGAATTAAATGTATAGATAGCTTCCATAAAGGTTTATCCCTAATGGTCTTATTTATATGTATATATAATTATCTTATAAAATAGTTCTAGTTGTAAGTAATACCCTAAGGTATCTATTTAATATATTTAAATCCTCTTAATCTTACTCTTATGATTAAATCTACTATAATTTGAAACATGTCTCTACTGACAAATCTAATATGTCAGTAGAGATATAAATAATAGGTGAATAATAAATAGTAGGTATGGATTTTACCTAGATTGCAGTATTAATTTCTGAATATTGAATGAATACAGAAACAAACTTTAGAGATGGAAACTTACCTATATACAACCTATGAAAATATTTACCACCCTAAGAAGTATTGAAGAGAATACAAACCCTAGCAGAATCTAAGCAGAACATCAATTACATAGGATTAGTAAATTCATTGGAAACATTCATCAAACATATTCATTATGTAATCTAGAAGATAGCATAGACATTCTATGGTTATATTTTAAGAATTGTAACCCTAAGAGATATGGACAAAACCAACCAATTCCACTGTTAATAATATATATAAAAGATTTTAGATAAAGCAGCCAACATTTACGCTAGAAATAAACTTTGACATACTAAGAACTCATACGTGTAATTTATCTTCCTGAAGCTCCTTTAACGGCCGAACCTACACACTTTTTAAATAAACAGCATTATCAATTTAAAACAGATCTGTCCTCTCATTTTGATGACTAAATCACTTGGGAACTATCACGTTCATCCCAACCATGACCCGGAACCATTCCTAGTTCTAATCTGAATCCCCCCAAGCTGGACTCCAACATGGAAGTAGCTTAGAGCTCCTAAGGTAGGGTTTCCTAACAAGTATTCAATTCTGAATAAATCCTCTTCTCCTTGCAGGAAAAGTTCTCCAAGAAAACACTTGAGAGCAAAAACAGGCTGAATAATAATTCTCATAGGTAAAACTCAGAACCCCAATCCTTTGCTTGGCTTGAGTATTTATAGACATACTTTTAAATCAAAGGGGAAGTTAAATAAAGAAATCCTTGATTTCTTGATTAACCCTTTTTAATTTACTGGGGTAATTTTCAATTCTTAACCTAGGAACTTTTAACTAGTTCCTAGTTAGTCTTTCATAGATATTTCACTATTTATTAATCATTTAATAATAAATAATAATTGGAGGAGCTTCTCTTCTTTCTTTATTCAATTATATAATTAATCATAATTAATTCATTATACATACTATGTATAAAAGACATAGTATTAAAATACTTGTTAGCATTTGTCCTCGGGCATCATGTATCATGATCCCTAGACTTGACGCCACTTCTTTATGAAGGTCAAGTAGATAGATGGCTTAGGTATACTAGGCTAGGAAACTCTAAACATCCTTGCATGTTGGAATTCCCTCGTACAACATTGTATTTGTTCAGTACTTGATGAGAATACAAAAATTTGAAATTTCATTTAATCACTTAAACGTAAGTATGATGAGATCAATATTATTCTCGAGCCATTTTCAATTGAAGGTGATTTTAATCTTTTCAGTAACCCCTAGCACTGACCGGAGCCCATACTCAATGCTTATAACATGGATTTACAAACATAGTGCAATTCCAGAGCTCTCACTCAACACTAAATGTTAGGATGTACTTGTATGATACACCTAGGGATACAATGGCCAAGGATCCGATGCTCCAGAGTTTATGCTCAAAATCAACATGGAATGCTCTAGATCTTATGCCAAACATTTCCAATTATATTTTCATGTGTTCCATAGATTTTTGCTCGTAAGTACTCATGTGCTCCAGAGATTCTCGCTTAACACAAAACATCTCATTGATCACTTGCTTCAGGGTCTATGCTCAACAAAAAACATTTCATCAATCATGTGCTTCAGGGTACATGCCCAACACCACCAACATATACATATATATATGTCATCAACAATTGGCTTACGCCCAATATACAAAGAAAATCATTAAGTTCATATGCAGTGGGGTTTTTGACCCAGTATAAAAATAAAACATCAATATAATCATCACGATCAATAGGCTCATGCCTATAAATGGTAGGTCCAATATTTGGGATATTACATCCGTCCCCACTTATTACAACACCATCCCTGGTGTTCTAGGGACTCTGAATGATATCATGAAACAAGGTGGGGTAATCCTTTCTCATGGTGGCCTCATTCTCCCAGGTAGCCTCATCTACCTCAAAGTGCTTCCACTGCACTTTCAATTGGACTATAGTGCACTTTCGAAGCTACACTTCTCTCTTTTCCAATATATGCAAAGGATCAAGGGAAAATTCCCCCTCAAGTTCCACCTGTAATACGGACCAATCAATGACATGCTTAATGTCATAAACATGTTTCTCTAATAAAGATGCATGGAAAACATTATGAAGTCTTACGTGCGCAGCTAATTCTAGTTCATAAGCCACTGGTCCTTTCTTGGCCAAAATTTTCAAAAATCCACAAAATATAGGTGCTAACTTACCACACCTACCCAAGCTCAACGAGCTCCATTTTGCTTTCACTTTCAAGTAGACATGCTCACCTACTTGATAGTATTTATCTTTTCTTTCCTTATCTGCATAACTTTTATGACGGTCTTGTGCCTCTTTAAGGTTTCCCTGGACCTTGGTAACTAGTAGTTCCAAGTCCAATAAAAAGTCGGACCCTAACATGAGCCAATCAACCAAACTGTCCCACATAACTGGGGTCCTACACTTCCATCCATAGAGTACCTCGAAAGGACTCATCTTGGCGGAATCCTGATACCCGTTGTTATATGCAAACTCTGCAAGGTGTATATATTCCTCCCACTTGGTGGGGTTGTTCATGACATACATTAGAAGCATGTCTTCAACAATTTGGTTTACTCTTTTAGTCTTCCTGTTCATTTGCGAGTGATAAGCAGTGCTAAATTTCAGCTGTGTCTCTAATCCTGAGAACAAATATATCCAAAATTTTCCTATAAACTTAACATCTCGATCTGAGATAATTTATTTGGGTATCCCATGCAATCTAAATATATCTTTTAGGAAGATATCGGCAATGGTCATGGCCTTGTAGGTCGATTTCACGAGAATGAAGTGTGCTACCTCTGATAGCTTGTCAATGACTACAATGATGGAATCATTTTGCTTCTTTCTTTTCGGTAAGCCAGTAATAAAATCCATCAGGTTGCTCATTGTACACAGTTATCCGTATGGATTTTTAAAAAATAAAATCCATACTGATAACCTCCCACTTGCATTCCAGAATGGGAAATGACTGTAACAATCCTTATGGATGATGGTGCTCAGCTTTAACTAGTTTGCATTCCTGACATTTCACAATAAACATTGCAATGTCGATCTTTAACTTAGGCTAGAAAAAGTGTCTCTTGACGGAAAATATCATCTTCTGATATCCCAGGTGACCCGAGTAGGGTTCCCTATGAAATTCTATGAGGATACTAGACCGAATTCCCCCTCCATATAGAATATAAAATCTATCCTTGGACCATAGTAGTACAGAGTCATCCACTTTGTATTCCTTCTATTGTTAAAACAACCGGTCCTCTTGGAACTTCTTGAGGATTTCCACATAGAACGGGTCAACCTTGTTGGCCGTTCTATTCTTCTCATGCAAATCTGAATTAGTTTGACTTAGGGTCACCTCATATATCATATGAGTTCATCGACTAAAAGAAAGGGGACCTTTGTTCTCTTTGCCCTTAATATGGTTTAGTTCAAAGTGATACTCACTCAGGAAAGAAAACCATCTGTCTTGCCTTACATTTAGATCAAGTTGATCGAATAAATACTTTAGACTCATATTGTGAGTCTTTAGAAGGAATTTCCTTCCCATGAGGTAGTGCTCCCACATATTCAAAGCGTGGATAATGGCTGCTAGCTCAAGACCATGTGTGGGATAACTCTGCTCATGCTCTTTTAATTTCTGTGGTTCATAATAGATCGCATGGTTGTTCTTCCTTTCTTTTGCATAACTCTGCTCATGCTCTGTTTTGCAAGGTGACTCCTCCAAGTTCTTCCTTTATTGCATCCATGCATACAACAAAACCCCCATCGGGATCCGTGATTCGCAACACTGGTGCGGTCATCAAAAGTTGCTTAAGATTTTGAAAAATTTCTTCACACTTCTCAGTCCATGAGAACTTGTTTGATTTCTTCTGCAAAGCCATCATGAGCCAAGCGATTCTCGAGAAGTTCTCAATGAAATTTCGATAGTACCCGGCTAAACTGAAAAAGGACCTAATGTCAGTGACACTAGTCGGGGTAGGCCAATCCTTTATAGCTCGAATCTTTTTCGGGTCCATAGCTATTCCTACCTCGGATATGATGTGACCTAGGTACTGTATTTATGGTTTGTAAAAATTACATTTACTAAGATTAGTGTAGAGCTGGGATTCTCTCAACACTCGAAGTACTATGCAAAGGTGTTCTTCATGTTCCTCTTTATTCTTAGAATAAACCAGAATGTCGTCAATAAAGACTAGTACGAACTTATCCAGATATTTACTGAATATGATGTTCATCATACACATAAACTTTGTGGGTGCATTGGTCAACCCAAGCAGCATCACTAAAAACCCGTAGTGCCCATACCTCATACGAAAGGTGGTCTTGGGAATATCTTCATCTCGGATCCATACATGATGGTACCCGAATCGTAGGTCAATCTTCAAAAATATTTTGGCTCCTCCCTCCTGGTCGAACAAATAATCGATCCTAGGGAGCAGGTAATGATTCTTTATAGTCATTTTGTTCAATTGATGGTAACCAATGTACATCTGCATCATACCTTCCTTCTTCTTTACGAACAAAATCGGTGCTCCCCAAGGAGACACACTGGGTCGGATGTACCCTTTCTCTATTAAATCCTACAACTGCAATTTGAGTTCCACAAATTTTGGTGCACTCATGCGGTAAGGGGATTTGGAGGCCGGAACTAATGCTGGGGTCAGTTCAATGGAAAAGACTAGGTCTCGTTTTGGAGGCAATCCAAGGATTTCCTCAGGAAACACATCCATGAATTCTTCAAGAATGGGGAAGTATTCTATGTGTTGTTCTCTATCAGACTCTATGTCTCGGATGTTCACCGCACCACAAACAACTTGCAGCCCTTCCTAACACACTTCTTCACTTGTAAGGCAGAGATTTGTCTTGCAGAAACTTTCTTTAGGATGCCTTGAACGTTCACTTGGTTCCCTTGGCTATCAGCACACAAGATAGACTTGTGTAGAAAATTGAGCATGACATGGTGTTGTTCCAACTAGTCCATGTCGATAAGAATATCATACGATCCTAAAGGTAGGATGTTCAGGTTTACCTTAGAAAAGAAACCAGTCAGGTTTACTTCACATTCTTTAACAATTTATGAAACCTTTCGTTTTGTATTGATGCCTAACTGTACCAGCCAAGGTTTAACATGCTTTAATTTTCCTAACTTGCATAAATCAACAATATTAGGTGCAACATAGCTCTCGCAAGCATTGGGATCAATAAGTATTGAAACAGAGGTGTTCAAGATCTTATCTTCGATCTCAACCATTGTAGCTTGATGGTCGACTTGTTGGCCATTTAATTCTGCATAGATTTACGGGGTTCCCACTATATCCTCAACAGTAGGTTCTTCTTGCAAGCTATGCAAGACTCCATTGTTCTTATTCTTATAATCTCAAGCATAATGCATCCCATTGCACTTCCAGCACTTGATCGCTAAAGGGGTAGCATTGGCTCCACTCACCACTTGCTTATTACCATTAGGATCTGGTGCATAAGGCTTCGTAATAGTTTTGTTGAAGTTCGTGTTTGCTTGAAAGATGTTATTTTTCTTTCTATAAGGATTTGGGTTTGACTTAGGCTTACGGTTATGAGAAATGTTTCTAGAGTTTTCTCTGTTTTGGTTCTGGTTTTCTTGCCATAACTTCCCATGCTCATAGCAGAGTCAAGCCTTGTGTAGTGCAGTATCCAAAGTCTTTGGCATGTCAAATTCAATCCTATCCTGAAAACTGGGAGGAAAACATCCTACAAACTACTAGATATTCACCTTCTCTTATTTGATATATGGTACATAATGCAACAGATCTAGAAATATGTTTACAAATACGTCCATAGTCATGGATCCCATGTGCAGTTCATGGAACTATTTTACCTTGCGGTCAAAGAACCTTTCTAACATGTATTTTTCTTGGAAACTCTTTCGAAAGTTTTCCCAGCTTATTTCTCATAGCTCATCTTTATTGGTGTGCTTTATATCTCGCCATCATCTAGCTGCCTTACCATTCAGGTTGGAAATAGAAAGCCTAGCCTACATCACACATGAATAGTTATGAACCTGGAATTACTTACCCATTCCCAGCAACCATTCTTCGGCCTTTTCTACCATATTTACTTCACCTTCACAGGTCAGGGACCTTATTTTTCAAAACTCCCCTTGAAGACTGTCATCTTTTCTTTGCCTCTTTCTCTGTGGAGAAAGTGAGTCATCACTAGCAGGACTGTGATGATCCCCTTTAGTTGCTTCAGGTGTTCCTTCTTTTTCTTCTTCTCTTGGACTGCTGGACCGCTCATGGTACAGTTCTCTTTTGGATCTATTGGTGGAATGGGTAGGTTTTCCTTGCGAGCTCCCTCCCATCATGTTATGCAATAATGCTTCATTTATAGCTTGTTGTTCCTTTCTTTCATTTAGACAGTCTTCTCTAAAACTTTTCAATTCAGCTTGAAGACTGTGCAAATTTTTCAGCACATCAGAGTTTATCTCGACCACCAAGTTCACTTCTAGATTTGGGGTGGTCATTTCTTCCTACCGGTTGTTTTCTTCCTCAGTATTCATAAACTGAACATCGCAGTAAAAATTTTATTGTAACAAAAAAAAATTTAATAGCAGCAAAACTTTTTGTTAGTAACAAAAATTACTTATCTTACTTTATTTTATCTACGTGAATTCCTGGTGCTCCCATAAGTCTCTCAGTATTGACACTGGGCTCTGATACCACTTGTAATGTCCCAAAAAATTGAAAAAAAAAATTGTAGGCTAGTGAAAACTACCCAAAGGGGATCATTATTTCTCATGCGGAATTACATGCGCTACTTATACTTTCGAGCTCTTCAGAAACTACCCATACTGTCTTGTTAATCTCATATCCATTCAGTGATTATTAGTTCGTTTACTTATTATGTCTTAATTTTGTTATTAAACTATTTATACATCTTAGTTATTACTGTCGGTGAATTAAAGAATTGTATAGATCTTTGTTTTACTCTTGCACATGTGTACTTTGTTTATTTAAAAAAAAATTACTTAACTTTGTTGATGGGAACAAAGTGATGGAGTGGCGGGACTTGTTCTCCCATGATGATCTAAGAGTTAAGGTATTACTTGGTTACACAGGCTTACTTAGTTTAATCGAACTAAGGCACCTCTTTTATTTAATTACGTGATTCGTTAATTTGCGATGAAATCTAGTGTAAAGTGTGTTGGTCGTATTGATCCTAGAGGACCTACTGCTAGTTGTTATGCTGCTTATCGACTTGGTTTTATAACTTGGTAAGTGTCGTTATCGTCAACTTAACTATTAGTGTTAAATTTCTTGTACACTAATTATTCTTTGTTATGTCTTAAATTCGTTATTCTATGTCTCATTAATACATTTTATGTTCTATGTATATTTTTACTATATTTATTAACATCTCTTACGTTCTTTTATTTGACAGGTTATTATAGTCAAAGATGTTAAAAAGTTAACATGGCATATTGCATATGCCATGTTCACTAAGCGTTTATATTTAAAACTTTTCGTATTGGATTTTAATACAAGGTTGTGAGCCTAAAGTGTATTTTGTTTTAACTTCAAGGTGTATTCCTTATGGAATTATACCTTGGACTAATGCCACCTATGGGCTATGTAATATCATGATCTTGCCATAATGAAAACCTTGTAAAACATTAACGTTGTGATGGGATTTGGGGTGGCGACATAACATATGGTAGAAACCATATGATAACAGGGTTTAAGCTTTCATGTGGGAGGTGGTCATATGTTGTAATGTAGCGAAGCATAAACTATGGAGAGTGGGTTTTTATATGGCTTTAATGGTTTCCAGTTGGTGCATTCAATGTGCTTGGAGAAGCATGACTTCCTTCCCTTAGGCTTGTCTCATGAGGGTTGTGCAATGTGTTGTCATTTGGGGTTTTTGCATTTTTCCTCTGGGAAGGGGGAAATCCATGGAGGTGAACTCATGATGGTGAGTTATGCCTGCATTGAGTTTATACACGTGCAGATTGGTTTTGTTTAAAGTTTGACAACATGTCCATACTCCTCATCCCTCCTTTTGCTTGTGTTTTGCAGGTGTCGACGGTTAATGAGGAGCAACGTGGCTTCATCTCTATTTCCTCCAAGTGTTGCATTCATGGCTACGGTAAGCCTATGAGAAAGTATCTACTTGCTATCTTTCGGCCCTCTTGGGAAGACTGCATATGGATTTGTTTCTTGGTTTGGGTTTCATGCTGTGGGTTTTGATGTGGGGTTTAAATTTCTCCTTTGGGCATATGATTATAGACTTGGCTTTATTCAAAGGTTTAAATGGCTTTGGTCGTGAAGTGAAGAATCACGTCTCTTCTGGGTCTATGTATAAATTTTGGGTTTGTAATTTTAAACAATGGTTTGGGCCTTTGATCCATGGGATGCACCATTGCTTGCAATGGTTCCATAGCCCATTGGCATGCCCATAAGAATTTATTTTTTCTTTGGAAACGATTGAGTGGAGACTCTACAATTTTTCCCTATTGTGTAGTGATATTTATACCCTGCATGTTTAATAAAGGACTCATGTCATTTTTGCTTACTGCGTTTGTAAAAGAATGTGCTAAATTATGGTTTAACAGTTTGGTTTAGACACAGGCATTCGCCTTCATTTGAGGTATGTGTATTATGTATATGTTAATGGTTGTATTATGTAGTCAACATGGGTGGTTAAGAGTCCAATCCTAGGAATGGCTTGATCCTACCCCGTCGTGGTTGTGATAGATCCATGATATTATTTCATCTTTTGCTTATCGTGAATTAGATAGTACAATGTAGGGTTAAATTTGTAGACATTGTGTATGACATTTAAAATTTGGCTGAGGCCTTGACTTATGTGAAAGTTGTGCATTAGTGGGTTTCGTAGAGGCCGGGGTTTACAGAGACTCGATGGAGACTGTTGTTTAATATGTAAATGGACTCTGTATTTATCTTTTAATGGGTCTATTTTATAAACCATAGCCTGCATACAATTTGATGTATAGCGTGGCATGTGTGAGAAATGATTATGGGTTTTGGTTGTTATTTCATTCATACAATTCTTATGGTATGCTATTATTGCTTGCCTTGGGTCTTAACATCCATGTGAATCAATGTTGCGACCTCTGTTGACAATAGGGTTTTAATGTAATGTAATGAATGTATTCTAATAAATAAAACAAACTGTGCTTGCATGCCCACAAGATTCGATTCCTATTACTATTTGCAATATATGGATTTAAGATATGATTTCGATGTTGTTTTACTATGATATGATTTATTATATAAGATATATATTATTTTAATTTGGCTATGGTAAAGTTTGTTGAGTTATGTAATTTTGTTTATGGTTATGTCTAGATGGAAAATTTGGAACCGTGGATTTTGTTCTATGAATTTTGATCAAGAATTGTAAGGGACCACATGGATGGTCACGATGCCTCCTCTAATTATTTATAATGTTGTTTCATTTATGTGGAGTATTTGTAATGTAAATTTTAAATATGAATACAGACATTGAAAGGTCTTAGATGAGTTATTTAATGTTGGAATTAAATGTATAGATAGCTTCCATAAAGGTTTATACTTGATGGTCTTATTTATATGTATATATAATTATCTTATAAAATAGTTCTTGTTGTAAGTAATACCCTAAGGTATCTATTTAGTATATTTAAATCCTCTTAATCTTACTCTTATGATTAAATCTACTATAATATGAAACATGTCTCTAGTGACAAATGTAATATGTCAGTAGAGATATAAATAATAGGTGAACAATAAATAGCAGGTCTGGATTTTACCTAGTTTACAGTATTAATTTATGAATATTGAATGAATACTGAAACAAACTTTAGAGATGAAAACCTAGCTATTCACAGCCTATGAAAATATTTATCACCCTAGGAAGTATTGAAGAGAATACAAACCCTAGAAGAATTTAGGCAAAACATCAATTACATAGGGTTAGTAAATTCATTGGAAGCATTCATCTAACATATTCATTATGTAATATAGAAGATAGCATAGATAGTCTATGGTTAGATTTTAAGAAATGTAACCCTAGGACATCTGGACAGAACTAATCAATTCCAGGGTTAATAATATATATAAAATATTTTACATAAAGTAGCCATCATTTACCCTAGAAATGAACTTTGACATACTAAGAATTCATACCTGTAATTTATCTTCCTGAAGCTCCTTTAATGGCTAAACCTGCACACATTTTAAATAACCAACATTATCAATTTAAAATATATACAACCTCTTATTTTGATGACCAAATCACTTGGGAACACAATGTCCCTCCCAACCATGACCCGAAACCATTCCTGGTTCTAATCCGGATCCCCCCGAGATGGACTCCAACATGCAAGTAGCTTAGAGCTCCTAAGGTAGGGTTTCCTAACTGGTATTAAGTTCTGAATCAATCCTCTTTTCCTTGGAGGAAAAGTTCTCCAAGAAAACACTTGAGAGCAAAAACAGGAAGAATAATAATTCTCTTAGATAAAATTGAGAACCCCAAGCCTTTGCTTGGCTTGAGTCTTTATAGACAGACCTTTTATTCAAAGGGGTAGTTAAATCAAGAAATCCTTGATTCCTTGATTTAACCCTTTTTAATTTACTGGGGTGATTTTCAATTCTTAACCTGGGAACTTTTAACTAGTTCCTAGATAGTCTTTCATAGATATTTCACTATTTATGAATCCTTTAATAATAAATAATAATTGGTGTAGCTTCTCTTCTTTCTTTATTCAATTATATAATTAATCATAATTAATTCTTTATACATACAATGTACAAAATACATAGTATTAAAATACTTGTTAACATTTGTCCTCGGGCATCATGTATCATGATCCCTAGACTTCACGTCACTTCTTTATGAAGGTCAAGTAGATAGATGGCTTAGGTATACTAGGCTAGGAAACTCTAAACATCCTTGCATGTTGGATTTCCCTCGTACAACATTGTATTTCTTCAGTACTTGATGAGAATACAAAAATTTGAAATTTCATTTAATCACTTAAAAGTAAGTATGATGAGATCAATATTATTCTCAAGCCGTTTTCAATTGAAGGTGATTTTAATCTTTTCAGTAACCCCTAGCACTTACCGGAGCCCATACTCAATGCTTATAACATGGATTTACAAACATAGTGCAATTCCAGAGCTCTCGCTCAACACTAAATGCTAGGACGTACTTGTATCATACACCTAGGGATACAATGGCCAAGGATCCGATGCTCCAGAGCTTATCCTCAACATGAACATGGAATGCTCCAGAGCTTATGCCCAACATTTCCAATTATATTCTCTTGTGTTCTAGAGATTTATTCTCAACACAAATGTAAGTATTCATGTGCTCCAGAGCCTCTCGCTCAACACAAAAATCTCATCGATCATGTGCTTCAGGGTCGACGCTCAGCACAAAGCATTTCATCAATCATGTGCTTCAGGGTCCACGCCCAAAAACACCAAGATATACATACATATATATCATCAACAATTGGCTTACACCCAATATACAAAGCAAATCATCATGTTCATATGCAGTGGCATTTTTGACCTAATATAAAAATAAAACATCAATATAATCATCATGATCAATAGGCTCATGCCTATAAATGGTATTTCCAAAATTTAGGATATTACAAAAGCAAGGTGGTGGAGAGATTTAAAACACACCAAGAAAAATGAGCTAAGAGAATTACGTTGGGATAACTTTCAAAAAATATTCCAAGAGAAATATATGTCAAAAAGGTTCTTCGATAGAAAGGTGAAAGAGTTTCATGAACTATGTATTGGATCCATGACTATGGACGCTTTGATTAATATATTTCTAGATTTGTTACATTATGTACCATATATTACGGATGAAAAGGTAAATATCTAGTGCAATGTCCCCAAAAATCAATTTTTTTTTTTTTTTCATAGGCTAGTAAAAACTACCTAGAGGGAAAATTATTCACTTACGGAAATCTTATCATACACTTTATGTGCCTATGTTTAGTAGTAAGATTCTTTTACATTCTATCGTTTACATTTCAATCATTATTTTTAGTGTATTTTACTTATGATGTTGTACTGTTGTTTACTACTTAGTATTATGTTTAAGGCTTATGTCGCTTGAAAGCTGTTATTCAGTTTTTTTTATGGTTGTGGGTTGGACCCAATTTTGCAGCTATCTGAGAATTTCTTAGATTTGTCTCAGTTTTCGTTCAGGTTCTCCTGCCTGAGCTGTCCATGCTCATAACATAGCCTAGATTTGTGCAACGTGGTATCCAAAGTCTTAGGCATGTCAAATTCAATCCTGTCCCGGGAACTAGGAGGAAGACATGCTAGGAACTGCTGGATATTTAACTTTTCTTCCTTGATGTAGGGTACACAATGCAAAAAATTCAGAAATATGTTATAAACGCATCCATAGTCATGGATCCCATGTGTAGTTTGTGAAACTCTTTCACTTTTCGGTCAAAGAACCTTTCCGACATATATTTCTCTTGGAAATGTTTTCAAAAAGTACCCCAATGTATTTCCCACATCTCATCCTTCTTGGTGTGTTTTAAATCTCTCCACCATCTTGCTTCTTTTCCATTCAAGTTATAGATGGCAAGCTAAGACTTCATCTCACTTGAATAGCTATGAACCTGAAAGTACTTACTCATGCCCACCATCCACTCTTCATCCTTTTCCCCCGTGTTTACTTCACCTTCATAGGTCAGGGAGCTTATTTTTTGAAACTCCCCCTGAAGACGATCATTACTCTTTTTAATCTTTCTCTATGGAGAAAGTGAGCCACCACTAGAAGGACTATGATGATCTTCTTTAGTTGCTTCAGGGGTACATTATTTTTCCTCTTTTCTTGGGCTGCTGGCCCATTAGAGGGATTTTCAATTTAAAATGGGCATTTAAAAAATAATACAAATTCCATGTCATCATGTATTACCCAATCAAAATGATTTAAAATTAAAAAAGGGAGCACCTCTTAAACAAATTTTTAATATAAATTTGGGGATAGATATCATAAAAAAAAATACTTTTTTTGTTCGTATTTTCATCATATCTCCGTGTGTGTTTCCTCAAATTTCGATTAGGAGAGCTCGTTGGATGCAGAATTTAATTCTGCATCCAACGAGTACCCAATTGGCATACTTTTGATGGGCCCATCTATACCAAAGACAAGAAATACCTGAAAAAACATGATGATGGCATCATCATCACATTGTTTTTAGGTATTTCTTGTTTTTGTGGTAGTGGGTCTGTCAAAAGTATGCCGAGTGCGTACGCGTTGGATGTAAAATTTAATTCCGCATCCAATGAGCTCTCTCAATCTAAATTTGCGTGAAAACATAGGGAGATATGTCAAAAATATGAACAAAAAAGTAGTATTTTCTTTTCTTCCTCCAAAATTAATAAATATTGTTTTATTAGTTTATCTATTATTTTATTAATTTTTTTAGGAGGCCCATTTTGAGTTGAAATTTCCTCTAATGCATTTTGGGTAAGGTTCTCTTTCGTTACTTGTTTGTGGAGGGATTAGGATTACCTTGCGGCCTTCCTCCTGTCATATTTCTCAGTAGGGATTGATTTATAGCTTGTTGTTCCTTGCTTTCATTCAAACTGTCTTCTCTGAAACTTTTCAATTCAGCTTGAAGACTATGTAAAGTTTTCAAAACATAAGTGTTTAACACTACCACTAGATTCGCGTCTGGAGTGGGGGTGGTCATATTTATTTGACGACTGTTTTCTTCATCGGTATTTATGAACTGATTAGTGTTGTAAAATTTCCTGTCAACAAAAAAAAAATTAAAGGAAAGAAAAATTTATGTTAGTAACATATTTAATTAACATACTTTATTTGCTATGCGTGAATGCTTGGTGCGCCCATAGGTCTCTTAGTATCAAAACTGGGCTCTGATACCACTTGTAATGTCCCAAAAAAATGAAAAACAAATTCATAGGCTAGTAAAAACTACCTAGATGAAACATTATTCACTTACAGAACTCTTATCGTACACTTTCTGTACCTCTGTTTAGTCGTAAGCTGTTCCTACATTCTGTCATTTACATTTCAGTCATTATCTTTAGTGGATTTTACTTATGATGTTGTACTGCTCTTTACTAGTTAGTATTATGTTTAATACACTTATGTTTCTTATGTGTCGTTACTGGATTTATGTGCTTTTGTCCTTTCTGCATTGTTGCACTTTTTAATTATGGAGTCCTAACTTAACCTTGTTTGTGGAAACAAAGTTGGAAGAGTGGTGGGACTTGTTCTCCCATGACGGTTTGAAAGGTATTTATTATTACTTTGTTACACAAGCTTACTTAGTTCTTTGAACTAAGGAACCTATCCCATTTACATGAAGTTCATGCTTGTGATGGAAACTTGTTCAAAGCATATGGAAAGTTGTGACCTTAAAGATCATACAATTGGTTTACTTTGGTTCTTTTATTGACTATGAATTATAACACGTATAGTTACTATTCTTGTCAGTTTAACTATTACTGCTAAAGCTCTTGTTCAGTACTTATACTTACTTTGGGTCTTTTAACTCTTTATTTCATTATTTTTGGCATTAATTACAGCTTATGTTTTAATCTAATTTAATAATTATTAACACTTCTTATGTTTTCTATTTTGCAAGTTAAGTACGTGGCCTTTAAAACCAAGCCATTGATTTATAAGGGTTAAAGTAATTAACATGACATATTCCATATGCCATGTTCACTAAGCAAAGGCTTAGGGCTTAATTGTATTGTATTAATGTTGTTTCTTAAAGCCTAGGGTTTATATGTTAATAGGTTTTAAACTTATGGTACATACCTTATATTAAATTACATAAGTCTTATAGTTGAATTAAGGCCAACACAATCCATACATGGACTATATGCTTTAAGCCTTATTAATGTAATACATTAATCCTTGATTGTAACCTAAGTGTTGTATCGTTTATATGGTGATAGGAACTAGGGTGGTGAAACTATAACATATGGTTATACCATATGTCAACAGGGTTTATGCTATGTGTTTGGAGGTCACGAATGCAATGACATTTAAAATATGGAGAGTGGGTTTAGTGTTATGTTAATGGCCACTAGCTGGTGCATTTAATGTCCCTGGAAAAGTGTGACATCCTTCCCTTAGGCTTGGCTCATGATGGTTGTGCATTATGTTTGTCATTTGGGGTTTTTTCATTTTGGCTCTACGCAGGGGGAAGGCCATGGAGGCAACCTGTAGACCGTGAGGTATGCTTCATTGGGTTTACACACCTGCACGATGTTTGTTTATTGTTTGTTAATGTGTCCATACTTCTCATCCCCAGTTTCTCTTGTGTTTGCAAGTGCTGAAAAGGAATGAAGAGCAGCGTGGATTTAACTCTATTGGCTCCAAGTGTTTGTAATCGTGGCCATGGTAAGCATCTGAGCAAGTCTCTACTTGCTACCTCTCGGCCCTCTTGGGGAGATTGCACATAGTTTTGTTGCTTGGTTGGGGTTTTATGGTTTGGTTTTCGATGTGGGATTTTTAAGATTAACCTTTAGGCATATGATTACATACTTGGATTTTAACAATGTCTTAATGGCTTCGGCCGTGGAGTGAAATCATACTCCCTTTGGTTCTGTGTATAAATTTTGGATTTGTAAAATTACTTTGGTTGTTAGCAGTGAATAGAGGAATGTTTGGGATTCTAGCACACTTGGTCTTTGTTTATGCAAATCGTGTTTTAGTTGGGGCCTTTTAGCCATGGGCTGCACCATTGCTTGCAATGGTGCGTTAGACCATTGGCATGCATGTGTAAACTTGTTTATAATATTTAATATGACGACGGTGTATTTTACTTGGTAAGCTATGTGTAAATGGATGCATATTATTTTTATTATTTTATTTACCATGGTTCTTATCTTATGATGTGCATAGCACGATTTCGCTGCGTTATTCTATTTTTATGGTGTATTTATGTGGGCATTCATTGGTTTGAAGGTTCTGTGTATAATGACATTACTTATATTGTATTGTAAACATAAGGAAAACGTGGGTATGGGCCATGTTGTGAATGGCATGAGCCTTTCCTACAGTGTTGCGATAGTATGGTGTAGGGTTAATTTGGTAGGGCTGTGTATTAAATTAAAACTTAGCCGAGGATGTGATTGGATTAGGGTCTTAGGACCTCGACGTTAACATTTTCATTTGTTATTTATATTGTATTGGATGTATTTTATAAACCACAACCCGCATACGATTTGATGTATAGCATGCACTGTGTAAGAATGGTTATAGGATTTGGTTGTTGTTTTGTACATAAAATACTTATGGGTTGTTATTAAGGCCTTGCCTTGGGTCTGGACATCCATGGGAATCGATGTCGCAACCTCTATTGGAAAGCAGGGTTTTAATGTAACAAGTTGTATTTTATAAAATTAAAGAAGCTGGGCTTGCATGTTCCTATTTAAAATACATGGGTTTATAGTATGATTTTGATGTTATTTTAATACGATATGATTACTATATTATATTTATTATTTTAATTTGGTTATGGTAATATTTGATGATTTATGTAATTTTGTTTATGGTTATGTATAGATGGAAAATGGATAGAATTGTGGATTCTTGTATATGAAGTATGAACAAAGATTTGTAAAGGACCACATGGATGGTCACAATGCTTCCTTCATCTATTTAGTTCTGATAATGATAATTTAAATGCAAATTTTTGATACTAGTATATTCTTATTATGGAAGACCTTGAAAGATCTTAGATGAGTTATTTATTTTTGGAATTAAATGCATAGATAGCTTTCAGAAATATGTATACCCGATGACCTTATCTGTATATGTATTTATCTATAAAGTAGTTATGTTTGTAAGTAATACCCTAAGGTATATAATTAGTATATGTATTCCTTTAATCTTGCCCCTATGATTAAACCTACTACAATCTGAACATGTCTCTACTGACAAATGTAATATGTTAGTAGAGTTATAAAGAAAAGGTGAGGAATAAATAACAGGTCTGTATTTACCTAGTTTACACTAATAATTTCTGAATATTGAACGAATACATAAACAAACTTAGAGATGCAATCCTAGCTATATACATCCTATGATAACATTTACAACCCAAGGGATTATTGAAGAAAATACAAACCCTAGCAGAGTCTAGCCAAAAAAATTAAATACATAGGGTTAGTAGATACATTGAAAACATTCATCTAACATATCCATCATTTAATCTAGAAGATAGCATAAACAGTCTAGGGTTAGATTTTAAGAAATGTAACCCTAAGAGATATGGACATAACCATAATTTCCAGGGTTAAAAATATAAAAAGAACATTTATATAAAGCAGCCAGCACTTACCCTAGAAATGAACTTGACATACTAAGAGCTCATACCTGTAATTTTTCTTCTTGAAGCTCCTTTAATGGCTGAAACTACACACTTTTTAAATAACCAGTGTTAACAATTTAAGACATATATGACCTTTGATTTTGATGACCAAATCACTTGGGAACTACCACATTCCTCCCAACCATGACCTAGAACCATTCCTAGTTTTAATCTGAATCCCCCCGAGCTGGACTCCAACATGCCAGTAGCTTAGAGCTCCTAAGGTAGGGTTTCCTAACTGGTAATCAGTTATGAATCAATCCTTTTTTCCTTACAGGAGAAAGTTCTCTAGGAAAACACCTGAGAGGAAAAGCAAGCACAATAATAATTGTCCAAAGATAAAATCAAAACCCCCAAGCCTTTTCTTGGCTTGAGTCTTTATAGATAGACTTTTCAGTCAAAGGGACAGTTTTTGATTTCTTGATTTAACCCTTTTTAATTACTCAGGTAATTTTCAATACTTAACCTTAGGAACTTTTAACTAGTTCCTTGTTTAAATTTCATAGGTATTATACTATTTATTAATCCTTTAATAATAAATAATAATTGATGGAGCTTCTCTTCTTTCTTTTATTTAAATATATATTTAATCATAATTAATTCTTTATACATACTATGTGTAAAATACATATTAATATAACACTAGTTAACAATGTATTTGGGCGTCATGTACCATGATCCCTAGACTTAATGACGCTTCTTCATTAAGGTCAAGTAGATAGGTGGCTTAGGTATACTAGGCTAGGTAAATCTAAACATCCTTGCATGTTGGATTTCCCTCGTATAACGTGGTATCTATTCAGTACTTTGATGAAAATACAGAAATTCAAAATTTCATTTAATCACTTATAAATAAGTATGATGGGATCAATATTTTTCTCTTGAGTCGTTTTCACTCGAAAGCTATTAAATTATTTGTAGTAACCCCTAGTGCTTACCAGAGCCCATACTCAATGCCTATAGCAGGTAGTTATAAAAATAGTGGAATTCCATAGTTTTTTCTCAACACTAAATGCTAGGATGTATTTGTATGATACACCCAAGGATACAATGGTGAAGGATCCGATGCTCCAGAGCTTATGCTTAACATCAACATGGAAGGATTCCAGGGCTTATTCCCAACACGCCCAATTATCTTTTCATGTGTTCCAGAGCTTCTTGCTCAACACAAAGGTAAGTACTCATGTGCTCCAAAGCTTCTTGCTCAACACAATTCATCAATCATTCAAGTGTTCCAGTGCTCCTCACTCAACACAAAACATCTCGTCAATCATGTGCTTTAGGGTCCACACCCAACACAAACAAGCATATACATATATCATCAATAATTGGCTTATGCCCAATATATAAAACAAATCATCATGTTGATATGCAGTGGGGTGTTTGACCCAATATAAAATAAAACATCAAGATAATCATCATAATCAATAGGCACATGCCTATAAGTGTTAGGTCCAAAATTTGGGATATTACATCTAGCATTTTTTAGGATGTCTTCCTCCTAATTTTTAGGAAAGGATTGAGTTCGACATGCCAAAAAATTTGGATACCATCCCGCACAAAGCTAGGCTCTATTATGAGCATGGAGAACTAAGGAAATAGAACATGAATGAAAACAGAGACAAGTCTAAGAACTTTTCTGATAACTGCAACTTGGGTTCAACCCACAGCCATACAGAAAGTAGAATAACATCTTTCTAGCAAACAAGAGCTTCAATAAATTTGGTACAAATACTTATGTACCAGCTCCTAATGTTAACAAGACACTATCAAGTGGAGCCAATTATACCACGATACAAACCAAGTACTGGAAATGCAATGGGCCTCAATATGACCAATATTGTAAGAACAAGACTAGTGGGGTGTTGCACAACTTACAATAAGAGCCAACTGTCGAGGACATAGCTGGAACACCGTGGATTTATGCAGCATTGGATGGAGGACATGAAGATTATCAAGCTACAATGGTTGATATAGAAGGTAAGATCTTGAACACTTCTATTTCAATACTTATTGATCTCGATGCTTGCCTGAGCTATGTTTCTCCTAAAATTATTGATGAATGCAAACCACGGGGTCTTCACTTAGTGAAACCATGCCATATCATGTTCGTTCATGGCATATGAAACAATACCCCTATTTTCAAAAAATATTGGAAAATACCTCCCAAAATCATTTTTTTTAACCCCCTCCCAATATGCTTTGCCAATTTTAAAAAACCCTTATTTTCCCTATATATTGCATGTATCCATTTTTTCATTTACATTTTTTATACCCCTTTATATTTCTACCTAAGGAAAAAAAAACTAAACACAAGAAAGGGCCAGATTACTGGAGACACACCTTGATGTTTGTATAGATTGTGAAATTACTACAATAAAGCGAATGTTTTTGGGAACATATATAAGACGACAACAAAAACATATAGAAAATAATCATGTATGTCTCAATATTCTAGGAGTAACAAGAGGTTTAGCTCTTTCGGCTGAACAATCTGTCAAAGGCATGTTGCCAATGAGGAGGGCCTAGGTCACAGGTCCAAATCCAATCTAATCCCTCAGGTTACCAGCCACATAGTTGACAACATATTCCATTCAGATATTCTGGGGAAGAGAGTGGAATCCTATGAAGTGTTCTTTAAAAAACATAAATTTGGCAAAGAAAAATCTAAAGGTTTTTTGAGTTAAGGTGTTTGATTTGAATGTTCATAGAACAATTGTTAAACACAAAGCCAATTCCTGATATTTGTTCCATCAATATTAAATTTTAATGATGTATAACTGAAACCCTGAACTTAGTTCTTGATGTGAAAGGATTCTGCTTACCACATTTTTTCATGTCAAGCATGATTGCATCACTCATTTTGGCTCCTCAATATCGAAGTGTTATTGTCCTGCACTCCAATCATTATCATACTCTAGCTTCTAAAACTACACAATGTTTAGATTCAAAGTCAATAAATTATCACTATCATGTCAAGGCAACGGTTGGTGCTAATCTACCATGATGGCTAATAAGAAAAATTGAGCAAGTAAAATGAACACTTCCCAACTTGATGGTCTACATTAAGGGATCAGGCAAACCCAATCATCTACATTTTTTTTTCTTTCAGAGGAAAAAATACCAGCCTTTGTTATTCATAGAATCAAAAGACATCGTTTACATAATTCTGACTTAACAGCAGAATACACATATTAAACAATTAGCAATATGCTATGATCATGCCAACCATAGCTAGCCTAAAACTGAGAAACAAAGAAAGTCTGATCATTGCAGACTTTTGTCATCATCCCTGATAAATCAGGTCAGAAAATAGAGTGAACCGGAGGTGATCTCAAGCAAATATTCCTAAGCAGAGCTAGCTGACAGAAAGTCTCAATCGTGACAAAAAGAGAAAATACAATCAATGCTGATATATCAGGGCAAATAGCATCTAAAAGAGCACAAAAAGATCCTGTGCTATTACCAAACCATCCAATGTTTCAGTGAATTTTCCATATCCCATATCCAAATTCAGAGCTGATTTAGAGAGACCGTCTGCCAGTGAGTTGTGCTCTTGGTATATGTGCTTGAAAATCACCGAAGGGACATGATGAAGCATATCTCTAATATCTTCGCACCAGTGCCTCAAAATAGGAATATCAAGGGCAGAAAGTTTGTTGATCCATGAGATAACAACCAAAGAGTCACCAAGTATCAAGTGAATGGGAAATCCCATAATTAAGTTGACTCTTAGAGCAGCCCATAGAGCTAATAACTTAGCTCTGGTATCCGTACTGCAACCACAGCCCACAGAGAAACTATAAAAATGGTTATCATTCAGATAAATCACAAAACCTGCACCTCCCACATTATTTGCAACAGCCCCATCATCTACATTACCATACTATGGCTTCCTTGAATACAAGATGTCTACATTCAAAGTCAAGAACTTACACTTGATATATCTATATGCAGCGGTTGGTGCTCATCTACAATGACCCCGAAGAAAAGATGAATAACTATAATGAAAATCCCTTTACATCTTCCATGTGCCTTCTACCAAGAAAGATTGTGGCTGCATAGTCTCCTTTTTAAACCCTTATCATATGAAAATACCCAACCAATTATAGAGGGGGAATTTTTCCTAGCATGGCAGGATGCTCTACAAATGGTGCAAAGCACAAATTAAGACAATGGGAACACAGCCAATGAAGCTCATTTTCTTAAAAATTCTAAACAAAGTGATTGAAAACAAACAACAAGGTTTCGCACATCAAGTTATCACAAATTAAAGTGCTTGAATCTAACATGCTGCCATGCAAGCTATAACTTTGTATCTAATCAAAATCTTCCCCTAGTAGCATATGCCTCGTTCAGATAAAATGCTACAGCACATGATAAAGCCTTACAAAAGTAATATCTACTCCTAAATGCCTTGGAGGCTAGTATTCATACAATTCAATAACTTGTTAATTGTAGGTTAAACAAATAAAATGACAAAGAAGAAGAGTAAAGCAAAGCAAGCCCTGCTCTATTATACCCAAAATTGCCAGTTTAACTCAACCCAAATCCAAAACTAGGTCAAATCTAACCAAAACAAGGAAGCATTGGCTTGCTACATCAGAATTAAGTCAAAACTTGTGAAACTTGACAATCTATGCAAACATGACAAGCTATAACGAGGTCCACTCACCCACATGCCTATGTAAACCAAGAAATCTCCAATCTTACCCATTTTTTGCACATCTTGCAGCAAATTTTTAGACCTTCATGTAGCATCAATGGAATAGATTTTGTGTTCATCTTATAAGCATATTATCTGTAGGGTTAGGGAATAGAAATTGTACTCATTTTCTAACCAATATTCAATTATATGGCCACAGATTTCCACCAGCTATTTTTCATAATACAATTTTCTATATATTGTGCTCAGTTTCTACGCAAATTTTTGATACCTTGGGCACATATTTTCACCAATATTGCAGATACATTTTTTATAATGCAATTATGTTCTACCATGCACCTATATAGTGCTCATTTTCTGAGTAAACTTTCCGGCACCACTGAACTAGGAAAGAGACAAAGATCAATAAAGTCCATGATGAAAGCAGTCACACTAGAGGAAGTTGAACCTAAAATACTTGTCTGAGTATGGGCATGCACATTATAGCAATAGCTTCAGAGTCCATTAGAGTGTCAAGTCAAGTTGTGCCATGGACACAATGCACATGGTAGGGGTAACTTTAGAGTCCATTAGTGTGACAAGTTCATCTGTGCAAATTACTTAGGTGCAAGTGCAACAAGAATTCAAGTGCATCTAATGGCGTGGCATACTACAGTGGGGTGGATAGACTACTCAGCTTATGGTTTCAAGTGGAAGTTCAATGATCATACCAGATCATCATACAAATAGACCAGATGTGAAACACTTTGTATTTCCTCAAACTATATTGTTTATACCTAGATTTAAAATTGCAATGGGCTTCATCAGTTCATCGTGTTAGTCATAGTCGGTTGATAGACGGATAGCTATGTTGCAAAGCTTCATAATGTTTGTATCATTATTGCATAAACTTCTTAGTTAAATGAAATTCCAGTACTATATTTTTGCCCAAATATTTGTGTCAATCATGTGTGCTCCTATATGTAATTATTTCTGATTATCTGATTTAGCTTCATAAATTGTCTTGCCTAATTAGTTCATTGTGCCTGATTACCCTGTGGTAAGCATACCATTTCCATATGTTACAATTTATGTCAAGGTTGGTCTTTGTAATGGCACATGTTGCTTCCTAGTTTTATATTGGACAAGCATCTCACTCTCATTTGGTTCAGAGTCAAGATTTTGCACAGCAATGTCATCCTTCTTGTCCTTGCGTTTTCACATATTCGTACATCATTGATGCGTTTTGCAAGCAAGGTAATGTGGAAGCTGCTGGGGCGCTACAGGGCTAGATGGTGAAGAAGGGTCTGGCATTTAATGTTGTGACCTGAGGCTTTGGCATTCTGGGAAGAACTGCAAAGACGTGGTGTTATGCCCAACATTTATAATTACAATTCAGTTATCAATTCTTTTTGTAAGAAAGGTAGGATATCGGTTGCAAGCAACCTCCTTAAAGATGCCTTGGACAAAGGTTTAATTCCATATGTGATTACCTACAGGGCTTTGATTAAGGAACATTCTGAGGCAGGAAATATACAGGAGGCCTCTGAACTTCTTGATAACATGATAGGTTGTGGAATTGTGCCAGATGACTCTCTCTATAACACTATCATTGACAGACTTTGCAATCAATGGAAATTTGATACTGGTATGAAACTCTACAATGAAATAGAAAGGAAAGGCATGCTCCCAAGTATTAGCAGTTACATGTCACTTATCAGAGTACTCTTAAAAAATTGCAGAAAGGAGGAGTTTAATGAGATTCTGAGCAGCACCTATGTAAAAGAATTGGCTTCTGATGTCAGAACTTGCAATATCCTGACTGATTGTTTAAGCATGGAGGATGCAGATTTTTTCATGAATTTGTATGATAGAATGGAGGTGAAAAGTGTTGCACCTAATGCTTCTACATACAATGCTATCATTGGTGGACTTTGCAAAGTAGGAAAGGTAGATATGGCATTGAAGATGCATTTGAGAATGCAGAAAATGGGTTTTCTTCCTGTTATTGAAAGCTTTAGCACCCTTATGAATGGTCTTTGCAAGAAGGGCAGTTTGGAAGAGGCTAATAATATTTTTAAACTAATGCTAGAGAAAGGTTTAGTTCCTAATGTTCAGATTTACAGTAAGATGATAATTTCAAACTGTGAAAGGGGATGCATAAAGGGAGCCTTAGAACTGCATTATGAAATGCAAGATAAGGGGTTATTACCAGCGCTGGAAACTTATCACTCGCTTATTTATAGACTTTTCAAATAAAGGGACACAGATGGAGCTCTAACGATTTACAATGAAATGGAGGCCAAATCTATGTTCCCATCCCTTCATCCCCACACCACCCCATCCTAGAAACTCAATGCAACATAGGTTAAAAGGCAGAAGTAAGAAAGCTACTTCAAAATGGTAGTGTAAGGACTCTACATTACATATAATACATGTTCAGGGTCATGGGTTGTGCCTTGCAAATATGATATATCTATTGATGGAATGTCAATTACTTGAAAAGTAAGGGTATATATTTTTCTCAATCAGAACGAAAATATAATGTTACATATTCTTTACCATCAATGCATGCAATCACTAGTTGTGATTTGACCAAATCCTTTGCATCCATGCCAAGTGGCAGCTTGAGAGCCTTGTAATGTGCAATGTGAGGGAACTTTTCAATTACCTGAATAGTAATCAAAAGTTCTAATTAAGCATGTTGAGACATCATGCAATTAATGGTTGTAAACACACTAAATAAAATACTTCGAACATAATACAAAACAAGATAATACATCACAGTGAATAAACAAGTGTAAGGGGGTTCACCTTTGTAGGGATTCTTCCTTGCTACTCTTCTATTTGAATTATGAAATCTTCCCCTATAAATACGGGAATGGTACTTTATCAGAAAGCTGGAAAAAGTGAATAAAAATAGATCTATACCTGTATCAACAAAGGGCCTTGAGGCTTCCATCCTCCTTTCACCACCTTTAAGATTGGAATATGGACATTGAGGCAATATCAAGAAGTCACGAAACCTTCCCCACATGAGCAATAGATTCTATTGACTCACTATCATCTTAGACGTCAGAGCTTTTTAACTCAATTGTTAAAAAAATGATGCTCTTGGAGAAAGTACAGTATTTTTAAACAACTTACATTCTAGCAATTATGCCATGAGTAAAATTCATATATTGTTGTCATGAAAGGGGGTTCGATTACAATGTTCCCCTTTTACTAAGGTTTCCTCAAGGGAGGGATCAAGTTGAGCATCCTACACCCCTTCCCAATAAAGGAGCTTCTCCATAATCTTTTGAGATTGAGTGTTGTGTTATGTAGCAATCCAATGATCTCTTTGACTAAAACTTATAGGGAGGCAACTATGATGTCCATCCATGGGGCCTTGATTTCAAACAAGTAGTCCCGAGCATGAAAAAGGGCTGCTAGAGTGTTATAACAATGCAATCAATGCCTCACAATAAGTCTTTTGAGACAATCCACCAACAAGTGTATTGTCAGGTCCACTTAAAAATGGTTAATTAGAGTGGTATGATGGCAATCAAAGCTACACAAAGAATATTTTGAGATAGGTCTCTTGCAAGGGTATTGTCATGACCCAAAACTCTTTAGTCCTATAGGAATATTTCTCCTAGTTGAGCAATATTGCACTAATGGAACTCCCAAATTATTGATAGTTTATTTTAAGTAAGAATCTTGTGGCATGTGTTGCAAAGGCTAGGGTTTGCAAAGTCTAAGGACAAGAGTGTCAAGTGTTATAGCTCTCTAATATATGTGCAGGTTTCCACTATAATACTTTACCCAATCCCTTGAGGTACTCATTAAGAAGGCTAGTCTATACCCTTAACCATACAACCCAATTCCCAAGTAATAGAGAGTGATCTCCCCAATGTTAATCTCACTGTACTATAGAAAAATATCGTCGAAAGGTAGGTTGGCCTTGCACATGGTTTAGGAACCAACCAACTGCAGATTTGTTTGTCAAATAAAAGATCTTCATGTTATTTAAAGATGTCAAAACACATATCTAGCCTTTAAAAGTTCTAAAATCAAACACATGTTGGCGAAGGAAAGAGCTCTAATATCACTTGTAATGTACGTAATCAACAGAAATCACAGAGCACGATCATTCAAAGAAATTAAATGCAGAAAAGCAAATACAAGAGCAAAAAGGATTAAACCTACAAAATATATCCCTTATATTAAATCTCTCCAAAATAGTGAACCTTCTATATAAGCTTATTCAAGGGGAAAACCTCCTATGAGAGCTCGAATTACAATGCCCATGAAACCTGTGAATATCCCTACTACAAACAAGGGTTGTGATAGGAAACATTCAATCTTTCTTGATATTGCTACAGCTAATAGGATAATGTCTGATCCAATGAAGCCAGAGCTATAATTTTTTATCGAGGGCAGAAGCTATAACAAAATGAGTTTACAAATCAAGGTATAGGATAACACTGAAAGCAACTTGAGAATGGAACACATGGAATACATTAACTCGAAGAGGATTCCTTGAAGCATTGTACATTACCTCATCTTGGTACAATATTACGAATTGTCGAAAATAGATTCGATGATCAAGAGAACAATTGAATTAACATAAACCTTAGAAACCTTATGAATTGTCCATAATTCTCTTGTCCAACACAAGATAATTAAGAAATTCAGTATTAGATTTACAGAAAGAAAAATACAGGTCGTAGAGGAAGTTGAAATATTGGGACTGGAGTAATGGCATTGGATAATCATGGAGAAAGTTGAAATATTGGGACTCAAGGGCAATGGCATTGGAAAATCCAAGGCTTAGGTGATAGCATGACAAACCAATACAGATGGATGTGGATGTAAATGTCATTGTTTAAATGCAAATGGCATTGATCACATTCGCAAATCTATTTTTAATTTATTACTATGGTAGTATAGTGACAATTGAGGTCTATTTCTAGCCACCTAAGAGCGGCCATTTAACTTTTTATGAATCACAAGTAAAAAGTTCAGTGCATCCCATTAAATAATAGGTTCATAAATTGGAGTAAATTGAGATATTATAACACCGTTGAGAAAAATTCCTCTAAAGGTGGTTGCACTAGTTACTAAAAAATTTATTTGTGCTTTTGGCCTGCCATTAGGAGGCCATCAAGCTGTCTCGCATACTTTAATTACAATTGGATTGATTGACATATATTAGAACATGCTCTCCAAAATGTAGTTACTTGATGTGCACTATTTTGTCTTGTTCAGTATTCCATACTCAATGACCGGAGATTTACCAAAACAATTAATATCATTGAGCATAACAATCTAGACATTGCAACTTGAAGCACCCACTTCAACTGTCATTCATTGAAGAACGGGAAGGCTGTAATGAACCAAATTGTAGATTAACAGGAATGTAGGTACACCACGTGCAAAAACATGAAGCAACTGGGATTGTTTAATGGATTGAAACAAGGAAATGTCACATCCACAAATGACTGTCGTTTGTGCAGTGAAGAACTTCCCTGTCTACATGTAATTTGCTTGAGCGTCCACTGCTAGATGTTAGTAGCAATTGGCTTCTAAAATCCTTAAATAGAAAAGAAAGATAGTATCGAAGTGATTTTTTCCTGCAACAACTTTGAAGAATAAAAGGGAACATAAAATCAAGCAGCAGGAGGAAAAATCCAAAGGAGAGAAGATCGATGGGGCAATCGAACAAAGATTTCTCATTAAAGAATGGACTTTTCTTGGAAAAATATCGATGTCCTCTGAAGATGGAACTCTAGAAATCAGATATGTTGAGAAAAAAGGAAACACCAAAGTCTATAAAGGATTTTCCTATGCCACAACAATATTTTTCATCCAAGACTGCTGACTTGGTCTTTGCATTTATGCCCCTTTGCTCACTAAAACAACTTCAATAACAAATTCAGCACCAAAATCTCGATTCCTTACTCTAGACTCAAGCTCTCATAACTTACTAAAACAACTTCAATAACAAATTCAGTACCAAAATCTTGATTCCTTCCTCTAGAATCAAGCTCTCATATAAATCATTTTAGTAAGTGCCCAAATCAAACATTTGTTATTAAGACTCGTTGAATTTATGGAATACTTCATAGATTATGAAAAAGACAAACTTACTTTAAGAAAACTTCAAGAAACAATTCTTACGTACTGACAATTATAAACCTGAACTATGGATGTGAAATATACATAACTGTCATACTTGGTTGGCCTTGTAAATCAATTTTATGGAAGAGACTGAAATCAAGGTTTTCGAAAGAGAATGAAATCAAATATCAGTCCAATTAAAAATATACTGCATGTGCATGCCCACAAATACAACACTTCTTTGTGGACAAAAGATTTACCTCATCACACAATGAAAGAAAGGATAACAATACTTGTTTAGTTCACGATGCAAGTGGGCATTCATCTCCTTTAAGCTCTTTACACTATTCCCAGTTACTGCATATGGAGCATTTGGCCTGCTACTTGGCTGGGAAGATTCTGCTGTGGTCTTGAGACTAGCAAGTTCCTGCTCTAGTCTTTCGATATCATCCTTATGTCGTTGAAAATTCATTTATGTTTTCCTATGCAATGCCTCCTCCCTTCGTCTCACAGAAGCTTCAGCTACATCCTTTGCTCTTCTTTCTTCCTCTGCTTGTGTAATTGCCACTTCTTTAGCTTTCTCTTCCTGCTTCCATTTTTCCTGTACATCACTCATTAAGCCACAAGTTACATTCTGTTCATACCAGTATATGCAACATATGTGCCATTGTTGTCAAATCGGCTGTGCTCAACAAGAAGAAAACACTAAACAGTTCAATGTGATATAATGCACTATTAATTTCACTGCAAATTTTTCAAATTCTTTAACAGAGTTTGGTGATATGCTGGACACACGAAACATAGTTTTCAACATTCTCACACCATGCTCTGGATGTGTTAAACCAAAAGATGAAAACATATTCAAGATGTTGGAATCGTCAACAAAAAGCTTGAGATTTGAAACATTTAGATGTGCTCTCACCTCCATTTCTTTTTGCAAATCCCGTATGAGAGACAATTCTTGTTGTAGTTGAGCAATCTTCTGCTTTTCTTCACAAATTTCATCCTAGATCCTGGACTCCTGTTTCTCCAAAGCCTAAACCCTCTTTAGACACTTTTTCTCCCTCTTTGCAATCTCTTGACATGTTGCAACATATTCTGCTGCACTCAATTTGGATGCTTCCATCTCTGCCCTCACCTCTGCATTCTTAGTTTCAAGCCTTCTTACAGCTGGATTGGCTCGATCAACATCTCCACTTGCTTTCTATAAATCATTCTCCATTTCAGAAATCCTTTTCATTGTGTTGTCTTCCCAAGCTTGTTTATCCTTTTTCAAGCACAAAGTCTCATCTCTGTCCATCCTCAATGTTTTCAACTCAGCGAAATCTTTTCTCAATTTTCTAGCTTCTTGCATAGCTTTCCAATGAGCCCATTCAATCCGCTCTTTAAGTTGCATTCCTAAATCTCTTATTTGATGCATAAGTTTCAGCATCATTTCATTCCGTTGATCAATGCCATCAGATTTCTCTGTAATACCCATGTGCTCCAAACTTCCTAGAATGGCTCCTACAATATCCTGACAATTTCCAGTCTCTCCTCTATATTGATTTTGTTCTACGTCCAAAGTAGAAGCTATCCCCAAAGACAGTTTTGTACCTACAGTGCCTGCACTAGTTGCATGAGCTGCATTTTCGGTGTGAATAAGGTCTCTTGTTAAAACCCGATTCTTCTCAGAGAAATTCCTTGATCCAGTTTGTATGTTTTGCACTCCACTTGTTGGAACCAAACATTCACTGTTGTTGTCAGTTGATCGCGAACATGAATCTGATTTGGATTTCCGATCAGAAAGAAACTGGGAAGAGAACAATGCAGCTGCATTCTTCTTCAACAGAGCTCGTTTCATAGAAGGAGAGAGACCAGAACTTGGGTTAAAGTGAGTCATGGTGGTGGAAGGTGCATGTGATGTCTCAGCATCAAAAGTGAAACCTTTTTGAGCTGAAGATGATGTATCAACAGCAGTTGTACCATCTTGTGCCAAATTCAAACCAGAGGTTTTCTTTGTTTCAGTACACATCCTACAAGGCTCTGAAGTTGCAGTTACAGGCACAAAACTGGAAGATGAACAAGACGGTCTGATTGGTTATGGCATATAAATCAATGTTGAAGGATATGATCCATTCCCATTGGCTTTACTCATCATTTTTTCATCACCAGGTGGTAATACAGGTATTTCTAATGTGCTTTCTCGACCAACATTAATATCACTCATAAAGAGGTACCACATAGCATCCCCTTTGCTCAATTGTGGTCGCACCTGGCGAAGCAAGCACACCAGTCCTGTCAACACATATTGTTCTAGTTATTTTAGCTCTCCAAAGGCAATATCAGATTCATCAAAGCAGTCACTGCAACCGCTATTCAAATAGGCCAATGAATTGTTAACAATGTTGGAAAGCACATCACTACTCCCATAGCAGTGACCATTTCGCAGCATACCCTTGAGAGCTTCCTCTGCAGTGTACCCAAGAGTTGTGATTTTACATACTGCTTCCTTGTAGGCATACTCGAGATTCTTTAATAAAAGGTCCTCTAATTGATCTTCTGTGCAATAATCCCAATCCACCTCTTCAGGTTGTTCCTCAGAATCCTTCTCCCTTTCTTTTGGTTTTTCTCCAGCAAACCCACCACCACTCTCTAGAAATATTATAGGTTTAGAAGCAACAGAAGAAGGTTCTACAACTACACCATTTCTTCTATCATCGCATAGGTTCTCTTCAATTTTAACAGGAATAGCAGGAGGAATTGAACGAAGCCTTCTCTTATTTCTTATAGATTTGTTTCTTGTTGTGCAACCCATTTTACACTACGCAAAAATGTTTGCTGGTATGTGTTCTGTCTTCTAAATGAATCGAGGGAGAAAAAAAAAATCAAACCCCAATTCTAGAAAACCCCAATTCAACACTTGTACAATAAAACTTCTTTGCAATATTTTCTGCTCAGTCATAAATCCTAATATCTCAACAATAAATACTTAACCACATAGTTTGATTCACAACTGTAGTCTTCAATATTCAATCAAACCATCAAAACCTGGCCAATGTAGAGGATACCCACAATAATCTATTAAAAAACTGGCAACGTTATCTACCTCATTACCAGTATGATTATGATTCAATTGAAAACAATCCCAAAACACTGGCAGATTGAAAAAAAAATGAAAAGATATCATTAGGAAAAGCAAGAAGATTATTGGCAGATTCAGCCACAGACTTACACAAGAAAGATAACAAAAAACTAGATTATATTCTGCAATACAATTCAATCAAAAATCATAATCATGTATCCCAAAACTACCTGTAAATCGAATCATTTGCCTGTATATTTGAGCTCAGTTGGTCGATCCTATTTCATCAATTCGAGTCTACGTATAAATATTGTCCCCAATTAGAAACCTTTGAGTGGATACAGAATGACCTGTGGTTGTGGTTCCTTCATAAACCTCCCCAACCCTTTCTTCTTTATCCACCTTGCACTTCTATATGCTATCAAAGAGCCCCAAATTGCTATGCTCCAGTCGATGAACCAGTTTAAGCTCTAGTACCAGAACTAGTTTTTGCACCAGTAATAGTAATAGCTTCCCTTCGCTCTGTTTTAATACCACCATTGGTAGCTTCAGTAGAAGATCTTAGATAATATAATACCATAGTCAGAGCAACCAAGCCAGAAAGCCCGCCATCAACTACATACTACCACACTGAGACACTAGCTATTACTACCTACCATAGATAGCCAGCACCACACGCATCACCAATATAGGTAGGTTTTGATTAGAAACACCGAAAACCCTATGCAGCATAAGCAAGGTGCACGCAGGCTTGGAGCTCTGGTGAAGGGCACGGGTAGAAAACCACAAGAAAACCTATGTAGCATACGCAGGGGTGTAGGCATGCTTGGAGGACTGGTGAAGGGCGCGGGCAGGATCGTGGAATAAAATATCCCTCAACATATTGGATATTTATATAGTTAAAAAAAAACCCTTTTTACCCCTAATATACCACCAATATATTAACTTTTAATTATCAAAATACTAAACCCACATCTCCATAGTTTGCAATCGACACATTATCATTTCCACCTTTTCCTAATTGCATAGTGTTAAAACCCCAACGTGAATGTTTGGACCATATCATGTATATTTCTCCAACCCAAAGTTTAATGCAGGGTATAATGTATTACATATATTGTATACATTAGGAACTAAGCCTTTAAACCTTGGCTTATATCCCTCCTTAGGCCTTAAGCTTAGAAACATGGCATATGAATTATGCCATGGTAAACATTGTTTACATAAACCAACAAATGTCTCTAACAAGGGTTTGTAAAACCTACGAAGAGAGATAACAAGTCATGTTAATATTTTAATAAAATAAATATGAAATACATCTAGGTTAAAATACGAATAATGGATCAGTAATGTTAACCCAAAAAATCCCTCACTTAGCTCTACATGGCCTACACCACCCAAGGACACCCATGCATGACCTTCATAACACCCCATTAGACCCCCACACCCTTAGAAAGGTTTAAAAATGAGTAAAAAGGCTTAAAAACCCCAAAAAGGAGCATAAATAACTCTCATAGGGGCTAAAGCCTCCAAAAAGCGGCTAAAACCCCTAAAAGGAGCCTAAAACCATAAAAGGAGCTAAAGTTTGGGTAGAAGGGGCTAAAATCCCAAAAAAAGGGCTAAAGTCATGACCAAGGGCTTAAAACCCTAAAAATCCCCAAAAAACCTATAAAAGGAGGGGTGGGAGTCACTCTCAAAAAAATCTTCTCTTGCATATTGTTATGCTTCCCATGGATGCCTTGAGACTCTTTGCCTGTCAAGCCACCCACATCCCCCTCTCTTCCACTCATATTTCCCATTGGGCCATAGCTCCTCCATTCCTGAGTGAGATAGACAGGTGCTTCCTCTAGCCAGGGCATGGTGGCCCATTGCACCAAAGAAGAGGTATACTTGTTTGTTTTGTTTCATTTCTTTGCTTTTGTTTAATCCATTGTTTGATTGCAGGTTTTTTATATTCTTCTTCCAGGTTTATTTCTAACATGTTTTGTAGGTTTATTACTATCTATTAGTTGTTTGTAGGTTCTCGAAGCTAATCCCTAACCCTATTTGTAGAGGGGCTCACTACCATTGCTTTATGTTTCTTTTATTCCTTTCTGTTCCATTTTTCTTTCATGCATTTTCAAGAAGGAACCTACCCTTCCATCCTATAGATGAAAGGGAGCCATTCCTACCCCTGTAGCAAGGAGAAATCCCTGCTACAGAACTGGTGACCATATGAGGTCGATCCCACAGGATCCCTGGTTCAGTTTTTTAAAATTTCAAGTTTATTTCCGTTTATGCCCTAGTTTTAAAATTTCTTGTCAGATCTACGTTAAATCTTGTTTAATTTCAGTTTTTGTTATTACTGAAGCCTTTGCAAGGAAAATATGAGTATGTCTGGCCATAGTACAAGTTACTGTCAACCGGATTGGACTCAAGATAAGAAAAATCACAAATCCAGAGCAGGTCGCACTTATCAGGCCTAAACAGGGGACCAGGTCACTCATTTAGGCCTCACAGGCAAGATCAGGTCGCCCTTTTACCCCCAAAAGGTGTGACTTCACTTAGAAGGATAGACCACTTCTGTTTGTGAAATCTGTACGACCCCCTCGCCTATTTCAGGAAAAATTTGGTGACCCCCTCGCCACATTTGGCCTGAAACATGCGGTCTGTCACTTAGAAGTTAATTTTTAAGTTATTAGGGACTGTTAGTGCAGCTTAGCCACCTCTGTCTAGCACAGTAGTTCCATTTCTATTTCTGTTTTAATTTACACCAATTCCATGTACAAACAAACTGTAAATTCCAAAAAAAAATAATGGCTTAATGAATGTAGCTTAACTAAAATTGACATAAAATTAACAGTCTGGCTTACCCTTCCTCCTCTACCTAGTCATCACCCTCTGGGGTATTCTAGGATAAAACGAAGGGCACAACTCATATAGTAATAGGCCTTTCACTGAATATTGTTCAAAACCGTTAAAAACAAATGACTTGGAAGGTAGAGGGGGTAGAGAAGGAGGTCTTCTCACGGCACTAAGCGTCCCCCCTATTGACCAACCTTGAATTCAGGAGGTGACCTATGGATCTATGGATGGGATTAGTCCAATTGTGTTGAGAGCCCAACACCTTTTCTTGGTTGAAGAAGAATAGAGGTGTAAGGTAGTCACCTAGTTAGGATATCACAAATCAGGGTAAAAAATGGTATATGTCTGCAACATTTCTGATTACTTACTACTTTTGTTTACAATGATATGAACTCTACCACAATATGATGAATTCATAAACCATGTGCAGCCACCTGATAACAGAAAAATAGTAAGACATATACACCATACCATGTAATCAACCCAACTCAGTTCATGATGCTGAGAGAGCCACTAAAATTGATTAATTTACACTAAGTTCAAAAATATGCAGTCTTTGAGGACATAAGTATTGGAGCAGGGTCCCGCAGCTACAGAAGAAGCTGCTAGTTTAGCGGAGAGATAAGTTTTGGCGGAAAGTATATAAGACAGAGCTACGACGCCATAGCACGTTTCCAGTTGTAGAGCAGAGCCGGAAACCATGACTTCTAAGATAGAGAAGTCAAGAAAGGCAACGGTACCTGAGCGGCCGAGAAGAGAGAGCTCACCCACTGCATTGAAGGCAGCAGCGGAAGACAGGAGGGCTCAATGACCCTCATAAAGGATAAGGAGCAACGAGGCTGAAGCATTGAAGATGAAGGACAGAAAAGTGAAGCGGTGCATAGTACCCATGATGAGTGCCGGGAAGCATGGAAGACTGCAGAGAGCTGTGGTGTGATGGAAAGCGGCTACCTCAAGTACCGATATGGCCAACTATCACTAGTTAGAGTTTGGGTTACTGTTGGGACAGGCCCACAGTGTTTTAATGGCAAGACCTTCGGGCTGCGTATAAAGGGATATATTTTGTATTGTAAAAGGTTGGCATTTTGGGCATTTTAGGCCATCCAGCTAGTCGGATAACATATAGTTATCCATTGAGTCTGTTAGCTCACAGTTGTCTTGTATTGTAATACAGTTGAGCTCTAGTTCTATTATTAGCGGTAGAAATCTTACTGTAACCAATAGTTGGCTTATAGATCATGCATGTAACGATCCACAGGGATCGACAGAGAGGGAAGAGTATATTGTAGGAGAGCAATATAGAGAAGATAAGAGATCTAAGAGAGAAGATCTTGAGCTGCATATGCGGTGCAGCAGAACTGTGTTTTACCTTCCCCTGAGCTATAAGAAAAAAATAGTTCTGTGGAAGTAACTTCCATCCTGGAGGTGAACCACGTTAAAATCAAGTGTTATGTGATTGGTTTATGTGTTATGTTTATTTCTGCATTTCTGAGTCATTTCATAGACTTTGTCTACAGATTAATGAATGAATGTGTTAATCAGTTCACAGTAATATAGAAGGATAAACATAAGTCGAAGTCTTTTGGCATGTTGTATGTGGTTCATTTATGCTTTGCGTGAAACAGTCACTAATTGCAGTATTGAATAGCCTTGCATGTTAAGTCTTGCATGTCGACATGAGTGACACTAAGTGCGCTAAACCACGGAGGTAGGATATCATAGAGAGGTGATACCGCACCGATAGAGGAGCTGCGGTGCGTGATACCGCAGGTCAAGGACTTAGAGTTGAGCAGGAGCTGCGTGTCGCACGGTGCGCGGCGACGCGGTAAGGATGAAGATATTGCGAGTCAGAGAAAGTGTGCGACGTAGAAAAGGACCGCATGACGGTATAAAGGAATATCCCGCGGCTAGAAGAGCTACGACACAAGGAGGTCACGTGATGCGAGCAGAAGATCGTGCGACGCGCAGAGAAAGAGACCTCGCAGCTAGGGGAATTGCGAGGCGCAAGTAGGATAGCCATAGAACCTGGTCCAAGACACTTGAGTCCTTGGCCAACCCATTAGAATCACTTCAGGTGAGACTTCAGGCCGCTTTGCGGTCTGTTGTTGAAAGGGCCAGTGAGCTAGGGGTGTTGTTGGTTGATCATAGTAAACCCGGGTTTTCCCATCACAGCCAACAAATGGTTCCGTTGCGGGTTTTGAACAACTGAGCGCTAATGTTCTGTTGGCATCCTACTAGAGAAGAGTTTCACCAGTGGCTGGATTCAAACTTAAGGGAGTTTGCCAAGAAAGAAAATCGGAGCCCTAAATTGAGCAGAGAGGACTGGTTACAAAAGCATATCGCTTCAGATATACACGCGATATTTTTTGCAACCTATGGAAACGAGATTTATGACTGGTTATCAAAGTTGACAGATAGGAACATATTCAAAAAGAAGAGAAACATTGTCTGGACACTGGAGCTGATTCAAACCGTGCAGAGCCTCAACAATTCCAATACGAGAGCAGTGGACTTTTTGCTTGCGAGCGTGCTAGGAGGCTTTGTTACAGAATTTGTAGTTGACCAGAGAAAAAGCTTCAGCGAGGCTGAGCGGTACTTCTTCAAAGGATATCATGGTAAGTACCTAAAATCTCTAAACTTGTCCATTAAGATGTTGCTACACGAAAAAGGAGTAATGGATATGATTTAAGTAAAGATAGTAATGTCACAAGAGTTTGAAAGTGATTTTGATGACATTGGACGAACACGTAGTGGCAAGAAATATAAAGTAGCTTTCGGCTCTCCTGTATTTGGAGATAGTTCAGACAATATTAGGCAACCGAGTCCTAGTACCACAGAAGAACCAGAGGGGGGTATCCCTTACCATCCCTATACCCCACAGAAACAGACCGGGACTCAGAGTAATCTCGTAGGTACTCCATCCAGTAGCTCACAGACAGTACCTACTACCGCTACATCACCTTCACCTACACTGCTGAGTGGAAGTAATCCAATCAATCAGAACCCACCCCAGAGAAATAGAATGGGAGATGATATGAAGCTACCTACCTTTAAGGGTACAGGAGTAGAGGACTCGGAACAGCATTGGTTTCTATGTGAAGCCATGTGGACCATTAAAACAATCAACGACGATAACCTTAAACTTGTACAGTTGGTCACCACACTCAGAGATTGAGCTTTAACATGGTACATAAAGTATACCACAGTACCCAAGACACTTGCCCAAGTCAAGAATGCCATGATTAAAGAGTTCAAGAAACCTAAGTCTGAGTCTCAGTGCATAACAGAGCTCAAGGATATTAAGCAGCTACCATTAGAGTCAGTATGGGACTTTGACCAGAAATTCAAAGCTCTTATAGACCAAGTAAGATTTGAGTTTGTGTCGGAGCAGCATAAGGAATGGTTTATTGCAGCACTGCTCCCTCACATCAGATTGCCACTAATGCAATAGAAAATCCAGATGCAGGATGACGAGTTGGAGATGGCGATGAAGCTAGAAGCTTCACCTTTAGCTGAAACCAGTGCAGGAATGACAACTCTACAGAATCAGTTGGCCAACCTCACGTTACAGATACATGAACTTAAGAAAGGGAAAGAGGTTATGCAATACATATGGTGCTTACGATGTAAATCACATGGTCATACCAAAGACAACTGTCCAGTATTTGCAGAATATTTAGTCTCAGGGGCTGCTAACCCCTTACCACGAATGCAAGGGCCATGGTGTGAAATATGCAAGACACAAGGACATCAGCCTCAACAATGCCCTTTGCTCCAGAAGTATGTATAGACACCTAAGAACCTATACTGTGTCTTCTGCAAGTCTGTTGGACATGATGAACAATATTGTCGAGCCTATGATCTCATGTTAGATAGAAAACATGACGTATACAGAGTCCAGTCAGAAACACAGGGTCCAGCAGCAGGACCACAGCCTGATCCGGCTTACGATGGCCATGGAGGAGGCTTTGTAGAAGGAGAAGGCTTCGGCAGAGGAGAAGGTTTTGGCCATGGTCGCGGACCAATCACTTGTTATAACTATGGAGTTGTAGGACACTATGCTAGGGACTGTCAGAGCCCCACTACCACTTGTAACTACTAGAAATATTATGATCATAGCATAGAGGAGTGTCCTACCTTGATAGCTAAGATTAAAGACCCTAAGCCAGCAGTACACCAGAACATCCAGCTTATTGCTGCTGAGCAGGAAGAGCCAGAACCAAGAGTTAATATTGTGACTCGTAGCGGTGTTTCTACTAGTAGGACATCGCAGGAGACCAAAAAGAACATAGGGCAGGAGTGGGTGCCCAGAGCTCCTAGCAAAGCAATACCACTCGACCTAGAGAAGAATAAAGAGACATTTCACAAAACCAAGGCTTCCTTCAATGAACCTACACAATCAGGATCGCAGGTACTGCTGTCTAGGGGCGTAGCGCAGCAAGCACCTTGTGGCGATAGCCCTGACCATAGGCTACCACATCGGGAAGATGCGATGAGGATGAATCGACAGGAAGTGTACAATCCTTCTTGCACAGTTGCTTGAAACTCATGAGAAATGAAAAAGCTATCGGCGAGCTACAGTGCATCATAGATCAGTGTCAGCAACCTTCTCTCTCGGGCAGTGCACACTGTGCTGTTCATAATATTACAGGCCATACAAGGACCGGAAGAGAGATGAAGCTCACAGCACAGATTGGAGAGTTTGAAATGGATGAGGTCGTCTTAGATCTAGGATCAGAGGTGAATGTTTTGACTAAGCAGACATGGGAACAAATGGGTAGCCATCAGTTAGTCAGATCACCTATCCACCTGAGATTAGCTAACCAGCAGCGAGTATCACCATTGGGTCGACTGCCGCAAGTGCCAATTGATATTGATGGAGTTCACAGTTTTGTAGACTTTGAGGTTATAGAAATCATTGGCGACAGTCGACCATATCCAGCATTATTAAGTATCGATTAGGCGATCGGTAGCGAGGCTCTCATCGACCTAAAGAGAAGAAAAATGACCTTTGAGGATGCGTAGATCCGGGTCATCGTGCCGCTAGATCCTCACCAAGGTCCTATATACATTGAACCTATCCGAGCAGAGGAGGAGGCACAAAACATGGATAGTCTCTACTAGATGACTGCGAACCAGAACAACTACATCAATCCAACCGCAGAAGGGAACATTAGTTGGCGATGCGACAGCTCATGCGCATCGAATTTCGATGTTGGTCTATAGAACTGGCAGAACAGACTTTACGAAGTCTCAGTGCGCAGATGTGCGTTTATGAGTAAGTCACTGCGATGGATTGACATGGAGATCACTGAGATTCCACCATATCATGGTCTGACAGATATCCAAGACTTCCTTCAGCAGTTTGAGCAACAGATTCTTTACGAGTAGAGGATCGCAACTATGTACCTTGCAGTACAAGCCACACCTACAAGATGGTGGTACGCGCATAAAGAGAATATCGCATCATGGGATGATATTAAAAGATTGATGGCAATCAGATTTTCTGTTGACAGAGAGTACGTCCAGCAGAAGTACACAGGAGAAACTGATCCCAGGGCACACATTCAGACATGTGAATAGAACTGGTCGGACATTCCCGAGGATGAATGGGTTCACAGATTCATTCACACATTGGACACAGTTCCAAGGAACTGGTACACAGAGACTGAGTTGCGCAAGGGGACAACCACATGGTCACTTATGATAGATAGCTTTCTACTCACCTTCACTTTTGAATCTGAGTATCCAGGTGTTGATCAGGCCCTACAAGTAATAAAGACCAAAATATTTTAGGACTGTACCCCATCAGTACAAACTCAGCCTGATTGGGCCATTCAGTTAACAGAGGCGCTAGAATGCTACAACTTTCAATAAGAACCAGGGGACGAGGAGGAGGATCCTTGCAACACCAACATTCCGGAGTCAGAAGGGACTTGCGATGTTGAGGGACCATAGTTAGAGACTCCAGCAATCACAGAGCCCATCAAGATTAAGAAGATTAATATTGGCACAGATGCAGAACCTAAGTTTGCCTCTATTGGAGACTATTGGAACGATGAAATAGTTGGACAGATTGCAGATTTGTTACATGACTATCACAACCTATTTCCCACCAAGTTCACAGAGATGAAGGGAATAGTTGGAGACCTTGGAGTTATGAGGATACCATTGAAGGAGGATGCTAGACCAGTCAAGCAGTGCCCATATAGATTGAATCCTCTCTACAAAGAAAAAGTAAAGGATGAAATTGATAAGATGCTACTAGCAGGCATCATTGAGCCGGTAGAAGAAAGTGAATGGGTTAGCCCCATGGTCGTGCAAGAGAAGAAAATAAAAGGGGACATCAGGATCTGTGTCGATCTGCGCAAGCTCAACAATGCATCACTTCACGATCCATTTCCGACACCGTTCACTGATGAGGTATTAGACAACGTGGGAGGACAGGAGGTCTACTCCTTCACTGATGGCTTTTCAGGCTACCATCATATCAGAATACATCCAGAAGATCAATCCAAGACCACCTTTGCAATAGAATGGGGCTCCTTCCAGTATACGGTAATGCCCTTTGGTCTTAATAATGCACCAACTATATTTTCTAGAGTAGTAGTTGTTGTATTTAAAGAATACATTCATCAATTCTTAGAAGTATATTTTGATGATTGGACTGTATTTGGACTAATCGACAAGCATATAGGATACTTAAGACTGATGTTAGAGAAATGTAGGCAGTACCAGATTTCTCTAAACTTGAAGAAATGTATATTTTCTGCACCATTTGGTATTTTGTTGGGTCACATTGTTTGCAGACAAGGCTTGATGGTAGATCCCGCGAAGATCGCCATCATTGTAAATCTTCCAGCACCCAACTCAGTCAAGCAACTGAGGACAGTACTTGGTCATACCGGGTACTACAAAAAGTTCATCAAGGGCTACGCAAAGATTACAGCACCAATGGAGAAATTGGTAGAGAAAATGTAAAATTCCTATGGAATGAGGAATGTCAGCAGAGTCTAGACACACTTAAAGAAAAGATGGTTACAACACCCATCTTAGTATTTCCAGACTGGACTAAGCCATTTCATGTACATGTGGATGCGTTTGGCATCTCATTAGGGGTTGTTTTAACACAACCAGGAGAAGGGGACATTGACCATCCTATTGCATACTCTAGTAGAAAGCTCTCGATAGCAGAAAAGAACTACACCACAACAAAAAGAGAAGGCCTAGCTATGGTGTACGTGCTCCAGAAGTTCAGGCACTACCTGTTGGGTGCCTCATTTAAGATGTTCACTGATCATTCCACGTTAAAGTATTTGGTCAATAAGCCAGTGTTAGGGGGGAGAATCTGTAGATGGTTACTCCTCTTTCAGGAGTATGATTTTGAAATCATCGTGAAACTAGGCAGACTGAATGCTGGACCTGATCATCTGTCACGAATAGACTCAGGAGAAGAGCCAAGTAACCTAGATGACAATCTTCCAGATGCGCTGTTGTTTTCTATCCAGATCGTAGATGAGTACTATGCCGATATTATTCAATTCCTCACTACAGGAGTAGCACTTGGTGAGTTTACTAAGCAGCAAAAGAAGAAAATGGTTGTTAAAGCAGTAGACTTCACCCTCATCGCAGGACACCTATACAAGTTAGGTCCAGATGAAGTTATGTGCAGATGTGTGATGCCGCATGAAAAAGACACTATTATCAGAGAGGCACATTCCGGAACCGCAGGAGTTCATTTCACAGGAAAGCCGACTGCGTAGAAAATCTTGGAGGCAGGATTATGGTGGCCTACATTGCATAAAGACACCAAGGAATTTTGCAGATGCTACGATATCTGCCAAAGGGTAGGAAAACCCTCGCGACATGATGAAATGTCACTGCGACCACAGATTACGCTACGTGCATTCGACAAATGGGCTATAGATTTTGTGGGTCCTATCAACCCACTAGGAAAACGAACTGGTGCAAGATATATGATCATTGGAACAGAGTACCTCACTAGATGGGTAGAGGCCAAAGCAGTAAGAAATTGTGATGCTGCTACAGCCGGACAGTTCCTTTTTGAGAACATCATCAGTAGATTTGGATGCCCAGTAATTTTGATGAGTGATCAAGGCACACATTTCTTGAACAACACTATTGAGGCATTGACAGAAGAATTCCAGATTCAGCACCATAAGAGCACTCCCTACCAGCCCCAGGCTAATGGTACGGTGGAGGCCTTTAATAAGATTTTAGAAAATGCTCTTACTAAGATCTGCAATATCCAAAGGAATGATTGGGACCTCAGAGTTAACGCTGTATTATGGGCGTACAGAACCACATGCAAGAAACTTACGGGACACACACCTTTCAGCTCGGTGTATGGACAGAAGGTTGTTATGCCTATGGAGTATATTCTTCCCAGTTTAAGAATCGCTCAAATTACCGGGATGACTGATACAGACATAGTGGAGGAAAGGCTAGCACAGCTGCTTGCCTTAGAAGAAGACAGATTCATCGCCGGATTCCATTAGAAAGTGCAGAAGGCACGAGAAAAAGCTTGGCATGACAGACACATTAAGAATAAGACTTTCCAGATCGGAGACCTAGTGCTCCTCTATGACAGCAAATTCATTCAGTTTCCAGGAAAGTTTAAGACGCATTGGCTGGGGCCATATCAGATACAACAAGTTACAGAGGGAGGTGCCGTTCAGCTCAGCCAACTGAATGGGGATCTTCTTCCCACATGGATTAATGGCAGTAGTCTTAAGCTCTATAGTGATAGCCACCCCGCCTCTCAGCCCTAGCTTAGCCAGTTTATGGTGGTGCAGATGTCCAGTGTAGTTGAAAGGAGGCATCGTACCGGGAACTAGTCTACACTGGCAGGTAGTATTCTAAGTATGAGGAATCGCATAAGGTCGGTTCGTTTTGAAAAAAAAAAAAGGAATTTTTTTTTTTACGCAGGTGATGCAGAGTCGCATCGTGGCAGTGTGATGTTCCCCCATGCCACGTACTCAGTTTTGCAACCGACAAAGAGCCAGTCAAGTCACCATCTGACAGGTAGTTAATGAGGAAATGACCGGTATATCTTACCGTAGATTTGGCAGCAGCATAATCAATTTTTCCAGATCTGGCAAATCTCCGATGAGACTGGCGCCTCTACACACACGCTTCAAGAGAAATTCAATCGGATTTCCTCATTTATTAAGGATCAGATGACGGGTGTAGTCTTGTCCAGGCATTTATTACGACCGACGGGTTCAGTCTAGATGACCGTTGTGTCCAGGATTATCGTATTGGGTATAAAAGCAGAAAGTATTCAATTGGGACGGTTACGTTTGCAGAAAAATCGAGAGCTATAGAGTAAGTTGTTAAGAGTTCCCTGTGAAGAGTTAAGTTTGTTGCAGAGTGCTGTGATTTTCAGAAATTGCAGCCATTGCTTGTCCGCCATTTTACATTGAGTGGATTCTATTCGAGGACGAACCTATAGAAAACATTTTGAGAAGGTTTTAGCGTCACGGCCGTGCGTCCGCTATGACGACGCCATCTAAGGGTGGTCCGCCAAGTTCATCACAGCCCAGACAACAACCACAGACAAGGAGCCAATCTCAGGTCAATGATGAATCCGGTTCAGAGCATGAGGAAGAAGTTCATAGGACAATAGACTACATGATACCACAAGTTGAAGGCGCACCAGAGGCAAGAATTCCTAAGAATGCTAAGTATATTGTTCCTATACCACCCATTGATTCTCGTGTAAAGGAAAATGGAGATCTAGTAGGATATGCTGCTATTGTTAAATTTGTAGATTATAACCTGGGAGATGGTAAGATATATCCTCAGTTCAAGCCGGACAACTATCTAAATATTGAGAAGAACCTAAGGACAAGGAGAGATGAATATGTTCCTCTGTCACATGTCCAGATTCTTAAGTGGTCAGGTCTGCTCAATTTGCTGAGATTACCTCATTTTGGACGGGGTGCAGAGGTTAATGCCGTGGTGCGCATTTTACTTTCTTGTGTACATGGAGGGTACCTTTGGATAGGAAGCAAGGTCGACCTGAATGTCAATTTGATAAATCGTATCACCGGCCTGTCCAAGATGGGTAAACACCCTGATATACAGACAACAGGAAAAACCAAGGATTCCAAGTTACCACAAGCCGTAGTAACTAAGTATCAGCTATAGAGAGGAGGATGGGCTTATGACATTTCAAGCATAACAAATGAGACACTTAGATTCACCGTCAGTCTGCTCACGGGCAGACTGTTAACCAAGGTTCGACCAAAGGAAGTTACAGGATCCGTAATTCACCTTGCCATACAGGTCATAGAGGGGGAACAGTTCAATTGGTCTCTATTTTTATTAAATATGGTTCAAGCAGATTGCTTGGAAGCTCAGGATGAAGCAAACCACCCTTTCCATTTCTCGTGGTTGCTTATAATTTGTGCATTTTTCAGATGGAAGGACCCGCCCCATACCCAGTTTTCGCAAATAGCAGGTGGCGCGCCCAGAGGAGTGTGCTATGCCAGCTTATGGGAGACCAACAGCCCAGCCAAGAAAACGGTCAATACGATGGTATTCCATGACTACTATAAGCTGTTGATGAAGTTCATTCAAGAGACACCATGACTCAGCACGGAGACTGTGGACATATACGATAGCCGGCTTAATTTTATGGTAGACAGCCACTTAATCTATATGCAGCCGAAAAGGACTAAGCAGGATGATTGGGCTCCTTGATCATTTAGGATGATAGAACGGGACGTCCAAGGAGTCACAAGAGACTTCGACGACCAGTGGAAGCAGGAATATGAAGATACCGCACCACTATCATCAGACACTGCACAGACAGAACCCCAGGACAAGGACAAAGACAAAACAGACACCCAGACGCAATCTTCAACAGAAGCACCACTACCAAGGGAAACGAGGAAAAATCCACAGCAAGTGCCATCAGAGGCACAGATGACAAAGAGTGGAGAAGAAGGGCCACCAAAGGCATAGCAAAAGAAAAAACAGAAAACCTCAAAGCCAGTCCTGAAGACCGCATTGACAGACGATGACTATGAACTCATCGCAACAAGGACGTGTGACACATTAAAGGACTCACTTAACACGATGAAGGTGTCACAGGAATAGAGGCAGAGCGCAGTAGAAAAATAGCTTATAGACTTAAAAATAATTATAGAGAAGACTGCCATGAGGTACATTCCACCGGTAACGGCAACCGCCGGAGAAACTTCGACATCGTCGATGTCCCACGAGGAAAGCTTAGCAAAAGATCACCTCAATACTGTGTTAATTCCACCAGGGAGTATCCTATTCCCTCCGACAATGAAGGACCCACCAGCCTAGTTTAGACAACCCATCGAGGTTAACCTTGCAGAGTTTCATATTGATCAGTTGCAGATGATCTAGCAGCAGCTAGGCGCAGAGCTCAAGAGTAAAGAGCTTGAGACTTACAAGCAGAATACGCAGCTGAAGCAACAGAATGTAGCACTTTCTATCAGTGTTCAGAAAAGGGCAGAAAAAGTACGAACATATGAGGAAAGAGAGCAAGATCTTTCTCAAGTTTTGCAGAGCATTGCATTGGAACTACCCCAATGTAACATTGAGTCTGCCTTACCAGTTCCGCGGAAGCTAAGAAGAGTAGCAGACAGAGCAAAGGCTCTGGAAGAAACAGTGGCTAGGATGGATGAAGTAGTGGTCAGGATGAAGGAAGACCATGAAGTGCAGATCGCTGAGCTTGAGGCTCGCATACGAGACACCTCCTAGGCATACCTGAAAGCGTGAGTAGAAGCCCTTCGACTCACTTCTGCGTAGATGCAATCTCGCATCGACGAAGCATGGTTAGTACTAACCGATGCGGCGAACACATGGGCCGAGTTAGATGAACTGCTGGAGAAAGTAGAAATCCAGCAAAGTATTCAGCAGATAGAGAATACTGCAGTGGCAATGAAAGAAGAAATTAAGGGCTTGGAAACTCTTCAAAAGATGAGGAAGACAAAGGAGATGAACTGCTTGCAGAAGGAAGTGCAACAGTTAAGAACAAAGGAGATACACATTAACGACCTGCTTCAACCATATCAAGAGAAAATCGTAGAGATAGTCGATATGGTTGAACAAAAAATGAAGGAGTTCACTACCACCAGAGAGGAAACTGACGCCACAGAAGACGCCAGTATTAGTCAAGCTTTGCTTGACTCGGCACAAGAGCGTGTCGAAGTAATGCAAAAGGAAGTCATAGGACTTGGAGACAGGTTGCAGAGGACTTCGCAGGAAGCCAAGGCAAAGCTACAGCAGGAGAAGCTCACCAGATGTGGCTTGAGGAAGAGCCACAAGTAAGTGTTAGGGTACTGTTGGAGTAGGGTCCCATAGCTACAGAAGAAGCTGCTAGTTTAGCGGAGAGATAAGTTTTGGCGGAAAGTAGATAAGACAGAGCTATGATGCCATAGCACGTTTCCAGCTACAGAGCAGAGCCGAAAACGACGAATTTTAAGATAGAGAAGTCAAGAAAGGCAACGGTACCTGAGCAGCCGAGAAGAGAGAGCTCACCCACTACATTGAAGGCAGTGGCGGAAGATAGGAGGGCTCAACAACCCTCATAAAGGAGAAGGAGCAACAAGGCTAAAGCATTGAAGACGAAGGATAGAAAAGTGAAGCGGTGCATAGTACCCATCATCAGTGTCGGGAAGCATGGAAGACTGCAGAGAGCTGTGGTGTGACGAAAAGAGGCTACCTCAAGTACAGATATGGCCGACTGTCACTAGTTAGGGTTTGGGTTACTGTTGGGACAGGCCCACAATGTTGTAATGGCAAGACCTTTGAGATTCCTATAAAGGGATATATTTTGTATTGTAAAAGGTTGGCATTTTGTGAATTTTAGGCCATCCAGCTAGTCGGATAACATATAGTTAGCCATTGAGTCTGTTAGCTCACAGTTGTCTTGTATTGTAAGAGAGTTGAGCTCTGGTTCTGTTATTAGCGGTAGCAATCTTACTGTAACCAGTAGCTGGCTTATGGAGCATGCATGTAACGATCCGCAAGGATCGACAAAGAGGGAAGAGTATATTGTAGGAGAGAAATATAGAGAAGATAAGAGATGTAAGAGAGAAGATCTTGAGCTGCATATGCAGTGCATCAGAATTGTGTTTTACCTTCCCCTGAGCTATAAGAAAAACACAGTTCTGTGGACGTAACTTCCATCCTGGAGGTGAACCACGTTAAAATCAAGTGTTATGTGAATGGTTTATGTGTTATGTTTATTTCTTCATTTCTCAGTCATTTCATGGACTTTTTCTATAGATTAATGAATGAATGTGTTAATCAGTTCATAGTAATATAGAAGGATAAACATAAGTCGAAGTATTTTGGCATGCTGTATGTGGTTCATTTATGCTTTGCGTGAAACAGTCACTAGTTGCAGTATTGAATAGCCTTGTATGTTAAGTCTTTCACGTCGACACAAGTGATGCTAAGTGTGCTAAACCGCGGAGGTAGGATATCACAGAGAGGTGATACCGCACTGGCAGAGGAGCTGTGGTGCGCGATACCGCAGGTGAAGGACTTAGAGTTGAGCAGGAGCTGCGTGTCGCACGGTGCGCGGCGACATGGTAAGGCTGGAGATATCGCGAGTCAAAGAAAGTGCGCGACGTAGAAAAGGACCGTAGGATGGTATAAAGGAATATCCCGTGGCTAAAAGAGCTGCGAGACAAGGAGGTCGTGCAACGTGAGCAAAAGATCACGTGACACGCATAGAAAGAGACCTCGCAGCTAGGAGAACTGCGAGCCGCAAGTAGGATTGCCATAAAACCTGGTCCAAGACACTTGAGTCCTTGGCCAACCCATTAGAATCACTTCGGGTGAGACTTCAGGCCGCTTTGCGGTCTGTCTCCGAAAAGGCCAGTGAGCTAGGGGTGTTGTTGGTTGATCATAGTAAACCTGGGTCTGCCCATCATAGCCAACAATAAGTCCCTGGTTGCCTTAACCGTGGGACGTACTTGGGCTCTTCCCAGAAACTCATTGTGAGGAGTGCCATGGGAACCCCAAAGTAGCTAGCCACTTAGAGGAATTGCCAAGAGAAATGGGCAACGACCCCCACCGATTGAGTAGAACGCCCGTGAATAAAAATCCAAGCGTTGTCTTATGGAAGTCTTGGTGTCCGAGTGACCACCTATAGCCAACAGGGAGCCATTGAAACTGGGGTCCAAAATATCATTCCCACCAGTTTGATACACAAATCTAACACAATTGATCCCTCACGCTCTTCCTCATGCCTAAGAGGTGAACCACCACAATTCAGGTCATTTAACTGACACCATTGAGACCATTCTCAATGACCTCTCACACCATTAGAAGGCCACATAGCCTCTGATTCAGATTCAAACCCATACCAGTCTGAACCATACTTGCACATAGCAACATCAAGCCCCATGGCTGGTGCAAACCTGGATCCATTTTTCGACATAAAAATCACTAGTGCACCCATGTCCACACCACACATTATTACCAACAACCCTACAGGTGGCCCTAGAATGGTCATGCAAACTGTCATTAGTTAGCTACCACCACCCATAGTAACCACTCAAGCTATCCCACCTATAGCACTTGCGGGTAGTGGACCTTCCACACACACTGCTCCCCTATCAAATAAGGGGGCAGTGCCCCTTCCACATACACTGCCATTCCTATCACACATGGGGACAGTGGCCCTTCCATCCATGTTTTCCCTCACTCGACACTTGGGGTCATTGGACCATCTACAATGGAACCACCAACACCCCCAGCTATGCAAGTAGATTATGCACTTGCAAACACCATTAGTACACCTTCCCCATCTCACATTAACCTAGGTCAAATATTCCTTTCATGGCTCATCTTAACTCACCTAATTTGGCTCGATTGAAAAATGACCCCATCTGCCATCAAACCTTTTGGCCATCCATGCCAACCAAGCTGCCATCGGACATTCCTAAGTTTGAAGGAAAGGTAGGGGAGTGTCCCCAAAATCACATTATGACATTTCATCTATGGTGCTCCTCAAATAGCATCATAGATGACTCTATTAGGATAAGACTGTTCCAACGCACCGTCATAGGTGTAGCAGCCAAATGGTAGATTGAGTTACTGTAAGCCAAGTACCCAGATTTAAACTCCTTAGCTTTCATGTTCTTGCAGTATTTCCAACGCCCCATCAGATATGACGAAGGGGTGGAAATATTGTTATCTTGCTGCCAAAGCACCACAACACATATAACCGACCACATCCATGAGTGGAAACGACGTCGTAGTTTGTGCAAGATCCAACTTGACGACAAGATATTTTTGCATTTGTTTCTCAAAACCCTGCTCCAGCCCATAGCAAAGGACATCGCATTCAAACCTCCCCAATCCGAAGAGGAGGCCATATTAAAATCCAAACAGTTTGACCTGATATATGCGCAGTCTGGATACCTTTACACCGTCATTCCAAACTCTCCCCGTCTGGGTACCTCCTATCAGGATGCACTAGGGGCATCTCATGCTGCAGATAGCATCATAGGCTCGGTCTCTCAATAGCCAGAGCACCGTCTGACACCACCCACAATTACACCACAACCAACCAACACTACTAGTGTTTCCTACCAGAAACAAACTCTGGAAAATGCCAGAATGATGTCCCAGTCCGGAGCAACAACTTCCTATGCACAACCTACAACACCGCAGTAGGCTAAGGCCTTGGAATGGTAGACACATCAATACGCAAGGAAAATGCCTACATTTGTGGCACCAACACCCACCCAAATTTATTATGCACCACCAGTACAAGCGGTTCAACCCCCTGCCCCTGCTACACCTGCTTCATTGGGACAAGTATTTGCACAACAAAACCATCCCAACCAGCCTACCCCCAACAATCAACAAGGGCAAGATATAAATAATCATCCATGGAACCAAGCCAATAATCAACCGCAAGGAGGTTGTCAATAACCAAACCCTCCCAACAATGCTGCAGCAAACTGACCCTCCCAAAATACCCCACGATTAAATGCACCAAGACGCAATGCCCCGTTGTGCACAGACCAATAATGCACACTCTGTGAGGTCTACAAGCACTGCACATTTGAGTGTCCCCTCATGGGTTGCACTAAGTAGGCCATTCGGAATGAGGTTCAACAAGCTGCCAATGTTACAAATCAAGCCCAACCCAACCCGGCACCATAAGGACCTCTTCCTATGGTTCTTCAAAACCCATTACCAGTCCAAGGGTTTGTGGCAACTGCACCCCCTCACCAACCCAATCCCAACGATCTGAGGGCAACTCCCACGGCCGAAACAGGTGTTCACCACTTGCTAGCTATGATGACTGAAGAGGTCAACCTACAGATCAGAAGAAATCAATACAACACCAATACCAAACCTGCTAACACATTAGCGACATCAATGTCTAAAACAATCAACCTACCTCTTAAGTTACCCCCCTTCCCCAACCCCCCCATATGCCTCATTGCCAATAACGCCACGGCTAGAGCTTCCGTTAGCTATAGCATCATGGATGATTTGGCCCAAACACCAACGGCCATGTCTACTCTGGAGGTACTCAAAGCGTGCCCAATGCAGCGGAAAGCGTTACTAGCCGCCCTTGTGGCCGTAGACCCCTCCGACTCCAAATTGATCACATTTGACATAGAGAATAGAGAACCATGCATGCCATCCACCATCGCCTTGAAAATTCCGGTGTATATCTAGAACTTGGTTGTGAACCAGTGCATAGTTTATGAGGGGGCATCTACGTGCATTATGTCTACCCTAGTCTGGAAAAAACTTGGATCCCTAATTCTGCAACCATCCTCCACAACTCTGCGGGCTTATGATGGCCATCCCACTAAATCCCAATGAATCCTCCCCCATGTCCCCATCACATTAGTCAGGAAGACAGTTCTGATAGACATAGAGGTTGTCAATGCTCAATTGGACTATAACCTTCTCCTTGGAAGAACTTATATGTACGCCATGAGAGCGGTCGCATTAACTTTCTTCTGTCTCATGATGTTCCCCCATGAAGGGAATATCATGATTGTTGATCAACTCACGTATCATGATCTGCAAGGGTTAACGGAACCCACCAATGTTATCCCTACCATCAACACCATTGAGCCATAATGGAAAACCACACATGCCAATGTTGTCCCTGCAATCAACACCATGGTTGACAACACACCAGCCTCCCCATTGTTGAATGTGGGTCCTGGGTTATTTTTTGATACCACCATGATGACTCAGTTCCCCTTAGTGTCACCACCACCGACATAAAATGAGACTGCAGACTTGTACATGCTCTCACTAGCACCGATGCACCTAGACAACAATCATAGTTGCAGCCCCAATAGTAACCACAACACCATCTACAGCCGCAACATCAATAGCATCCGCAACATCATCCGTAGCCATAGCATTATGTGTAGCTACAACCACAACCGCACCCCCACATACAACCAGCAGGGAGTTATCTGGGCTCATCTCCAGTCCATCCGAATTCCTTCCTCTTTCCTCTGCCTGGTGTCATGAGCAAGCCGGTAATGGCCATATTGATCCTACCTAACTTTACATTGGGAATTCCAATGTGGTATCTTGATCCACCAGCTCGACCACCAATGCCCTAGGTTGTTTTAACCCCGATACAACCCATTGTGGTCGAGTCTCACCCTCTAGCTGGCCCACAAAATCCAACCACCGTACCCGCACCTACACCATCCCACCTGAAAAGGGCCAAGGGAAAGAATGCCAAAGCCACCACAAAACCTCGGCATATCCCACCTTGTGCTGTCTGCGAACAACAGGGCCACCCAACTCAGAACTGCCTTGAGATTCCAATTATCCGTGCGCAATTGGATGCCTTGGAAACAACTGAAAACCTCCCCGTGGTTGAACTTCCAACTGCAGCAATAGTCAGAAATAAGGCGTTGAGAACAAACCATGCTTGTACCCTTTATGGATTGTATCGACACTATTCTCACCACTGCCAAGACTTGTCCGAGTTCCGAAATGCTTTAGCCAACCTTCGTCAACATTCCCTTGAATCCGAGATCACTCTGATCGAAGAAGTTCACCCCCCACCTCCTTCTTCAGACATCATGTCCATTTACATGATGTCTAGTTCTACCGACCCTCTTGTCTTCACCATAACTGATGGTCCATTAGACCTGTCTCTTTCGTTCTTGCCCCAGCCACGACTGCAACCTCAGTTGCAACCTCAACCTCAGTTACTAGGGAAACAGTGGGGTTCATTCCCACTCGACACGATCCTTTTCCTTTTCCTTTTTCTTTTCCTACCATTCAGGATCGTGAGTAACTCTGTCTTGGAAACCCGCAAACTACAGGATTTCACACTAGGATTTCTTGCATGGCACCTTGAACCACCTACCCTACCTCTGAGGCCCCAAGATGTCTTGACTCTTGTTCAGCCAATTGAGATGGTGTTGCACCTACCTCCAGGTCCATCAAAGACTCCTCCCATCTCCACGCCTTCCCCTCTTCCTCCAACATAGATTGGGGGCAAGGCCACAAAAACCACAACCAATACCATTTACATGATCTCTAGCACCAGTTTCCCTTCCATCTCGTCGGTTGTGGAAGATCCACCTGATCAATCTCGGCACCACTTACGTGACGACAGAGATATATGTAAGACCACCTTCTGTTTTACCCCATTCCCTTTAAACCATATTGTGGAATCGGTTCTTCCCATAAAAGACCAGATTCTCTCACCCCGCCTTGCCAATGACCTTTATCTCGACAAGGGGGCATACCTCTTCACTGAGTCAGACGATCGAATCTTGAAGAAGCTATGCAACGGGCCCCACCTGAAGGGAGTCTATTCCTGATATAACCACTATGAGCCCCTTATAGTGTAGTTTTTTTTCCCTTTTTTGTTTTGCAATGTTTTTACCACAAATCAAAGACCCCCATTCGGGGGTATCACCATCAGCTACTAATCCAAAGTCACCCGGAACCTGTTCAAGACACCTCTCACACCTATGGGCCGAAATTTCCATCTCTTCATGAGACCATTGTCTCATGTTTAACAAACAAATTTCGGGACCGCTTCCTGGAAGTCACCTTGATTTGTGAGCCACAACATGGCAATGCAATTGTCCATGGACCTGCACTTGCATCACTCTTTTCTATCGCCACTCAGGTGGGTTTTCGGGTGATTTCCCATTAAGGGTCACCATTTTTCTTCTTATTTTGTATTTTAACACATAGTTGTCTTCTCCATCCACCACACCTTATGCGGATCTCTGGATCATTGTCCGCAAAATGATTTATTTTTCTTGCATGTATTTGGCATATAAGTGCCCCTAGACTTTCACTCACATCACATGTAGTCAAGTCCATCCACCACAACTCACACACAGCTCTCCTGACCTCTGCCCAAGAGCCACCTCAGTTTGTGTGCCTCTGCCACACCAAATCACGAGCCTATGCCGCAATCTATCCCGCACTTGTATTGGTATGTTTGTGAGCCTTCTACTCCCTACATACTACATGGATGACCTTTGCACCACTGTCCATCATCCCTACATGGGGCACCGCCTATGGAACTGCAATCGGTTGACCATACTGGAGTTTTGTTTAAGCTCTTTTCTGACTCCTAAAAACAATGAAAACATAGTCGAGCGCAGCTGCTTCCTTTCCCGCTCGCTAAAGTATAGGAAATGGTTTCTATATCGTCTCATTTACCTCCTTTTGCAGACTATGTAGACCATCAAATGAAAAGGACCACCTTGGCATATTCAAGCCAAGACCGTTCCCTTCTACATACTTTTATGCTTTCTCAGGAAGAGGGGCCGCACTTTGTGAAAAAGCTCACCATGGGTTTTTGTTAAGCTCTTTTCCAACCTTCTCATCAAGAAAAGATTGCCGAGCAAACTTGGTTTCATTCATGACTGCAAAAGTATCTGAATGACCGTCCAATCAGTATAGCTTTAACCTTTTCCGACCTGATTGGACTACCAATGGTAAAGAAGTCTCTCATCCCCTACAGGATGGGCGAGCTCTCCTATGTATACTTTTATCTTTTTTTGGGAACAGGAGACTACCAATGAAAAAGATCCCCCACTGGAGTCATCTTCATGCTTTCAGACTCTCTAAAATTGAAAGCATGATTGAGCATTTACCTTCTTGGGCTCACCAAAAATCCATGAGATCGTACCACAACGGTATCTCTAGAAACCACCCCACAAAAAACAGTTTGGAAGCATTCCCCCTTTGGGTTGCCTTTGTTCAGAATACTCTGCAATGTGTCTTCTTTGGATCCCATCAATATCAAAAGTTCCCACTTCCCCCAAGTATTTCCCATCTGTAGTGACATTCCCGGTATTACAGCTATGATCCCATTCACATGAGTTAGTTTCATTTGCTTTTTTTTCCACCCTGTCATACTCTGAACAAAGGAAGTTTGAGTCTACTACACTCCCTTGCCCCTGTTCAACTCTTTCCCTCCCCCCTCCCGGCCCATTCAGTGGGTTAGTCTGCAGATTGTCTCACATCTTTTAGTTATCTGCCTCACACCTCTGGTCAAGGAAACACCATTTCCTTGACCTAGGTTAGGTCTCCCTCTGTTGATGACAACACACATATTCTAGAGGATAGACCCAGAGGTCCTTGTACCTTGGTTTCATTAACATCATTGATGAGTTCCTTGGAGCACTTGAGAGGCGTCCTTAGCACCTCTTGGGATGGTTGTTTCTCACGTGCTGAACTTCAACTACATGATCGTACCATTGAGATTCATACAAGGTTTGGTCCATGCAGTATTTGGTCGAAGGCCCCGGATGTCACCTGACTCTAGCACATTAATAAGTCTACTCGAGGGACCTAAACAAGTTACGTCCCTTGTGATTTCTAGGTTGTGTTGGAGATAGTTTTCAGAAGCCCCAACATTGCTTCTATATAGATTTATTATTGATGCAACATACTTGTACCACAGAGGCTCTGAATCTCAATCAGCGAGTCCATACAACTATGTACCATTCCAGATCCAGCAGGCCATTAGTCATGAAGATATAGCATTCCATGAGAATGCCATGGGTCCAATGTACAAGTTCTTTAGATCAATATTGTATTCAGCCTCACATTGAGGCAACCATTATGTACCATCAGTTGTATATGATCGGCTCTTGTATTTTAGAGCATAGATCAAATTATTCTTTTGACATCATCACGAGCATGGGTATGCCTGCCTTGTCAATAGACATGTCACACATTATTTGTATCTCACCCATTGATGGGAACCATATTAATACAAAAACCAAAAGCCACCATGCCATAGCTCCGGAAGCACCACCTCTCCGCAGCAAATCCTATTATGTCCATCGGCCATAAGATGAGCTCCTACCCTCACACATTAGGGGGCAATATGTTAACCCAAAAAATCCCTCACTCAGCTCTACATGGCCTACACCACCCAAGGACACCCATGCATGACCTTCGTAACACCCCATTAGACCCCTACACCCTAAAAAAGGTTTAAAAATGAGTAAAAGGGCATAAAAACCCCAAAAAGGAGCCTAAATAACTCTCCTAGGGGCTAAAGCCTCCAAAAAGGGGCTAAAACCCCTCAAAAGAGCTTAAAACCCTAAAAGGAGCTAAAGTTAGGGCGGAAAGGGCTAAAATCCCCAAGAAGGGGCTAAAGCCCTCACCAAGGGTTTAAAAACCTAAAAATCCCCAAAAAACCTATAAAAGGAGGGGTGGGGGTCACTCTCAAACAACTATTCTCTTGCATATTGTTATGCTACCCATGGATGCCTTGAGACTCTTTGCCTCTCAAGCCACCCACATGCCCCTCTCTTCCACTCATCTTCCCCATTCAGCCATAGCTCCTCCACTACAGAGTGAGATAGATAGGTGCTTCCTCTAGCCAGGGCATGGTGGCCCATTGCACCAAAGAAGAGGTATAGTTGTTTGTTTTATTTCATTTCTTTGCTTTTGTTTAACCTGTAGTTTGATTGTAGTTTTTTTATATTCTTCTTGCAAGTTTATTTCAAGCATGTTTTGCAGGTTTATTACTATCTATTAGTTGTTTGTAGGTTCTCGGAGCTAAGCCCTAACCCTGTTTGCATAGGGTCTTACTGCCATTGCTTTCTGTTTCTTTTATTCCTTTCTGTTCTGTTTTTCTTTCATGCATTTTTAAGCAGGCACCAACCATTCTGTCCTATAGACGGAAGGGAGCCATTCCTGCCCCTGTAGCAAGGAGAAATCCCTACTACAAGTAACTCATAATGAACATTAGGCATCACATAGATAAACATTCAATGTCTTAAAAGAAATAATCCTGGTATTTAACTTGTCACTAAACCAGGTATGTACAAAGAAATAATAACGATATGTAGGTGTCACTAGCCGCGAGTATACTACACCTGCACATAACGAGTTAAGAGCGTCTTAGTTCAAACTAAACTAAGTAAGCCCACTACACAAGTAGAAACTTTACCTCTCAATCAGTCACATGGGAGAACTAGTCTCATCACTTTGTCGAGTTAGGTTCCAAAAAAAAAGTTAAGTTAGAACCATATAACTAAAAAGTTGACATATGAAGAAATGAACGAAGTCTATAATCAAGCAACTACGCATACATGACCAAGTATAACCATAAGAATAAGGTAGTAAACAACATTATGACATCTGAAGTAAAACATGGTAATAATCAAAACTAAAAGTAAGATGATAGAACTTAATAATAGTTTACGAACAAATAGTGGTACATTCAGTGTACATTTTATTCTGCAAGATTCAGTAATGTCCAACCTAGGCAGTTTTCACTAGCCTAATAAAACATTTCTTTATTTTTCTATTTTTGGGGACATTACAAGATGCTGCAAGAACCGATGAGGAAGGAAAACTTCTGTTGCAACCAAAACAAGTATAAAAGGGAAAATGTACCATCTTGGAAGAATAAAAGGCTAAATAATTTTTATCTTAGAAAGAAGTTGAATAAGTTCCATAAAAACACAGGGGATATCACGGTAATAACTACGAAGGATTTAAACCACAAAATTCTACAGTAAAAGAACCTTCTACTATCCTTTTAATAAGAATCCAACACAAAAAGAACTGTTAAAATGTTGGGAGTGGGAGGGCCACACTACTTTAAAGACTGTTGAGTAAGAAAAAATAATTTTAAAGTTCATTCTATCTGAGAAGCAGTTACAGTTGGGGACATGGAAAGGTGCATGCCCATAATTTGGGTTGCATTGTAAATTCGGCAAGCCAACCATCGGACTTCTATGTTTAAAATTGAAGGTATGATAAAAAACCAACCTATCTCAATTTTAATCGATCGAAGTGCAAGCGTGAGTTATATATCACCAAGAATAGTATATCACCAAGAATAGTTGAATTATGCAAATTGGTACCAATTTTTTTTTATAACTTGTGGCAAGTACAGCTAGCCATCGGTACAAAACATAAAGTTACTAGTCTTGTTAGAAATCCTTAATGGACAATGACTCGTTTCCTTGTGCATAATGTAAATATTCTGCAATTAGGATCCTACTATTTATTAATAGGAATGGATTGGCTAAAAGAATATAAATTTGTGTTAAATTGTTTTGATAAAACCTTCACATGTTCCCACGATAATGGAGATAATATAAAAGTGAAAGGGATCCATATGAAGGTGATCATTGGAGAAATATCGACGTTACAAATGAAAAGATTGGTAAGAAAAGGATGTAAGGTGTTTGTCGTCTATATAATGAATAATATTGAAAACAATAACAAACTTAAACTAGAATACATATGAGTCTTGAAGTAATATGAAGGCATCTTCGTGGAAGAAGTCCCTTGACTTCCTCCGAAAAGAGACATTGACTTCACAATCGATCTTATACCTGGAGCGATACCCGCATCGAAGGCTCCTTACCAAATGAATATAATCGAACTTATAGAGATTAAATCACAACTACAAGAACTAATTGATGAAACGTACATTCCACCTAGTGTCTTTCTATGGGGAGCACCCGTCTTATTTTTATAAAAGAAGGATTAAAGATTAAGATTATGTATAGATTAACGACACTTAAAATAATGACTATTAAGAAGCATTACCCACTCCCCTAGAAAGATGATCTATTTGATCAATTCCGCGGAGAAACTATCTTTTCAAAGATATTCTTAAGGCCGAGTAGCATCAAGTACGAATAAAACATGAGGATACTTTTAAAAAAACATTCAGGACCTGTTATGGTCAGTATGAGTTTGTCGTAATTCCTTTTGGGTTGAAAAACACACCTCTTGCATTCATGTGTTTAATGAACAACATCCTAAGTAACTACCTAGATAAGTTTGTGGTTGTATTCATCGATGACATACTAATCTACTCCAAGAATGAACAAGAACATAAATAACATTTTTAAGAATAGTATTACAAGTACTAAGAGAACAAAAACTTTATGCAACTTTACACAAATATATATATATAAAGAAAGTTCACAAATTATTTATTGTATGGAAAATAATTATAGATAAATTCAATTGTTGGGTTGAAAATTACTAAAATTATTTTTAAAATCTTTATATAATAAATTTTGTAGACACAAATAGCTCATCCTTAGAGTGTAATAATAATTGGATGTTAGGTTGAAAACTTAGAAATGGTTCTGTCCTACAAATACTTAGTCTTAGCAGTTTTTTAATGTCACTCAAAATTTTAAAAGTAAAACGCTCTTTATACTTAAAGATATCAAGTGGACAATAGTGTAATAATAAAAAATTAGAAATAAAATTGTCTTTATAATTATAAATGCTAAGTATAAAACAATGTAATAAATTTTAAAAAAAATAAAACTATCAAAATGCTATGTAAAGATGCTAAATAAAGAATAATGAAATACTAAAATTGTACTCAATCTATCAATCCATTTTTGCAGTTAATATTAAGATTTCAACAATACAAGTAGCTATTTCAATTGTATCCTCATATTCACAACAAACAAAACAAACAAACAAAAAAAATTAAACTTTAACCTACTCCCGCATTGTTTATTCTATAAGAAATCATAAATTCACATTATTTATTCTATACTTTAGATAAATTCATAGTCACACCAAACAAACAAAAAAAATTAAACTTTAACCTACTCCCACATTATTTATCCTATAAGATATCATAAATTCACATTATTTATTCTATAATTATGATAAATTCACATGATTTATTCTATACTTATCATAAATTCACATTATTTATTCTATACTTATGATCAATTATATTGTTATTATGTTGTTTTAAACATATATATAAATAATAATAATATTATACAATTGACCTATTAAAGTGATATCAATTACAGTCTTATGACATGAACATGAAATGAGCCCAAATTTCATCCATTAACCTTGCAGGTTGAACTACAATCAACAACAATACAAACAAGTGCTACTTAGTAGCTAGTCCCTAATGCTATAACTTAAATTGAAGTAAATATAATATAACAACAATTTAATTTTTAATATGACAATATGTTTACTTTACTTTAGCTATCCACATTACATTGTTTTTACTCTTTTGAAAATTATAAATACTATCGATAACATTGCTATGGTAGAATATCTATGTAATAGCAACACATTACATTAAATTACATATGCAACATCACATTAACTCAAACACAAAGTATTATTTAAAGTTGATCTTTTTACCCATGCTTATCCATAAAATCAATTAAGATAACATGGTATTTGAGTCTTTATTAAAATTTAATATCAAAAAACACATTCAATTAATTGAATTAATACAATACATGTATATATTTTAGTTTATATAAATTTCAATCATCAAAATCTACATCAATTAAGTAGAAAGGAAAAAAGAAATAAATAATAATGATTGGGTTAGCTTAATAAACAAAGGAGTTCCATGATATTTGATCATTGATTAATATTTCAGTTATTATCCCTCCATTATTATGTCCCCAACACTAGATAATTATGATTCGCACAGGTAGATTAATTTATGAGGCACGTTAATTTTTTTGGGTTTTTCAATGTTTTTGCTATAGTTTGGAATATTTTTTATTTTTGTCATTTTTTAAATTGTGATTTAACTTGGCTCTTATTGGTTCTATGTAGGTGACGTCATTATGGGATTTGTGCGCCAAGACCTGACGACAAGCTGATGTAAGCAGGCATTGTAATAATTATTAAAAAATGATTTGTTTGTATGTTACTCACAAAGGTATACTACCCTAATATGGTGCATTAACCCTAGGTAATAATTATGACCACGAAAAGATAATAAATCATGTCACATCCCCATCCCTCGGACCGGCGAAGAGGACGCGACGAGCACCAACGCAACCGGGTCAAACAGCCCCATGAACGTAGACAAACATTAATGTTGGGATTAAAACTTACAAGCATACATAGATGCAGAACGAATCAATATTCAGTGGAAGCAACACACATACATTTCCAGCATAAAACAGGTTCATCATAATTCATTATACAGTAGATATAGATTGCATAGAAGAAACAGTCAGTAGCACTTATCTTTCGATGGAGAATCCACACGCAACCAGCTACGTCACTGCAATGTTCCACCCAACCATAGGCCAGCGTGCTCATCAATCTTTCAGCAACACTGCCACCCCCGAGCTAGGCATGATTCCTCCAGGATAAGGGTCAATTGCAGGCTTACACATAGCCAAGGGGACACAATCAGCAACCAACATAGCTGGGTTTATCAGGCCATCCACAAACTAGCCAAGCTAGCATAGTCCGAAGACCAACCGCTACATGCCCGCAACAAAACAATCCCTTCACAGCACCGTGAAGGAGCAAAGGCAATGAGCGATAATCCAAAACAGAAGATGAACACAGCTCAAGCCCACAAGGCAACACAGAGTTGTTCTTGGCCCTAACATGGCCAAAACAACTCAGCTGCAACCCAAAACCAGGGTACTTCAGCAGCTCAATTTCACAATAAAACAATGGCAACAATCCATAGCACACAGTGGATAAGAAACAGAACTCTCGGCATAACCATGGGAGACTCGGCCAATGACTGTGGCAATCAACATCCCCAACTCACAGTGCCAACGATGGCAGCTATACACGGTCCCAAACAGCAAGGAAACTCAGACGCAGACCACTGTAGAAAACGACTCAATATGAAAGCATAGCATCCCAAAACGCAATTGGACACCACATCCAACCAAAAACGTGGGGAAGACAACAGCCCCAAAACACAATCAGTGAGCAAGGATCACAACGTGGGGAAAACGACCCCAAACAGTCTGTGCGTGAGTGCAACCTGTACCAGACCACAAAATGCCAAGGAGACTTACCCAATCCCCCCTGTGGAAAACGTGAATGACCACAGGTAAGCAGCTCTCCTCCTGGCCGCGTGAGATCGAGCAGATCCTCTGCCTGTGCATGAGGATGAGCAAGACTCCTGCCCCTCTGCATGAGGAAAAACAAACAGTGGCCTCCGCGTGAGGAATGAGTAGACCACGAACCTACGCACGAGCAGGAAACCGACCACCGTCATGAAGGTTGAAGCCCAGCTGTATAAGCAAACGACAACGGCCCCTGCGCATGGATGAACAACAGAACGGGAGGACGAACCGGCAGGGTGAGAATGGAGTTGTGGGTGGTGTGTGGGTGTGGGTAAGGGACTGGCAGTCCTGCCACCCCACTCCCAAAGGCAATAACTGCCCTCAACCACTCAGCCATTACTCCTCAACCACTAGCTGAAGCATTAAAAGAGGTTGACAAGGTTGGATGAGACAAGAAAAGGTGGCAAAACATGGGGTTTTCCCCCATAGACTAAGGTTTGACATCCCCACCCCCTATCCTTTGGAACCATGCCCTTTTCATTCAACGTTGCAATGCCGTAGCTGGTTGTGGTTTATTCTTAATTGATGTGCATGTTTACATGATGTCGAATTATAATGTGCCTTATAGCACGACATACCAACGGCAACTACCCCTATTGCCGAAAAATACAAAACCAAATCGATGGTGGGGCTTTTGCCTTTAGCTCCTCACCACGATTAATTACATTATATACATCATGCAAATGGGGTCAAAACCGGGGATGTGACAAATCACATTAAATGTCTATCCCTTTTCCCTAAGAGGATCTTGCATACCTTGAAATATTTTTACCATGCCACATGGTTGTTAGCTGCGCCTTCAGAAAAAAATTTAACTTCTGACAAATTCTATTCAACATTTCCAACCTCCAAACCTGCAAGGCTATTAAGTGCTCTATTAACTATTTTACAGGAACAAAATAATTTATAGATGTTGTGGCATGCCTATCTTTGAAAGATAGATAATGCTACGTGGTGGTTTACAGGCATTTTCAAATTTCAACCTCTACCAAATTTCATCTACAAGCGTTGCTACTAAATTTCATAAAAAAATTCCCACAAAATCCAACCTGCAATTCTTATAAAGGGAGGTTAGGGAAATGACATGGCATGTTCTGTTCACTCCTACTGTCTATTTGCAGGCATGGTCCATCATGGAAATACCACTAGGCACCCTCATTAGACAAATATATTTTGATATTGCATGGCTATTTGAACTAAGAAAGGGGACTTAGGCTTTTTTCCGTTGAACTTACTACACCGACAAAAAAAGGATCTCCCAAATATTGGGCATCTGTCATCAGACCAGGATAGTTCCTATGTTTCTTCAGTGGTTCCTCCATGAAAGAACACAGGAAGTTGTCTTCGACCGTGTTTATTCAGTGGTTTCAATGTTCCTCCTACTGAGCTATAATAGACTTCCTCCTTGAGCTGTGGCATAGAGTTACTGGCTCTTTCATCTATGACCAACTCCCGTAATCATTTGGGTTACCCACCTCATGAAAACATATTTCCTAGCCAATAATGGCGAAGTAGAGATCCATATTATAAGGAGGATGAGGGCATTTGAATCGTGAAAGAAAAGAGAGCTCAATGGATATATGAGGACCGAGCTCCAACAAGAGAAGAATAAAATATTTGTTTCATCATTCAAAAACATAGAGTGGAGCCTTTCCTAGTGGTTCTGTTAGCCTTCGAGAGATCTGAACCTAAGTTGGCCTGCTTTTTGTTAAAGCTTTAGCCTAGCAATATTTTTTAGTTAAATTGGTTCTTTATTTTCTCTTTTGTGCATCATTTTCACAATATGTTATAGTTCTTGGCGACTGTATTCCATATGGCTTATTTTGTATCATTATATAACTTGGTCGTATCTCCAATCCTTCTCTTTTGTTCCTAAAACAAGTTAGTTCTGACCAAAAAAATATCTTTCCTGTTTTTTCTTTAAGCATGTTCCTTTGAAAGCTGGTTTATTCATGGTTATCTCTTATGTTGATTTTTTGGAATAAATATATGGTATAGAAGGAGTGAATCAATAACCCGATTTTGCTTTACCTGTTGCTTCCTCCATAAGGGCCTTAGATGTGACGAGTAAAAATTTGGAGATAATAAATAGTAAGAGATGGGTGGAGAACTAGATACCTTCTTTCGCAATCACAGTAGGTTCAGCACGCACTTCGAATTATTCTCTTGGTTGTGGGGGGCCTATTTTGTTGCTGGAATAAACAACTTAGCTGTTGAATCCACTGAATGCTACTGAATACCTTAAATACCTTCTATTTCCAATATTAAAGGAACTTGAAAAATCATTTATCACTTACCATCAATTATTCTGTGTCACACAAACGGTCTAAATAGTCCGGGATTCAAGCTCCATTCCTTCCATTTCTTATTGGTCATTTTTTCCTTTTGCTTACTTGAAATAAAAACATGATTCTTTGAATCAAAAAATAATGGAACATTTTTAAAAAAAGAAACTTTGGCTTAAATTTCTTGGTGGATTTGATGAGTTTAAGGATTTGTTCTTCTAAAACTCTAAATATACCAAGCTTTACAACAAATTTTTTGAACCTGTGCTATGTTTTGTAGGTATTGAGCTCACGAAACGTCTTATAGTTCTGAGTAAGGGTTGTACACATGGGCTTATTCATCATCATAATAGGTACGAAACTTAATGATGGTCATCTTTCTCTAAGCATTTCCCATCAATCTTAATTACTTTATAAGGTGAGTTTAGCTCTTCCCCACAACAGCCCCAACCAATTCCCGAATCACTGCATTTATCTCTGTCCATTCTCCTGCCGCTGGGTAAGTCCTCCAAGAAAACTTCTATAGCCATCTTTCCTCGCCAATATTTGTTGGGCGAGCGTTCCTTTTGATGAGGCTACTCTAGAGGCTATAAATAGTACACAAAGGTCATGGGTTTACATGCATCACAGATTTTATTTATGGTTTGGAGGTATTGAGCTCACCTTATCTCAAAGGCATTCCCTCCTATCAAAAGGTAAACTAAATTTCCTTCGGTTACTACTATAGAGTGGTAGACATCATTTCAGTTAAGTGAATTATTTTACCGTAAATTAATATTCAACATATCAATAAAATGCTCCACTAATTTATAGAGAAAAACCCTGCTACCTACAAAACTCACATCTTTCCGACTGGATTTAATAATTCACTCATTTATTTCAGTATATTTCTCCTTTTAAGTCATTGTATTCACTTTAAGTCATTGTATTCATTGTAGTGTTAGGGTTCTTCTGTAACAAAATTTAATGGGGAGTTTATATTCTGTTAGAATGATTTTAAAATGATGGTTGAACAAAAAATTTGATGGGGACTTTATATTATGTTAGAATGGTTTTAAAATAACGCTGAAGAAACTGAATTTAAAGTATTTTTTTTTATCAAATTTCCATATATTTCATGACTATCTTATGGGATGTTAAATTTTCCATGATGGGATAGGAGATCCAGAGCATAGGATTATGCTTGGTTCCTGTACAATGTACTCTCCATGTAACCAACAAACAACAACTAGGAAGATTTCTGGAATCAAAATCCGGTCCAAGTTTTGAACATTAATCTCACGCAACTATTATTATTAATTTTTTTTCGAGTTTGTCCCTACATTTTTCAATGAAAATAGCTATAATCGAAAAAGCATAAAGATGAAGACATGATGAAAAGCATCACCGTCCTCAATGCCCCCATTTAGATTATGATTCTCTGTGAATCTATGATTTATAAACATGTATATATTTGTCCCACAAAAACATATACCACCTGCAAATATTGTTCTATGTTTTTCCATATCAATTGACGTCATTTGTGCTTGTGTGCTTGCGTTGATGGCTCTATATTGACAATGATGTGAAGAGCTCGACCAAATGCTGTAAAGAAAAGCAAATGCTTTTGTTATGAATAATTGTACATATAATATATTAGTGGCTAAATTACATCATAATATATTAGTGGCTCAATTACATCATAATTTATTTAGGTCTTTAAGATCTTTTAAATTCTCTTTAATACATATTATTAATAAACTAAGACATCCTTCATCTCTAGGGTTAACAAAGGATTAGATAAAGAATTTCATTAATTATGTCATGGAAAAGGATTTTGAATTAATTAAGGAAACCATTTAATGGCTTAGATTTTTGAATTAGTTAAACAAATCATATAATATTTCATATAGGTGACCTTACATTTGTATCTTGAATTTCATAAATTGGATGCTAATTTTGTATGATATATAAGCTAATGTAACTTTGGCATGTGTTTTTTCACTTGAAAAGTTAATTTATTGTACTATTTTTCATTCATTTTTGCTCTGAGTTTGTGAAAGTAAATGTCCTCTCTTAATGAAGAGAGGTCCATATTTATCTTGGTTGATTAATTTAGCTTTGATCTAAATTCTTTGATATGGATATCTTTGTCATTTAGTTTTTTTTGCATTTAAGATCAACAAATTATTTTATGTTAATCTTTATGCTTCGAGTCAACCTATATCCATAAGATTGAAGATCAATTATTTTGAAGTTGATCTTTGTCTTTTTCTTATTAAGTATATCTTTATATAGTTTAAATAATATTTTGAAATTAAAATGCTTTATTTTTTTCCTTTTTGTATTTATATTTTCATACCTTGTATTTCTATGTTCTTATACTTCTTTCCTGATCTAGTGTTATTTTGTTAATAATGTACCAATTTTCTTTGTTTGTTATATATATTTATGTATTTCTTTTTAGATCTCACAAAAAATATTAACAACATTATATTATATCCTATGTTTATAAAAGTAATAGAGACATGATTAATAATTTCCTTGGTAATTATCTTTGATTTTAGATTCCTCGCGTAAACTGCCTCATGTAGTTTGACTAGCATGGTGCATTTCTTATTCCTTACATATGTGTTTAAAGACTAGTAAGCAATTGAGAGAGGGGTGTTTACTTTTCTAGGATTCGTGGGCGTCATGAAGTTTTTTCAATGTCTCTACTCCACATTTTGTAGTTATGGTGCTTGAGTTCCCCTCTTCGCAATGCATTTTCCTCACTATCAGGTTTTGCATATGCGTGAGATTGTTATGTTTTTTTTTCTTGCACGTGAAGGTTAGGGTTAAATGTTTGATGTGTCTACCATGTTCCTAGTGTATCTATTTAGTGCCAATGTTATATTCGTAGGGAGATTAAACGACACATTTTAAATAGTTTTTTTTTCTTGGCTAGGGGAATCGACAACTCGGGATGGGTTGGTACTCGCCTGACACGGGGTCCAGGGATCCAATCCCGCTACCACTACAACCCTAGGTGCAACCACAGAGCCTCGGCCCGAACCATGGCGCACAGGTAAATTCGGGGGGGGATTTGAACACAAGACCTTCCATTTACAAACAATTCCACGTTACCACTTGCTCTGCCCCCCCCACGGGCGACACATTTTACATAGTTCTTGGTAGAATCACACTTATTTTTACATAGTTATTGGTAACATCTTTGCTAATGAAGTAGTTTTAACATTCTAGATTTTTATTTTTAGACTACAACCACAACTGCAACCTTTCTCTTGCAGCCGCAAGTGACAATGTCGGGGACATTGCCACCTCATGGCTCTTGTTATTATTAATAAATTGCATCCTCATCTAGTTTATTATTGTTGGATACACATATCTAGCATATGTCTTCTGCACATATGAGTAATAAATATGAACTTAATGCATATATCTTATGGAAATATGAGCAGTAAATATGCAATTAATGCACAACCAATAGTAATGTTTATAATTATTGGTCAATACTATTAGTTTAATGCTCCTAAATACACATATCTCATATATGTGAGTGATATCTATAATTATTAGTCAAAGTTATTAGTTTATTTCTAGTGTATACACATATGTCTTAAGCACATATGAGCAACAACAAATATGCATTTAATTTAAATATAACCATTAAATAATCTATGTAACATGAAAAAGCTTTCAAAATATATAAAAAAATTAAATAACAATACAAATTCCATTGCTTAAAGTTATAAAACATATATAATAGAAATTATAAAAACTATTACTTTTTATAAATTTACAAATTAAACTTATTGAAAAATATAAATTATAAATTATAAATAATATTACTTTTATAAATTTACAAGTTGAAAATATTATTTTATATAAATTATAAAAAATATTACTTTTATAAATTTACAAGTTGAAAATATTTTTTCATTAATTATTAAACAATCCTACAATTCACTAGATCAGAAAAATATAACGTGTATGTACTAAATTCTTTTGAAAATTTTTAATTTCAAAACAATCCTACAATTCACTAGATCAGAAAAATATAACGTGTATGTACTAAATTCTTTTGAAAATTTTTAATTTCAAAAATTATCATATGAAATGTATTAAATCTAATTCTTATTGAAAAATTAATACAGAATATAATTTTATGGGATTTGACCTTTTTAAAGTTATTATGTAATGATAATTCTGTTATGTCAAATGTGCAGCCACCCACGTGATATGCAAGAGTTAATTATGTATACCAATGAAATTGTATATAATTAGTTTTTAATTTAAATTAAAAATTATATAAATATATTTACAATGTTGATCTTTGTAAACAGTTTAAATTTCTATTGTTTAAACGAAAACTAATTATAGTCAATCGTTTATCGATTACTATATTACCTTCCTGCAGCACGATAATAACATCAATAATTGATCTCATTTGGAAAGGGAATGCTAATCACTCATCATGTAATGGTGAGCAACAAGCAGCTGAGTTTATTTCAATAATATTACTTTACTCAACTGATGCACGTTGCTTTCCACCACTGAGTCGTACGTGAAACCTAATCCCTTCATTGGATTTATGAAAACCTGCTCAATTTTCGCATAAAATGGAGGGTTGAACTGCTGCGACTCTACCTGGAACCACTGTTCAACAACCGCTTCCTCTGCCACAGATTCTCCTAACGGATCCCAGCTACCACCTTGGTATTTCTTGGCCAAATATTTAACGATTGCTCTCGACTCTACAACAACAGAGCTAGGGTTAGGGTTAGTGCTATGCATACATATAGAGAGAGATATTTTAGTTACTTACCGAATAAGGTGACGTCTCCATCTTGAATAGCAGGAATCTGTCCAAATGGCTGGAAAATAACAAATAAAATGAATAACCATCCACCATTTAGATAAGATAACATTTATATATTTTTATTTTTTCTTGATTGTAAGTAGATAAATAAAAAAATTAAAAATCTCAAAAGAGGATCATTATAATAATATAATTACTATAGATTAATTTTTATTATGAATTTATCAAATAATTTTTAATAAAAATAAATAAACATAGATTTTAGTTAATAAATTATAAATCCCTCAAATTTGTAATGTCTCAAAAATGTGTTTTTTTATTAGACTAGTTAGTTACTACCTCACTCCACATTAACTTATCTTTTGTAGAATGTGTCAAAGTTTGTTTGCGAAACCAAAATGTCGTAAGATGTTTTTACCCTTGTGGTCATTAATGTAATTCTATTTAATGTGTTTATGTTACTTGGTCTTATTTAGATGATTACACTATTCATTGGTTATTTCTTATCATGCATATGCATGTATGCATGTTCAGTTTATAGCTTACTTACTCGTTATAAGCTTTGCGGAAAGTCTTCACTCAACTTGTAATTTTCAAGGGGTGGAGTGGTATCTCTTATAGGGCCACTTGGAGAGGTAACTCTTTCACTTGACATTACAGGGTTTACTAAGTTCATGTTAAACTAATACAACTCTTCTTCATTTTTTGCAAGTTCATTAGGTGGTGAAAAACTTGCTACGACACCTAAACATTGACAAGTTTCCTATGCTAAACTACTTCATTGCCTTAAAAGACAAAAGGACCAAAGTCCTATCCTAGCATCTCTTACTACTATTGTTTGTGTTAATTTTTTACTCATAGCTAGGGTTTGTATGACCTACGTCTATTTGTTTTAAAATTATCATTATGTTTGGAGACTTAATAAACCTGGTTCCTATGCTTAATATCTAAAACATATGATTGTAATGTTTTTATGCCAAAGGTTTAAAGGCTTAAGTCACGAGACTTAGCCATAATGTATTAAAGTTTACATGTCATAAGGTATATGTATGATGGGCCATTCGTGGTGTATTTCATATGCCATGAATCTTGGCTTAGCAATGTCAATGAATATAATGATTGGAGGTCTTAATGTAAAAGGTATTGTCAACGAAAAGTCACGTTTGGTTTTTGGAACTATAGGCATGAGGAGATATTCCAACATAGGCGATGGACATGGTGGCGAAGTAAATGCTCCTCGAGATAGGGTAAACTTAAGCCCTAAGCTTGGTTTGTCATGGTTGCATGGTTCATTTGGATCTATGGTGGTTATCCTCTATTCAACTCTCAGGTTTTTGTCCCTATGTGAGGTCTCGTTTGAATTTGTGCCTTGGGAAGATATACTCTTCACATGGGTTTGCAACATTGTTTACTTGTTGTTTCAGCTGGAGGAGTGCTGTACTTATAACACGCTCTAGTTCTTTGTTTGCAGGTGACAGAGCTCCCAATGCACCGGTCATGGTGACTACCAAGCTATCAATGAGATACCCTTCGCGGGTAATCCTTGTACCAACAAGTTTGAACTTGTATGTCTGCATGTAGATGTTGTTAATAGAGCCTTGAGCTCGATTTTTTTAATGATGAATGAATGATTGTTTAAGGGTTTTGACTGTATAAAGTTTCGTTTGTATTTAAGGCATCCAGAGATGCGTATGAAGTATTGGGGTTTAAGATGTTTTGATTTTGGCACCTTCATGCCATGACTGTCACGAATCTTCTCTGTAATGTATTTTTGGGTTGGTATCTTGAATGTATGATTTCGTTGGTTAATGAAAAACTATGTGTTTGGTTTTAGTAGTGGGTCTCGAATGGCGGATGTACCATTGTTTCTAATGGTGCCTTGAATCACAACTTTGTTGTTTTATTTGTAAATGATAGTGGGTATGAATGTAGGAATTCACAGCCGAGGTTTATTCGTGGGTACTGTAAATAGCTTGGAAAAGATGTGACTCTCTCTATATCACTATCTATAATTAAATTCTTGTTTTGATATTTAAAAAAATTGGTGTAGCTTACACTCGTTCCATTGCTGGAAATGGCACTGTCGCCAATTCGCAACTATGTAAAGTAATGGTGATTTATGGTGTTGTTTACTTCTTTGTGAATTAATTTTGGGGATGGTTGCGAGCCTTGGTTTAACCTTACGATGTGGATGTCGTAGTTGTGATAGCGTAGATAGTGGCTATTTTTCTCATGGGTTATGTTAATGTATTTTATTTTTCTTCTCATCCGTGAGCCTCGAATATCATTACAACGCATATGTTTTGTTTATGTTACTGTGTGGAAATGTTGAGAGGGAAAAGATTTCGATTTATGGTTAAACCTTCTTGCATTACTATGTTGTTAGCATTACAGATTATATGAAATACTTATAAGTTATTACAACATTGATAAACGTTGCAAGCGAACCCTACAGGATTGGATGCCTATCATGGTTTTGATGTAACCTTTGTTTTTAAGCCATGGGACCACAAGATTCGATCGTGTGATATGTGGGTTTAACATGATGTGTGTGTGGATATTTTGGTTTTGGGAATGAATGCCTACAGGATTCGATCCTGTAACCTCTTAATGGATATGCTTTTGATAATCGTTTTGTATTTAGTTTATATTTGACTCCTTATATTAATAGTATATAGTATGGTTATGATTTATGATGAAATCGTGCCTATAGACCTTAGAGGTCTTAACAGCTTGGAATTCGATATTTAAAGTTATAAAATGGAAATGGTTTGTTTGTAATTTGTTTATGATATTTTATTTAAAGTTTCAAGAATTTATGTTTAAGTTATAATCTTAAGTATTTAACTTATATGAAGGCTATAGATAGTAGTTTGGTTTATTATAAATAATACAAGCGTGCTGGAAATATGAAATCTGCCAGCAGAGATAAGATATAGGTTTCATTTTATATAGTTATAGGTTGATAAAGTTTCCTTGGTTAGGTTAAAAAGATGTAGATACAAAATATCTCATATTATCTCTATGTTTTGTACTTGAAATAATAAACAAGAAATATAACTTTACTTTAAAAATATAGACTCTATTTATAGAATTACCTCCGTAAGAGAATACTGAGTTTAACCTATAAATGAATGAAATAATGCACAAACTAAATGAAACCAAACCCTCCTATAGATAAAACTAAAGGTGCTTAGTCCATCATTATAAATATGAATAAGATATATTTTTCTAACTATGTTAGCATTGTTGAATAGATAAAATAACCTAGGTATAGCAGACATGTACAAATTCTTCATTCGTAATTTAAAACTCATTTAATAAGAAAAACAGAGTAACTTGCAAGGGAAAATCAAGAACCTCATACGTGCAAGATGAAGTTGTTTTAATGGTTGAAAATCATGCACACTCGCATACCCAGCATTAACAAATTCATAGATAGATCTGACCTCTATTCAGATAACTGAATAACTTGGGAACTACCACGTTCCTCCAAACCATGACTCGAAACCGTTTGTGGTTTCAATCCGGATCCCCTTGAGCTAGTTCCATGTAATGTCCCGAGAAATTGAAAAAAAAATAGTAGGCTAGTCAAAACTACCTAAACAGAACATTATTGAACTTGTGGAATATAACGTACACTAGTTGTATCACTATTTGGTCATAAGTTGTTCTTACATCCTATCATCTTACTTTCACTTATACTTATTGCTATATTTTAATTAACATGTCAAAATGATGATTAGTACGTTGTTCTTATGGTTATGCATTGTCATGTTTGTGTCGTTACTTGATTTCATACTTTGCTAATTTCTGCATAGTCTTACTTGTTATTTATATGGTTCTAATTTAACTTTGTTTCTTGAATTAAAGTGGGTGGAGTGGCGGGACTCATTCTCCCATGATGGTCTCAAAGGTAAAATGTTCACTTGTCTAGCACGATTACTTAGTTTTGTTTTAACTAAGGCACCTCTCTCATTTCGTATGCAAATTATACCTAGCGAAGGAGACTTGTTAAAGTGTGTTGAACTCTTTGATCATTATCACACCTACTCGTTGTCAATACAATCTTTTACCTACTCAGCTTGTTAGCGAGGTAATTTCCTATTTTCATTAATTATCTAGCCTAGCTAAATTATCTATGTTAGATAATTTATCATACCTGCAAGATGAAGTTGTTTTAATGGTTGAAAATCATGCACACTCACATACCAAGCATTAACAAATTCATAGATAGATATGACCTCTATTCAGATAACTGAATAACTTGGGAACTACCACGTTCCTCCAAACCATGACCTGAAACTGTTCGTGGTTTCAATTCGGATCCCCTCGAGCTGGTTCCATGTAATGTCCCCAAAAATTGAAAAAAAAATAGTAGGCTAGTCAAAACTGCCTAAACAGAACATTATTGAACTTGTGGAATATAACGTACACTAGTTGTACCACTGTTTGGCTGTAAGTTGTTCTTACATCCTATCATCTTACTTTCACTTATACTTATTGCTATATTTTAATTAACATGTCAAAATGCTGATTAGTACATTGTTCTTATGGTTATGCATTGTCATGTTTGTGTCGTTACTTGATTTCATACTTTGCTAATTTATGCATAGTCTTACTTGTTATTTATATGGTTCTAATTTAACTTTGTTTCTTGAATTAAAATGGGCGGAGTGGCAGGACTCATTCTCCCATGATGGTCTCAGAGGTAAAATGTTCACTTGTCTAGCAAGATTACTTAGTTGTGTTTTAACTAAGGCACCTCTCTCATTTCGTATGCAGATTATACCTAGCGAATGAGACTTGTTAAAGTGTGTTGAACGCTTTGATCATTATCACACCTACTCGTTGTCAATACGGTCTTTTACCTACTCAGCTTGTTAGCGAGGTAATTTCCTATTTCATTAATTATCTAACCTAGATAAATTATCTATGTTATATCCATTAATTGTTATAATTATATTTAATTTTTATTTTATTACAACTATTAACATATTTCTTATTTATTTTGTGGTAGGTTGTAAGCTTGGTTTAAGATCAACCTGCATTTTATTCATAGCAATAATACTACCATGGAATATTTCATATGCCATGGTTTCTAAGCATTAAGCTTAGGGAAAATAGATATGAAAGGGTTTAAAGCATAAGCCTATGGTATAACAATACATACCATATGTTCTACTTTGTACATTTTGAATTGAATTTGGGGTGGCACATTATAACATATGGTTTGGGCACTTATGTGATGGGGTTTAAGACCCTACATGAATTGGAAACCATCCTTAATGTATCGAATGAAAAACTATGGAAATGTGGGTTTTGGGTGGATAATGGTCACAACGATGGAGCCATTAATGCTCCTTGGGGTTTGGGCAGCCCAAGCTTAGGGCTTCGCTCCACGATTCATTTGTTAATTTTGCTTGGTTTGTGGATGGTCTTGTCTTGGCTCTGCGCTATGCATCGAGGTGACGAATTAGTTGAAAGAGGTAATTTTACGATCGGTTTTAGCAGCTTTATGGTTTTGGTTTATTTTCTTACTCATCCTTTATACTTCTCATCCATTGTTGTTTTGGTGGTTGCAGGTGACAGGGTCGATGAGAAGCAACATGGCTCAAAGCTTTGTGACTCATTCTTGCACTGTAAGCCTATGGGACAAGTTTGGAACTATCATCTCTCGGCCTTATGGCAGGACTGAGTTTCACCTTGTTGTTGGGTTGGGGTTTTTATTGTGGGGTTTCTATTTTTCATTGGGATTGTATTAACAGACTTGGGTTTTTAATTATTATTAAGGTGTTTTGGCCATGGAGCAAAACTTAGTGCTCTTCCAGGATCTGTGTATAAATTATGTTTATGTAAATTGTTTTTCAAATTGGGGCTTTAAGCCTCAAAAGCACCATTGCTTGCAATGGTGCAATATCCCTTGGCACGACTGTGTGAACTTGACTGTGATTTTGGAAATAATGTGCATATCAATATATGTTGCATTTTGCATTTTTACAAAGGTTATTTAAACTATAGTGTGTGTAATATTTTATGATGCGATCGATGTTTAATAAGCTTGTGCTATATGAGGCATTTTCCTGCATGGATGCTCTGTGTAACTGCTTGTATTTAATTCTTAGTGTAATTACTTGAGAACGTATTGGTTGATGGACATGTCATGTGTGGAATGACCCCTTCCCATGGCTACTGTGATATCTTGGTTGATTACAATTCTTACTTTTTCGTTTTATTATTATGTATGTGGAATGTGGGACAACCATGGGTGAAACCCATGATGGCTATCGTCGCTGTAGGTTGACTTTTAATGGACTGTGTATTTATTTATTTGGTGGCTGAAGCCATGCTTACAACGTGAGTGCAGACCATGGGGTCTCACGAACTTGCTATAGTGATTGTATTTGATTAGTTATTAAATCCCATATACACTCTGTGTATACAGTGGTCGTGATGGCTCCACGGGATTTGATTCCTTCCCTCTCGTGTATAAATAAACTTCGACTCTATAAAAGATTTGTGGTGTGGCTGTAAAGAAAAAGATTCATGTGTATTAATTTATATTGGGGTTTTTAATGTGGCTTGCGACTTGGGTTTGGATACCCACAAGGGTTGATACTGTGACCTATGATAACTTAAGTGTTTTATTTTTAATAAATGGAAAGTCATTTGGTTACTTTTTATTATTAATTGTTGTAGGTTTTAATAATAGGCATCGTGGTTATGTAGCGAATAGTAATGATAGTCTATAGGATTCGTTCTTGTGACCTTAATGTAATTAGTGAGTTATTTATTTAACGATTATGATATGATTGTGGTTAATTGTTATACTATGGCTATGAGCGATATTAAATGGGACTATTCTATTTTTATGGAATATTTTTTGATTATGTGGATTTATATATTAGGACTGTGGATTTTAAATGGTGAAAAGCAATTTGATCTTAGACCAAATAATGGTCACGATGCTTACTCTGTTCGTTGTTTATGATGATGTTATTTTTTATGGAATGCTTCATTAGTTATTGTGTATTTAAATATACAAATCTTAAAAGGTGTTTAATGGTTTATTTATCTTCAATTTAATGTGGATCTACTTGTAATATGTACTTAGTTGATTTGATTTATAATTCCATTCTAGAACTGTTAATGTATACTTGTAATTAGTATTCTGATTTGTTTACTATTGATTTTAATTAGATAGATTTTAATCTAGGGTTTTAGATTACACATTATGTCTGAACTAGTAATTAATTTAACATGGCTCTACTCACAAACGAAATATGTCACTAGAGTAAAAAGGCCAGAAAAGCAGATAGGTCCTAGTTCTGAAATAAAACCTAGTTAGTACTCAACCAAGTAAAAAAAATACAGGAATTAAAACTAGGGCAGAGAACCCTTGATAAACATTTATAAATATATTAAACTTGAAGAAATAAACTCATGAATAAATGGTGGATAAATCTAATATAGAAAATAACTTACACCCTAAGGTTAATATTTAAAAATGCAAACGCTCGCAGATTTTCAATAAAGAGACAAATACATAGGGTTAGGAAATGAAATGTAATCATTTTCCTAACATAGCCAACATTTATTATGGAAAAATGGAATAGGAAATCTAGGGCTTCATACCTCTAACTTGAATCTCTTTTAATGGCTAAACCTGCACACTCAAATAACCAGCATTAATAATTCAAAGACAGATCTGAACTCTAATTTTGATGACCAAATCACTTGGGAACTACCATGTTCCACCTAACCATGACCCAAAACCATTCCTGGTTTAAATATGGATCCCCCCGAGCTGGAATCCAACATGCAAGTAGCTTAGAGCTCCTAAGGTAGGGTTTCCTATTAGGTCTGGATCAGTTCTCCTTTTTCCTTCGACGAAAAATGTTCTCTAAGAATTTACTTGAGAGAATAAAGGGTAGAAAATGACTCCTCCTAATGATAGATCAAAACCCAAATCCTTTCCTTGGCTTGAGCCTTTATCGACAGACTTTTGAGTAAGAGGGATAGTTAAATCAAGCAACCTTGGTTTCTTGATTTAACCCTTTTCAATTCATTTGGCTAATTTTTTAATACTTTAGCTTAGTAACTTTCAACTAGTTCCTAATTAGACTTTTGTAGGTTTTGGGCTATTTATTATCTTTAAATAATAAATAACAATGGATGGAGATTTTCTTTCTTTCTTTTATTATTAATATTATTACTATATTTATTCTTTATCCATCCCATGTATAAAATACATAATAATATAAAATTTGTTAACAATTGTCTTTGTGCATCATATACAATGATCCTTAGACTTAATGACACTTCTTCATTAAGGTCAAATAGGTTGATGGTTAGGTCTACTAGTCTAGGAAACTCTAAACATCTTTGTATGTTGAATTTCCCTCCTATAACATGGTAGTTCTTCAGTACTTGATGTGAATACATAAATTCAAATTTTAATTTAATCACTTATAAATAAGTTTGATGAGATCCATATTTTTCTTGGGTCATTTTCAGTTAGAAGTTATTAAATTCTTTTCAGTAACCCCTAGCGCTTACTAGAGTCCATACTAAATGCTTTAATAGGGAGCTACAAACTTAGTGCAATTCCAGAGCTCTTCACTCAAAACTAATGCTAGGATACATTTGTACGACACACCTAGGGATACAATAGCCAAGGATCCGATGCTCCATAGCTTATGCTCAACATCAACATGGAAGGCTTAAGGGATTATGCCCAACACTTCCAAATATTATATTTTCATGTGTTCCACAACTTCTCGCTCAACACAAATGTAAGTACTCATGTGCTTGAGAGCTCCTCGATCANATATATATATATCATCAACAATTGGCTTACGCCCAATATATAAAACAAAATCATCATGTTCATATGCAGTGTGGTCTTTAACCCGATATATCAAAATAAAATATCAATACAACATCATAATCAATAGGCTCATGCCTATAAGTGTTAGGTCAAAAATTTGGGATATTACATTCCAACATGCAACTAGATTATAGCTCCTAAGGCAAGGCTTCCCTATCTAGGATATCAGGTTCTGTATCAGTTTTAATTTTCCTCTTAGGAAAAATATTCTCCAAGAACTCTCTTGAATATTATCAGGTAAAATGATGGAATCCTCCAAGGATAGATAGATTAGTAGTCCCCAAGCCTCTCTTTGGCTTGAGTCTTTATAGACAGATTTTTTTGAGGAAAATGGGTAGTTAAATCAAGAATCATTTGATTTCTTGAATTAACCCTTTTCATCTAATTTAGGTAATTTTACTATTTACTTAGGAACTTTTGAATAGTTCCTACTTTGACTCTTGTAGGTATTTTAATATTTAATTATAATTAGTAATAATAATAACATGTGGATTCTTTCTTTATTACTTATAGCTACTAGTATTATTACTATGGTTACTCTTTATACATATCATGTATAAATTATATATTTATATGTATATCATTTGTTAACATTTTATCCTTAGGTATCATATAGCATGATCTGTAAAATTATGACACTTTTCTTTTATCTTAGTCACTTTATTTAATAAGGCCTTCAAGTAGGAATTAGGTTAGGCAACTCTAAACCTCCTTGCATGTTAGATTCCCTCGTATAACATGGTAGTTCTTCAGTACTTGATGAGATACAAAAATTTGAAAATTCATTTAACCACTTATAAATAAGTAAGATGAGATCAATGTTTTATGAGAGTCATTTTCATTGAACATATTAACTCTTTTTAGTAACTCCTAACACTTATCGAGAGCGCATACTCACCGCTAAAAATAGGGAGCTACAAACTTAGTGCAATTCCAGATCTCCTTTCTCAACACCAATGTTGGGATGTATTTGTAGGATACACCTAGGGATACAATGGCGAAGGATCTGATGTTCTAGGGCTTATGCTCAACATCAACTTGGAAGTATTCAGGGCTTATTCCCAACACTTCCAATTTTATCTTTTCATGTTCTTGAGAGTTTCATGCTCAACACAAATGTTTTCATAACTCATGTTTTCTAGAGCTTCTCACCCAAGAAAAATATAAACACTCATGTGCTCTAGAGATTCTCTCTAAACACAAACATCAAATACGCATGTGCTCCAGAGCTCCTCGCTCAACACAAAATATCTCATCAATTTTCTTAAGGATTCACACCCAACACATGAAATCATATATAAGACATATGCAATTGGATTATGCCCAATATATCAAACAAATTGTCACATGCCTCAATTTGCAAAAAAAATTATGATGTTTTAAGAAACATTATGTTATATTTTATTATAAAGTTTTTAATTAATGACCAAGTGGAGTCAAGGATAATTGAATGTAATTGCTAAATATTTTATTAATAAATAAATGAAAGATGAGACAATAGCTTAAGGAAGCTATTAAATAAGTGTTTTACTGGACACTTGGTGGAGAAGGATGGGTTGAGAGTAGATTGACACTTGGGAGCATCCTCAAACTACTTCTAGTTGTTGCAGGAGGTAACTTCCCTATTTTTGTGGCCATGTTCCCCAAGAAAGTGGAACAAGAGAAGGTGGCTCATTAAGTGAAAACTGACCCAAAATACCTAGGCATGCTAATAAAACTTCCCATTGAAGGCAGTTGAGGTGCTCATTCTTCACTTGTGAACATTATAAGTGAATGAAGTGCACAAGAAAATTCGATGGAGGGGACTAGATGAAGTATGTTTTGAGTGGAAAGTGCTGAAAACCTTAACTAATGAAGCTATTCTAAGCTGAGTTCATACTGTTGCATGCAAAACTGATTGAATACTGAACACTTAGTAGAGTTGCAGAGGATTACTAGAACTACATCTCTCACCCAGTATGTCTACCAGGTGGACCAAGAGACAAGCTCAGGGGTCCTGAGATTTGCACTCTAGCTTTTCTCCAAGAGTTGGTTGGGAGGAACATGTTCCTTAAGCTATTGTCATGTCATCTACATTTCTAGGTTCTACTTGATTTAGCTTTCTTTCTAATTGTTTATTTTTATCTGCAAGGTTTGAGTTTAAGCAATGATATGTTATGTTTCTGTTCTGTTGCTACCACGGTTAGTTAAAAGAAATACTTTTCCTGTGAAAAGATAGTTAAATGCTAGATTAGATAATTTAGGGTAAATTATTAGAAGAATTTCCAATTTTAATCATAGATATAAAAATACCTAACTGTATTTTTCTACACCCTTTTAAAGGTAGTAATCTAGTACAGCAGATTAGATTAAATTTAGATAAAGAATTGAATGAAGTATGCATGAATGTGTTTTATTACCTTCTACAGGTTTCATAAGAGTTATTCATATAAGTATTTGGAATAATATAAAGAGATATTTCTTATGAAAATATCTAGAAGTATAAATTTATCTAGTCTGTGTAATTGCTTACACAGTAGATAGACTATTTACTATAAGTCTATTAATATAATAATTAGCAGTCATTATAAAAAAAAAAATTAAATAAACAATATTAACTTGAATAAATAGTAAATAAGGCTAGGAATTTAATGTAATAATTTCATCTAAGTAAAAAGAAACTAGGATAGCATTATAATCAATTACTAACTATGTATTTTAAACAAAGAGAAACTAAGGTTTATAAATAATACCTAATTGAAGGAACTGTAAAATATAAAAAACTAGTACTAGCTCTTTTACTAGTTATTCATTTCATCTATAAAACAAATTAAAACTTACTTACTTCATTTATATAATCATAAGCATCGAATATGTGAATATATAAAATTTAATATACTATCCACAATAATAGTATTAAAACTATGTGATAAATATAAACTGGGAAAAATAAGTAAAAGATCCTTCAACATATATATTCGACAAAAATACAGTAAAAACTTAGGTTGGATAAACAACCATACTTTTTATTTTTTACTTACTAAAGTAAATAATATTTGATAGTAAAAAGAAATTATATTTTAAGAACTAAATATGTGAAACATTTTCATTTCACTCTTAACATAATAAAAATAAATATCAATTTACAGTATTAAAAACTCTATATAGGATAATTTAACAGATTCAAAGAAAAATAAGAACTGATAAGAATTTTACAGCTTCTCTCATCTTCTTAAAACCACAATATATTTATATTATCAAAATATAAGTACAAATAGTAAGCTTCAATCTTATTTAAAATGAAACATCATATAAGCCCTAGTACCACTGAATCATGTCAGTTACTACCCTACATGGCCTTTTACAAGCAGAGTCAAGGCTTAAAAGGGTGTATAAAATAGCATAGCTATAAACAAAACTACAATTGAGAAGGCCATATTTTCTCAAGTCTCGGCTATGAAATCCCCAAGTCTCCAACATGAAACAGTCACTAAAGGGCTTTAAATAATCTAAACAACATATTAAAGTATCGGCGAGATGGCCTTCCAAAACTTTTTAAAACATAGTGTATCCACGACCGAGCTGAAATCCAAAAACCCAATGAACTCCATCAACTAAAAATAAACACCATACACCACTGCACGAGGAACCTCAACGAAACTGATCCTTACAAGAAGGAACACTAACGTGGAGCCCCCTTCTTGTGGTATATTTCAACTCAAGATTTTTGGATTGAATCCTGCAAAAGTAAAGAAACACAAAATGTTAAACCCCTGTGAATAACAAAAGTATTAAACTGAAACAATGAAAGAATGGACAAAAACTGAAAGAATTCATACCTGGATATATATTTATTTTCCTTTGCTCTGAAAAATACAGTATCATCAAACCCTAGCCACCATTAAGAGAACAATGAGTTTCAAGGAAGCACTATCACAAGAGAACCCAACGCATAGTGCTCAAGTTCGAAATCCAAAGCCAAGACAAGGCAAAGGAAAGCCACACAGAAAGCGAGCTGTAAGAAAGAGAACTCGATAATCTCTATTGACACTCGTGTCAACAACTCAAGCATCGTACTCATTTCGACTGCACCAAATATTGGAGGATACAACTTCCAGAGGAACTTGGAATGGATTATAGGAGGTCTATTCTCAAATGGTTGAAGGATTGACAACAAGCCTTGCGGCCATGAGTCTGCAACTCATCCATTTCGTAGCAGAGACAAAAGAGTAGGGAAAGTGTGATTTTAGGGTTTTAGGACACTTTTATATTTCCCCAAGGTCAACCAAAAACCTAACCATCGAATAGCGACCACGTGGCACAAAAAATATTTACAAAATGTGGGTTTTATGATATAGTGGAAATCTCCTTGGACCAACCTACACACATGAGCATTTTTACAAAGAAAACTATGGTTATAAACCATTGTTTTAACTTACATTATTGTGACTTGCTACTTATACATTTATAACTTTAAACAATCATATAGAAAGGTATTAGTTACATACAATAGGGTTTGTATCATGTATTACAATCTTAGAAATGGGTAAAAACATTCACAAAGAATCCTTCAATGTTAATTGCACAACAAACATTAATACAAGAGAAACCATATCATAGTATAAGACCTTATAAAAGGGCTTAATATTTAATGTTTGTATGCTTGAAAACCTAAGTTAAGTTTGAGCTTGATTTTGTTCTAGTCTAGGTATTAAATTAAGTATCATTATAAGATACTAGTAAATTGTTTATCAATAATACCCTATGAGATGAGGATTATTTACAAAGGTTGAAAGGGATATATTTTTATAGAAAATAATTCTTTCTTCCTTACATAAAAAGTAGTAAAACTATCTTTTAAAGAAATACAATTTGTATTAGTGCATCTCTATTTGGTAAATTCTAGGTTAGTTAAAAACTGTCTATGCACTAGGTTTTATTCCCAGGTGTGAATAACACGCAATGTACTTTATGACTACACCTAGATCATAGAATTCCTAATTTTATTTAACTTATTATTTGTGGAAACAAATACCTTTGATATTTACTCAGCATCAAGTATATAAACAAAGGAAACTGATATATGGGATGCCTTTCACTAGAGTTACATACAAGAATTAAATTGAAAATCGAACAATGAAAGTTAAATGAACAAGTTTTAGTTATAGCGAATTGGAAGAGTAACTAAGCTAAGTTCAATTTACAAAAAATACTTATATTACTAGTAACTATGTAGAACATAAATAATTAGATCAACGATACCTCTTTTACTGCTCAAAGCTGTAAAATAAATATATTTACTAGCATTATGTTTTACTCTAGTTGAGATAGTAATCTCGATCTAGAAACTGGTAACAAACTTCTTACTTGTAAAGGACCTGTAAAAGAGGTATCACTTCAGTGCATTAGCTATAAGCTAAGTAAGCCTCAATCTCAGTTGAAGTTCTTTCCTACTTGTCATAAGACAGTAAAACAAAATTAGTACTATAAATTAAATAGATGTTTCAATTCATATCACTATTACAAAATGAGGAATTAGCTACTAGGTGACTAATCATTCTAGTCACCACAGGTTTTTCAAGTGATTTACTACTAAATATGAGTAATTTTTATTGAATCAACTATAAACGAATAAAATTAACGACTAATTTAGTCACCAGTTAACAAATATGACTAGATAATAAGTGATAGAGTTTAAAATGACTAACATAAACGACTAATTTAGTCACGGCATAAAAAATGACTAGCTAGAAGAATATGAATTAGTCATTTTTAATTGTGTCATAGAAAATTGTAAATTTGACAATGAAGTGTAATTTTTGTAAGTTGTCTACCTTCTATTAGTAGTATTGGTGCCATGCACCTTGATCTTCAGATATCCAACAAAGAAATTGCACGGATTTTCTTTTGGCCATCTTTATCCCTGCTGTACCACTGAAGAAAACTTGGTTAAGTGTGTTCCTAAGTCAATTACGAATTAGGTACTAGAACTGGTACCATATCGATACCTGGATAGAAGCATCATAGCCCTACATCCCCTTGAGAATCGACCATTCGAATGCGCCTCCTCCATGTATACTTACCAAATGCATCGAATGCATGGCCAAAAAAACACGTCAAATTTAGATTTGTGGGATGAAGGTTATATCGTTCGACCCCTGCTCCCCTGTTTTTGCACTCGATACCCTATTTTTGCAAACGATAAGCTAGTTCAGGATCTTGTAGTGACTAGTCAGAGCACTTCAAAGCTGGTATGGTTCTTACCGCTCTGATCGTCTTAATCACTCCAATCAATAACAAGTTTTTATAGTTTTTTACAGGTCTTAATCTTGCTGGAGTTACTACTTCTACTTTACATTTGCAATTATCACCATCTCCAGCCTATGCACTCATAACAATATGCATTTTCAGCTTTCGGCCTAGGAAAAGCATGAGAATTCTCTTGCAATGTCACTATTTGCAAAGGTCAATAGTTTTTGCACATCAGCATTCCTCACATGCTCCAAAGGGAAACTGAAGAAAACATTATAAGAAGTGATTAAACTTTGAAAGGAGGTTTACTTGTTTCTTAGATTGTGGTAGGTTTTTTGTAATGGAACAGAGATTGTGCCCCAAAAGTTTAAAAGATTCGAATCAGCCCAGTGTTGGAATCCAATACCATATATGGATTCTTTGATGGGGCTAAGAAGGATGGAAATTATGGTATTGGCATGATCCTCCATATAGATTACTCTCACAGTTTCAATCCAAGGATGGGTGTTGGGAGTGGCACTAATAATTTTGGTGAATATTCTATAACTTTCTATTTTTGGTGACTCAAAGGTAATAATTGATCGGGCCAGAGGTCTCACCAATTTGCATTCACTGAGTTATGATTGTTGGTTGAAAAGGATTGGGATCCTAAATAATTGTTTTCTTTCTTTATCCTTCAGGGACCTGTACAAGGAGTTCAATTCTTATGCAAAAAACCTATCAAATCTTGTGATAGGAGACTGCCCTAGTATTCTTCACTTATGTAAGTACTCAAAAGGAATCATGGTTGTTGAAGGTCTCTTTACCTACTTCTAGTTTCTCCATTATGGTTTTGCCTTGGAATATTTTAGGTTGTATCTGTATGACAATGCTCAAGAGCCCTGTTATTTTTTGTCTCATAGTTATTTTGTCTTCTCTACATTTTTTCTTTCTACAGGTTGATGGGTAGAGTCTTTCTCATTTATTTTTGGATATTGTAATGTTTTTCCGAGGGCTTCAATATTGTCTTCAAGCCTACTTTGAAGGGGATTTTACATGAACAATTATAATGTAATTTTGATTCTTATGAATAACAAATTACATTTTTTTTACAATGAAAAAAAAACCATTAATATAGAGATATTCCACCATGTTTCTTTTTATATTTAGAAAAAACACAATTTAAAAAGCTATATTTAAAAAAAAAATATCATCTAAATTTCAATAAATTATATAATCTAAATTTCAATAAATCTAAATATATATAATTTCCTCTAGTGTTGTGTATCTTTATCTTTTATCTGAAGGGGATTTCTACATAAATATTGGAGTAACTATTTGATTTGTGTGTGAGTGTATGTACTCAACATGTTCAATCCTATTGACTCCTTTTGGTCAATAATAATAGAATTAGGAGGTGTTGTTATTTAATCCCTTATTGAAAATTTGAAAACCTAATGCCTAAGTGAATCTAACCAATTTACATTCAAGTATTATATAATATTGATCCTTCATTAATCATTAAAAACATACTTTAGTTTTGATTTCAATGTTGTGGTGTTATTGAAGCTTATAAACTTATTAGCTTGCTTATGGACCTCATTTGTCATTGGGTATAAGAATGTATCATCAATGTTGATTCTTTGTTCGTTAAACTGGTCATGATATATATCATATGGTGTTTTATATATAAAATTATCACTGAACGATTACTTATAGTAAGTGTATCGAAGACACAAAAATATCATTACATTGGCTATTATCACCATCATTAAGTTTACACGACATAATGGTGTGTATTTCTGAAATATCAACATTGATAGATTTAATGGGGATAATAATAATCATTGTTATAAAACATATTAGATGCACTAGGTAGTTATATAAATGAAAAGAAATGGTGCATAATATTTAAATGGTATGCATCAATGATTTTCATGTATATTATAGAAATGATGTTTATAAATTTTAGTTGTATACACCAAATCTCTTGCATTTATAAACACAGCTGGGTGTTAATGCACAAGATGGAACACTCACACAATAACACCTTCATAATGCTCACATAACAAGACCTCAACCTCCCACACAACTAGGAAGGAAGAATCAAGAATGATCACCCTAAGTTTTAAAGTAGCTCAAAAGTGACTAAGTTCACGTGAATAGTGAATATTTCATTGCATCTCTGAGTCTCAATAATCCTCCTTTTAAATTGAACCAAAATACCAAAAGAAGTATTTTAATGGCTGATATTTGAGAAAGTTCAAGGTGTGACTAATTAAGGGCTCGGGGCTCTAAAATTTGTTTTGTCTTGTAGCATTCCATGATTCAGTGAATCGACAGTCACGGGTAGGAATTTAAGTTATTTAGTGAAAACAATTAATGTGTATACCTCTATGTCGAAACTATTTTCCATAATGATGCAGTTCACTACCATCTTTATTTCCTTACCAAAAGGAATGATAATGAGGAAGAAGACCTAAAATTATGGACTTCACCTTCAAAGAATGCTTTGCAATCAAATTGGAAAGGAGTGATAAGATTATCACAACAATCCAACATGTCAAAATCTCAATTGATAGTGTTAATTAAAGACATATATGGTAAATTTAATGTAAGACTTACTTATAGTTGCCTCTTACTCTTTGTGTCTTGACATGTTTAATATTGTATGGTTGTCTTAGCATCTTGACCCAATTCATATTATAAGGTGAGGATGTGCATGCATAATAATCCTTAGTTATGACTATATGATGAGGATTTCCAGGGAAGAGGATGTAAATACAAGTATTTTTTATATGTGTTTTGGTGGCATTGAGGAAAAATGTCATGAGAAACCGCAAATGTTTGGAAGGACGGAGGGAGATTACATCACAATCATGCCACCCATCAAAATGAAGACTATTCTTGAGCCAATTTTTTTTTTATTTTTTTTTATTAATAACCATTGTTTCTCCATATTGTGTTCCCAATGACACCTCTCTAGAGCAATGCAAAAATCGACCTCTGCATAGTTTGTGATCATAGCTACATGCCATTATTTGTATTTGCATGACATTGAGTGTTATATATAGTTGTCGTGAGTCCATGATATTCATGCAAGACCTGAAGTCTTGTAGAGGAGGACTCATCAAACCAGCCTTTTGAATTTCATTTTCACGAAACAAGAGTGGATATTGATAGCGAGGTTCACATAGGTTGTAGGAACAAAGTTTTGAGCTCGTTTCAGGTCTAGTAGTAAACTAGTAGTTGTTCTTTTTTGTTATAGTCGTAGTTGTTAACACATTGTCACACCTTAGATTGCTTGGAGATTGGAAAGTCAAAGTCACATCTCAATGACTAGTAAAATATAAAATAAATAAAATAAAATAAAACAAAACAAAATTATATAAATAATAAAATATAAAATAATAAAACAAAACAAAATTATATAAAAAATATATATATAAAATAAATAAAATATTAAAAAAAAACAAAAAAAACGAAACAAAATTATATAAAATAAAATATAATATAATAAAACAAAACAAAACAAAACAAAACAAAATATAAAATAAAGGAAAATGAAATGAAAATAAAAATAATACAATGAACAAAAAAAATGAAACAAAGAATAAATAAAAATAAATATCCCCATGAAAGCCCGTAACGACACCATATTTCCTGGTGAAATAAAGAACCTAACCAATCATTTCCACAGCAAAGCCAACACAATATACAACCACATCCATCTAGAGGTCATATAAAGGATGTTTTCCGGAGGTCATGCAAAGGAGGTCTATGCAGAGGAGGGTTTGTTGCGACCAGGGTTTGCAGAGGCACAAGACGGTTTGAAGAGGTAGAGGAGGGTTTGTAGAGGCAGAGGAGGGTTTACGGAGGTCATGCATAGGCTGATAGAATGCCGCTAAATTGGTGAGTACCCTATAATGATTGAGCATGCTCCATTTTTTCTCAAATAATTCTGATTTGGAATTATAAAAAAACAAGTTCTCTATGCATAATAAATCTTTATTTAGCATATATTTATACTGGTATGAAAAAGATGAAAAGTCTGTGTTCATATTATAGTTTAAAAGCTAAAATTCTCTTCCCTTGAATTTCCCTCCTTGTGTGAGGTTAGGGATGTTATAGTGCCTAGAACTAAAGACTATGATTAATATTACATACATACAACCATACAATCACCCTAAAGTCAAATTGTGCACTACCATCAAACCCTATGTTTTCCATTTCAAAAACAAGCCATTCACAAAAGTAAATTGCCTTATGCGTTATATATTTTGTCTCATGCCTTATGTGTTATATAAATTTCCTTATGCCTTATGCTCTATTTCCTTTTTTCCTTATGTGTTTTATAAATTTCCTAATGAGTTATATATTTTTATCCTTCCCCGTCTCTTTATACAAGATTCATTAATCAAATTATTGTAGATTGGTATCTCCTTAATGGCTTGAAGGAGAGGAATCTTAACACAAAGGTTTTTTTAGCTCATCAAGAAGGACATTTTCAGCTTTGTCAGGTTGCTTGGGTTCTAGCCTTTAAGGATAGGGAGGAACATATAGTATTTATTCTTTTGGATCTTGTTCCTTTTCCATCTTTTATCCTATGGGATGATGTTCCTAAAGGCATATATTTATCATGATTTTAAGTTATGATCGGTGTTGGAGGGTTTTAAATTATCTTCTCTGAACGAAGATTTATATCATTGAACTCAATAGAGTTCATGGGATAGGTCTCAAAATTGGCCATTTCATTATTGTATACAGGCTGAACCTATCTATTATAGGATTGAGTGCATGCTAAGTAGGAATAAGTGGTGCTTTAGGTGGCTGTTGAATAGGATTTCGGGTAGGATTGGTTAGTGGTGGCATTAAAGCAGGATAATACTAGGGAATTCAATTAGATGATGGGAAAGATCCAACAAAACTGGGATGTAGGACCTGCTTACTACCCTTCATTTCTAAGAATAAAGTGTGATCCATATACTTATTATGTGCAATTTTGTTTTACTGTGTTTTGAATTTTATCTACATTTGAGAGTGTCTCTCTTCTCATCATCTGTGTGAAACGCATCGAAAAACATAACAATATCATTGAACCCTCTTTGAATGAGTACATAAACAAAGGTTGGCATTGATAAAAAAAATTGCAAAGGTGATGCAAGAGCACTTTTGAGGAAAGCAATTTTTTTCTCGAGTCTCTTGCGAGGATGGGTATTAAAGTTGGAAGGTTGGTTACTGTGAGGAGAGGGAGAGTAGGAGGTGAACGATCTTCTAGTACAGTAGTATCACTTTGTAAACCAAGAAATCATGCTTTTGGGAGACTTGGGAAACATGTAGAATGTGAAAACCAGTGGTTACAAGTCTTTTTGAGGCTATCAAAGCCATTAGTTTGAGATCTAGCTTATTTTTTACAATTCTTTCGCAGGTCAAAAAGAAGAATATAAAATCTGGTAGAATGAATGTTGCATCGGGACTCATGTATCTAAATTGTTGTAACATTACCCTTAAATTTTATATAGATTAATATCCCCTGCTAAATTATGTATTATTGTTGATATATGTGAGAATGCATGAATTTCATATATTGAGATGAATTAATTTATCTAAAAATAGCTTAGATTTTATTATATACTTGGTTAATTCTATGCAAAAGAGTTTGAGGAAGGTATTTGTTTGAAGTGTGTGCATGAAAAAAAAAGGACATTGCAATGATACCAAGATTTCACAAGATTTGGAAAAACATTGGAAATAGGTTTTCTTCCCATATCCTCTTTCCTTTTTTTTTTTGTCATGCATGCTATTTTAAGGAAAATTTGATTGAGAATCTAGACTAGTGTAAGTATGTGAGCTTAACCCACTTATCAAGAGGATCAACTTAGTACATATGTCAGTCCATTCATAATAGGGGTGAAATGTATACTAGTGTAAGTTTGTGAGCTTAACCCACTTGTCAAGAGGATCAACATAGTACATAGGTGAATCCATTCACAATAGGGGTGAAATGTATAGAAGATTAGAATAAAAGGATTACCCTAATATGACCCCTCATAGTGACCCAACAAATATGATCGATCTCATTCCACATGTGCGATCAAGTGATGTTCTTGAGCTAGATGATGTATTTTATGTTCTTGGTTTAACAATGAATCCTTTTTTAGTTTTAGCCATGACAAATCTTAGACACGTGGCTGAGCTTGATGATCAACAAGTTGTAGTCAAAGATCATAGCCATGATCTTGGTCGAGTATTGGCCAAAGGTGTGCAAGAGGGTGGCTTGTACAAATTGCTTGCTAAAATGATCAAACATAGAGATTTAGTGCATGATACTGGCAACTTGTGCAGGATTTGACACAAGCTTCATTTGGTCACCTACATTATGGAGCATTAACTCTTTTGAATGACATGGTGTAGGGAGTGTTGAACTTCAAGATGAAGAAGACATGATTGTGCAAGGGTTATGCACTCGACAAGTATGCCAAAACTACTTGTCCAAGTAGTGAGCATAGATTGAGAGTGCTTTTTGAATACATGATGTGTTTGACATGATTAATGAAAAGTATCTATCCATCATTTATATATATGATAGATGAGGGTGTTGAATAATTGGAAAGTTGAAATATCATCTACAAACAAGCAACCTTATTAAACATTAGATAGGTCCACATGTCAACCTCCAATGTAAGCATGCATATAAAGCAAGGTCCCAAGCCTAGCGCTCCAAAAGAAAGTTCCAACACTACCATCCAAAGGTTTCTATTAATTCCTCCTAAGCCATGTGGTCCTTTCGGTCCACCACACCTCTATGAAACACTCCTCTACTTAAGCATCCTTAAGTCAAGTACAAGCCTCCATGTAAGAAACCAACTATCCCCATGCTACCCAGGGATCAATACCCTCCTCTTAAATGTTCAATACTCCTCCAAGGTCCTTCTCCCAAGAAATTAACCGAGCCCTCCATGTGTGCAATGTAACCATGCCACATGTCTCCAACTTCGTAAGGGGAAGTGCATGACATAAGCATCAAGTCAAAGTAGGGAAATCCATGATTAATCTATCTCCATTGTGTATAAAATATGCTTGCTAAGGTACAATCAGGTGTAGCCAACATTCCATACATTCCACATTGCATGAAACACCACTAAGCATGGTGTAAACACTTTGGAAGTGACCCCAAAAGCTAACACATGAAACTCTTTAGCAGGATTTAGAAGCAAGAGGGAGGGATGAGTGTGGAGTTGGGTGATGATGCCATTTAGCTTGTGAAATGATTGGGTTCCATTTCCATCTTGTCATCATCAAATGATGTTCTTGAAATGAATGATGTTTTGTTTTTTCTTGGTTTGAAGAAAAATCATTATTTATTCTTTTATATCATATATTTTCAGTTTAGAGTTGCATTTGAAGTACAAAAATGCACTATTATTGATTTTAATTTAGCAAGTCCAAGAACTTTGGTTAGAGGTATATGAGATGGTGGCCTTTACAAGTTGCTTGCTAATCCTCTGGCACTTGTATATGCCGTAGAGAAGCAAGGTGAGCCTTCTAGTTTTGAGGGAGATGCAGAGCATGCATGATGGGATTCCATGTAGATAGGTTCAAAACCTATCATGGAATAAATAATTGATTCTAGGATTGCAATTGATGGGAGTGTTGAAAGGTACCATGATGGGGTTATTGGATTCTTCTATAAAGAGGGAGCTGACATTGATGAGATTCTTAATGGACAATAATCTGGGCACTGACTCGTGAGCATCCTATTGAACAAAGAAGAGGCCCACTGAAATTTCATTTGTTGCTATCTATTTCAAGCTCTTCAGGAACCAGGTTATCCCCTGTTTATAATGACCTTTGAACTGAAGGAAATGGGCATCTTCACATGTTTCTTGTTTTATGATTAGTTATCAGCAAAGGACACACCAATCTGCTATGAATAAACCTGATGAATATCTTGCATACACAAAAAAACCACGGATGACCCAAATCAGATGCTAAAAAGACCAAACCTGTTGACTTCTCGGGCTGTTGTTGCCAAATTTCAGGGTTGTTGCTATAGATGCATTGCCAGAACCATGAGCATGGAATCCACCATCAATTCTAGGACTAAAGGGATGATGTTGTTGGTTGTGATATACCATATTATCCATTGAAACATGCAAGAGAACCCTCTATGAACCATGGAGAAGGAAAATAAACAACTGCAAATGGAGTATCTCCAACCGAGATGACTCTTAAAGCTGGAAAATAGCCCTCAAAATCTGCAAAAAATACCATTCTTGAGATGATAGGCTTAAGCAAATAATTTATGATAGACTTGAGCAAATACAATTGCTGGGTTAAAAAGCTCTTCTTGAGATGTATATATGGAACTGGAAATTTCTTTTAAAGTTCTTATCATCATATTATGAATCAATTGTTTCAAGTTATAATCTACTTTTGTTTGATGTTATTTTGTGAGTTTTGTGTTCCGAGTCTTGACCAATCTGAGAGAAACTGATGATCCCTGTGATCATTATTCATTTAACATCAAGTTTTTACTGAAGGCTAAGAGTGTCAAATGTCTTTTAGCTATATTCATTTGTAGTCTTCAACATTCAAATGTTTTAAGCCAGTTCTTATTTCAAGATTCAGATGTCTATTTCTTGGTAGACGCATAATAGTCATATGGACCAAAACAATCTATATTCTGTATAGAACTTATAGTTGTCATTTCAGAATAGGACAACCCTCCAAACTGTTGTTTACCGCTTCATCTTTAGTGCTGTTCCAGTTAATCTTGTTTTGCTCTATCTAAGACTCTTTCCATTGGTTCAAGCTAATCATTGTGGAACAATCTAGAATCAAGTTCATTGTATTGGAGGAATTCAACAACAATTTTGGTTTTGTTTATCCATAAGTAAATCTGTAGGTAGGGATTGAATCAAGAAATTATGACATTTTACTTTCATTTATTTATATTTATAATTTTATTTGCTATATTTACTACAATTTAAAAAAAAATACTATTTCAAATCCTTGAGACGTTCAAAAATTCTCTCAAGCCACAATTTATTCATGACCTTTGTCATTTTATGTCTTAAAAGTATGTAACAGGAGCATTGTTATTCAAAGCACTGCTATTGAAACCAGTCATCACAAAAAAATTACTTGATTCTAGTCATATGGATTGTCATTTAGAAATCTTTCTTAGAAAAGTAATCTGGATGACTTAAACTGTTTGGAAGAGCCCTTATTTTGATTCTATAACATAACCTTTCTTTCTGGTTTCAAGTTTTAATTTTACGTACGTACTACGAATTAGATAATTTTAATAAAATCTTTTTCCTTGGTCATGTTTTAGTAGACACTAATCTCGCATGTGTTTGTAGGTTACCCTTACAATCTAGATTTTGATTATGGTGCACTGGCACAACTCCAACATTTTTCTATTAAAAATCTTGGTGACCCTTTTATTGAGAGCAACTATGGGGTACACTCTAGGCAGTTTGAGGTTGGAGTCTTGGATTGGTTTGCCCATATTTGGGAACTGGAGAAGCATGAGTATTGGGGATATATCACAAATTGTGGTATAGAACGAAATCTGCATGGTGTTTTAGTCAGGTGTGTACCTTCCTTAAAGCAACCTTTGTAAAATTTCTTATCATTTTTAATCTTTGCTCTATTTTCCTGACTTGTTATGTGTTATTATCTTTATATAGGAGGGAGTTTTTTCTAGATGGAATTTTGTATGCATCACAGGAAACTCATTACTCAACTTTCAAAGAAGCACGGATGTACATAATGAAATTGGAAAAGGTGGATACACTAATTTCAGGCGAGATTGATTGTTTGGATTTCAAACAGAGGCTGCTTAAAAACAAGGATAAGCCTGCTATTGTTAATGTTAATATTGGTAAGTTTCAGTGTTTACTTTTCAATGCAAACAGAGTGAATGCAAACCATTGTAACCATGGAAGTAAGGTTTCATAAACCAGGTCAGTTCTAGGTCAAACTCCATATGTTGTGTGTGCATCTTTGGAAAATTCTTTTAGAATTGGCTGAATTTGGAGTATATTTAGTTTTACTTTCCAATTATTTTTTCTTAATATTAGTAAATGTTTGAAATCTCATTTGTTTCTCCATTAACTACAGGAACCATAGTTAAGGGAGATGTAGATGATTTGGATATGGTAATTCAGACTCTTGAAGAAACAGGATTTACGCAAGACTGTTTTTATATCCATTGTGATGGGGCTTTATTTGGCCTAATGATGCCCTTTGTGAAACGATTAAGACACTAAATCATGGATGATTTTGCCTGAAAGTTTTATTTGGCTAGGATACATGTTGTATTTATCCTTTGTGAATGATGAGTGCAACCTCATTAACTGTACAGAGTATGCAAAAATGAAATATTTTTCTCATTATTCTTACCGTTTTTTGTATCACAGGAACCAAAGGTCAGATTTAAGAAACCAATAGGAAGTGTGAGTGTGTCTGGGCATAAGTTTGTTGGTTTTCCCATGCCATGTGGTGTGCAAATAACAAGGATCGAGCACATAAATGCCCTTTCAAGGGATGTGGAATATTTACCTTCTAGGGATGCAACAATAATGGGAAGTCGCAATGGGCATGCTCCCATATTTCTTTGGTACACCTTGAACTGGAAAGTTTGTTGAGGGTTCCAAAAGGAGGTTCAAAAATGCCTTAGAAATGCACATTACTTGAAAGACCAATTTCAGTCTGCTGGGATTAGTGCAATGCTAAACGAACTGAGCAGCACTGTTGTATTTGAGAGACCACAGGATGAAACTTTTGTTCGCAAATGTCATCTTTCTTGCCAAGGAAACATTGCCCATGTTATTGTGATGCCAAATGTAACAATAGAGAAGATAGATGGCTTTGTGCATGAGTTGATTGAGAACAGACCAAGATGTTTTCCAGATGGAAAGGTTATCACCCCATGCATTGCAAATGAAATTGGTGATGAGAGTTGTGCTTGCCTTCAACTTAATCATGCCTAAATTATGCAAGGTCGCCAAGTTCAGTGGCAAGCACGTAATCGGTGATGAGAATGGTGCTCACCTTCAACATAAAAATGCCAAAATTATGCATGGTGGCTAGTTTCAATGGCAGGTATGCATGCCACTTTTTCTCTCAACTTTTGTTGTCGCCAATTTTAGAGCCATGCATGTGTGCCATTTTTTTGTCTCAAATCTGTTGCCACTAATGTATTGCTTGTTGGATTGTACTGAGTCCGATTTGTAAGAGCAAGATCTTCATGTCACCATTCTGATCAATGTTTTGAATGTAATGGAAGAGAAAAGTTCTGGTCTATGTCATTACAGTATTATTGGTTAACATGTAATATCCATGGCAATACTATAAATAATTGGTAATGCTTTTCTATCTATTTTAAATTTCAATAAGCAAGATTGGTACATCTTCAAGTGGTTATCAAGGCACAATAAAATTTAATGACCTATTTTAGCAGTTGTATTTATGAATAAACTAGTATTCCCTTTTCAGACAGACTCCTTACTTAGGTGGTGATGTGGTTAAAATAGCCAGTTTGTCACTCTTCTGATGTTCAATATGTCTCTTATTTTGAAAACACTTTTGTTTTTTTTCTTTTTGGTCAATGGGTTTTTTGGTAGTTTTTAACTTGTTTAATTGATGAAAAGGATGACTGGAAAAAAGAGAAGTGAGATTTTTTACACAATCTAAGTCATCTTCCAGTGACCCCTAAACAAAATGGTAGTAGCACATCTTCTGGTATAAGTCATAGTGCTCAAATTTCCGCAGTTATAGCAAGCTACCATCTATTAAAGGGCCCACAAAGTATGGAGTTGGTGACTTCCACTGAAAATACACTCTTATAAAGGAAGGATTCAGCATATGCAGACGTGGTGAGGAAACTTAATTTTGCAAGGTAACGTCGACAGTGGACTACCCTTCAAGGTGACTCAACTGTTAGTTATATTTGGATGTGGGAATACTTCATTTTCATAGATGTTGAATGCTTTAATGCTGAATTCTACTGGGATATTTCAAAAGGGTTACATCCTTCATGTGTGGGATTTCTGATAGGTCAAACTGCTGCAACATTCCTCTTTGTTTACTGTCACTTATTGCCCTGAACTTTATTGATTTGAAACTCACTGAGCTGAATATTTGAGGGAGTTCTATCAATAAATTTTATTTCTGTAAACTTTTTCTGTGTTTCATCCTCAAGGTTCGTAAAATGTTCTAAATTTAAATTGACTAATGTGTATTTAAATCAAGTTTAGGCTTTCTTTTGTTGTTGCATGTATATTTTAATATATTGAATGCTATAGAGAAGGAGAGGTAATTGTACGGATTATCATGTCTCTGTTTTTTGTCCTTGATGTTGCGATTATCTTTATTGGTATGCTTATGAACTCTAAGCATGTCTTAGTAATGAAGTCATATTTAAAAGTGTAAAATATATTGGCATGGAAATTGGTCTTGTACTTTCAGATTTGCTTTCTGAAGTTTGTTCCTTAACTTAAGTTTGTGTCAGGTTGCAACAACTTTCAAAGCTGCTTATGAGTCATTAGCCAGTGAGATGTCTATCCCAAAGTCTGTTAGCATTCAGAAGATATGGCACTTGCTTCAAGTCATCTCTTTGATATACCTAAGAACTTATTTTATGCTTTGAAGTTCAATTGTAAGATATATTTTGGATTGTTGTTTGTGTGAATGAAATATCATAATGGCATGAATAACTTGCTGCAATTTTTTCATTATTTTCTTCGGTTGCTGCACTATGATGATTGACATTTTAGATGTGCTATGAGCCTGAGATAAAATTCATGTTCTCCAATTAAATGTTTTTATGCAAACATTGTTGGGGGAAGATAAAGAAGCACCGAGAAATGTGTCGAGAAAAATGGCCATGATCAGTGGAGCAAGACGCCATTTAGAAGCTAGTCATGAGAAATATATACTAGACACTATTCAGAATCATGCTGCCCAAGTCACATATTTTTTCCATAACATAGAAAGCACCTTTTGTATCATTATCGTGTAGTTATTTTTGAAGAATGGAATATCTATGGACATATATAATACTTCATATGTTTTGTGCATGTGCTCTATGTAATTGGACCTTTTATAGCCTATTTGAAATTAAAACCTTTTAACCATTAAACAATCTAATCTGCTACCTTACTTATTGAGGAATTTTCTCTATTGGTGTTGGAGCTTTGAATTGTTGTAGCATCAGTGAGGATTAGGTATTTTGGATTGGTCGACGCCTGTAACTTAATATATTTTTGGTAGTCAATCTACATTTTCCTCCTCGCTATTTGTTGCCGCAAAGTAATATAGGATTAGGTACTTTGCTATTGGTCGAGGCCTGTAACTTGATATTTTATAGGTAGTCCATCTACATCTTCATCTCTACTATTTGTTACAAAAGTGATTGAAACACACAGCAAAATGATGAGAAAAGGAGAAAATAGCATCCTTAAGACTGTGTATTTATAGTCGCCAAGTTGTAATCAACTTGGAGACTGAAGATAAATATGGATATTCACCTCATTATGGACTAGCCTAGTATGGACATGGATATGGGAATTGCATTAATCTGAGAGATTTGTGTCAGGAATGCACTCCTAACAGTCAATTCTCCTGACAACTTTGAATATGAATTCCCTTAGCAATGTTTTAAAATGAATATATTGTGAGAATCTAAACTAAATTAAATTGTTTTCTAGAGTAGTTCCTTAGATAGACTTTCATTAAGACATTCCATAGATGGAACCTGTATCTGTTATGATTATGCTCAACTCATTTTCAAAAGCATAGACTTTAATTTGTGCAGACTTGGAAATGTACTGGTTAAAGCATGGATTCCCTACCGAAATACTGTTAACTAACTTCCTTTACATGAAGCTTCCAAGGAAGCCACAAAGCACCTATATGGTCTATTCAAGAAAACTGTAAAAGTCAATATGTACAAATAGCTAACAAGAAATGATTTTTAAGTTCAGTTGTGCATATCCATGATTTTGGGGTCTCCTATGTTGTGTTTTACTCATCGATGTGATGTAGTTTTGTTTCCTACAACTTTGACCACAATGCAAATTAACTTATAAACATAAAAACCAAGCTTCTCTACTAAATATAGCGTCTGGTGTTCATTGTCAGAAAAATTGCACAATTAGATTTTGGGTCTATATGTTTAGTGCATGTGCTCTATGCAATTGGTATTTTTACAACCTATTTGAAATTAAAACATTTTAAGCATTAAACAATCTAATTTGCTTCCTTACTTATTGAATAATTTTCTCTATTGGTGTTGGAGCTTTGAATTGTTGTTGCATCAATGAGGATTAGGTACTTTTGATTGGTCGAGGCCTGTAACTTAATATATTTTTGGTAGTCAAGCTACTTTTTCCTCCTTGCTATTTGTTACCGAAGTAATAGAGGATTAGGTACTTTGCTATTGGTTGAGGCCTGTAGCTTGATATTTTATAGGCAGTCCATCTACATATTCATCTCTGCTATTTGTTACAAAAGTGATCCAAACACACAACAAAATGATGAGAAAAGGAGAAAATAGCATCCTCAAGACTGTTTATTTATAGTCGCGAAGTTGTAATGAACTTGGAGACTGAAGATAAATATGGATCTTCACCTCATTATGGACTAGCCTAGTATGGACATGGCTATGGGAATTGCATTAATCTGAGATATGTGTTCTAGGAATGAAATCCAAACAGTCAATTGTCCAGACAACTTTGAATATGAATTCCTTTAGCGATGTTTTCAAATGAATATATTGTGAGAATCTAAACTAAATTAAACTATTTTCTAGAGTAGTTCCTTAGATAGACTTTCGTTAAGACATTCTATAGATGGAACCTGTAACTATTATGATTATGCTCATCTCATTTTCAAAAGAATAGACTTTAATTTGTGCAGACTTGGAAATGTACTGGTTAAAGCATGGATTCCCTACCGAAATACTGTTAACTACCTTCCTTTACATGAAGCTTCCAAGGAAGCCACAAAGCACCTATATGGTCTGTTCAAGAAAACTGTAAAATTCAATATGTACAAATAGATAACAAGGAAAACAAAATCAATAGAATACAAGGGCAGGATGATGGATGTATTGTGCTTATTGCTAAAATATATTGCTGATTACAAACATGATATCAAACCTTTTATTTCATCAGCAAATTTGGTCATTTGATATAGGAAAGTTGAATCCTATCATTTGATAAGTTGTCTAATCTTCGTGTAACTATTCGAGTGATGTGATTTTTGAAAGTCCGATAGTAGGTGACACTTGGTAATTGCTTAAATTTTTATTACCTTTTTGTTACAGGGAAAATTATACATAGCTCTCAAGAATTAGTTTATCATAAATACTAGTTACTGGTAAGTTGTAATAGTAATAATTATGTAGTTTGTAGATTGATATATATCATAAATTTGTTTGAATATCATCATTGTCAAGAAATAACAACTTCTTAAAGGGTGCTAGCTCAATGGTAGATCACCTACCTAATTATAGGCTAGAGGTTGGTGGTTCGATTCTTCTGCGCCCTATCATAAATTTGTGACTACAAAAATGACTAAATTCACATATATATGACTATTAGTAGCTAATTTTCCGTATCTTAGTCATATTTAGATTAGTAATTAATATGTTAACATATAGTAGTTTATTTAGCCATATATTTGGTCATTAATGGTTGCAATCAGTGACTAAATCAGCGACTAAATCAAAGACTAACTCAGTGACTAAATCCATAACTAAATCAATGACTAAATCATTAACTATAAATGACTAAAACAATGACTAAATCATTGTCTATCAATGAATAAATCAATGACTTAGTCAAGCTATTAATGACTAGTGAGATACGACTAGCTACAAGATAGTGGAAATTTGCTACTATTAGTCACCAACTCAAAAATAGTCGTTTATAGCCTTATTTTAGTCATTTTTTTAGCCATTAATTTCTCATTTCCTACTAGTGTATTATTCCAAATCATAACCTACTAAATCAAATCCTTAACATTGAATTATGAAAACAACCCAATAAGTATGCAGAACTAGAGATTAACAAAAGATTCAGTTGTACTTTAATACTTTTCAAAGTAACCCTTAGCGGTTAATTGTTCCTAGGCAGTGACAACTACAAAAATTTTATGTTACATGATCAATTTTAATTTTTTACGAATTTTTGGAGTATTACATGTGGTAACATGTAACATCCCCTTTCTAACTTGACCTAAAAACACATACTGTAATTAAAACAACACTGTAAGTACCCATTTTGACTTTATGAAAATTATGGATGAAATTCATAGGGTTAAGGGGGCTAAAAACTTGACACGACTAAGAATGATTGGGCAATGAGTATAACTTTGGGAACTTGAAGAATACTAATGATTCCCTTGAAAACCAAAGCCCTCAGGAGTTATCCATAAATCAAAGTAAGTTGTGAAAATGCTAGTTACTTTGTTAATGGTCTGTATGATCCTCCTTTTGGTATATGCATTGTATTCTCAGAAAAGTGCAAAGAAGGTATGTTTGTACATTAAGAGAAATGATTTTTATGGGGTACATCAATACATCTACAAATGTGTATTGATGTTTTTGAGGATCCCTTATAAAAGTTATTAACAAAGAAAAAAGAATCCTAAATACATAGGTATGAATATAGTAAGAATCATTTATATGTAAACTAAATAAAGGTGTTTATATATGAAGAATCCATTATATAAACTAGTAAATAAAAAGAGTTAAGTTCTACTTTTTAGGGAAAAGTGAGATGTTATTTATAATTGATTGAATTAATCAAGAATCAATAATGGTAAATGAAAAGAGTTACTTTCTCATGGGTTTGTG